>JAWNLP010000283.1:0-387610 GCA_035042265.1 Drosophila imparisetae | reverse complement strand
TTTTACTTAAAATTCGAATGCTTTTAAATGTTACAAACGCATTTTTCACGCAGTGCTGTCAAATGGCCGGTGCGCCAGTGTCGTCTAATGCCGGTAATCTGGCAGCACTACCAGATCTTGTGCTAGGCGTTGCCACATCAGCGCTTGAAATTTCAGTTAAACAGCTGATTCGCACTGATCGTATCGGAATGGACCAGTGCCAGCTGCAGCGTAACCAGTTGATTAGCGTACGGGGGGCTTTGTGTGCGGTGAGCGTCGCATAAGGAAATTGGATCGCTGTTTGTGTGTGTGATTTATTATTGTTTTCGCTGCTGCTGGCTGGCTGTCGCAATTCTGCTGCCGCACAAATAATTTAATTAAGTGACAAAAACGGAAATAAAAACTGAAATAAACAATACAAAAAGACAACGTAAGCACTAGCTAATTGTGTTTTGTTTTGGTTCTACTTCTTTGCCTCGGTGCTGGCGCCGCTGCTACCCACCTAAAATCGACGTACGCACGCGAATTGAAGAGTTTTGTTTTTGTTCTCTTCTCGTTGTTAATTTGACGTTATATTATTTTTTTTATTGTTGTTGTCTTTTTTGTGCTGTGAGTGTTATATATTAATATTGCTCATTTGCTTGTGCTTTCTTTTCTGTTCAATGTTCTCCGCGGGCAACGAAAATATCAAAGTGCTGCCTCTTATCCAATTTCGAATACAATTCCAATTTAAATTTTTTAACTTATTGGATTTTACTGTTGTTGTTGTTTGTTTGTTGCAGTTGCAGCCACATTATTCGGAGGCGGTCGCCTCTTTGACGCTGCGCTGCCTCCTAAACGGACCTTTTGGGGATCTGCACTTTAATGTCAACGATCATCGGCTTATTCCCGTGCATGATGTCGTCTTCCTCGAAGACGTTCAATGTAGCGTAAAGCCGCTCATTTACGGGCCAGTCCTCGCCGACGTCGGCGTTGACGTTGAAATCGTTGCTAAAGTCAGCTGATGGCAGGTGAGTGTTGATTTTGATCTTGAATTGCATTTGAAGTGCTCTCTCTCTATCTCTCTATCTGGCTCTGTCTTTTACACACACATCAATTCATCATTCCCTGAATTTGCAGTTGAGCAAAAGCAGCTGTAATTTTGAAGCTATTTGGCTTATTGCGTAATTATTATTTAAGTTCGATTATTATTAATATAATTATTAAGACTTTGTTCAACATTTACATGAAGATGTTGCTTCTGCTAGTCTTGAAAACAATCCCCCTCGGGGAATTAAGGCTGAAACTGGTGGTTCAAAATCAAGTATGTCGCAATTAATAAAGTATTTTATTATTTATTTATTATTGATGTAAATTGCTGGATTAATTAGAGAACTGTCAAATTGCGAATTGCTTGAGCACATTTCAATTGTTTTTTATTCAGCTAAGGTTAGTTCACTATAGTATATAAATTCATTTAGTATATAACCTTAATCGATTATAAATATATTTATAAATTTATAAATAAATATATTTATATACTTATACAACTTCAAATCGTTTTCTTATCAACGAAACCTTGTGTTCCGTTTTGATTTGCAATATTTGAATACAGTACAGTACAGTACAGAAATCACAGAATTTACGCTGAAACACTCTGACCTTGTCGCCTGGCACTAATTACGACTGCTTAAACGTTGTCTGTCAGTCGTTTAGCGATAAGAATGAGTCCGAATTTTTCTCTCTCTCTCTCCTATCACTCTCTTTCTGCCCCATTTTTCGCCTACCTTCTCGCCTTGATTATTATCAAAGTTGAGATATAATGGTGCACGAAAATGTTTGAAGACTCTGAAAGAAGGAGAGATCGACTCGACTAGTGGTGCTGATCTGGAATATATATATTTTGTGGGATCGGCGATGATTGCTTCTGTACATATGCATTATACCCTTTCTAATATATGAAAAGGGTTTGCTTGATTTTGTCTTTCTAAAATCCTGGATTATCATTTCCAAACAAAATATTTTAGTTAGAGTGTCAGAGGTGTCGGCTTTAGGGGAGCATTATTAAATACATAAAATACGATACGATAAAATGATAATTCCCTCTGCAAGGGTATAACCAGAAGAAAGAAGAAATAAATAAATAAATGTCGCCGGAATAAAATATATTTAATATGGAGCCTTGAAAATACTTTCCCCTGCCAAGATCTCGCTAGGTTGAGGTTTGATGGATCATCACTGATGAACAACCGAATTGTGACCGGATCAGTTGCTGGGGCTGCTGTTAACTGTTCAACTCATTTATTTGTCTACTTTAATATGTGCACCCTGGATATTAATGTATTTATAATGTATTTATTTATTTAGCCCACAATTTGGGGATGCTTAAGGTCGCTGGATGTAGACGGGCCAATGCCGATTAAATTACTGGGCTTGTGCGGCGAAATTTGCTCCATGAAGTGGAAATGCCCAAAATCAGAAGGACTGGAACGGAATCACTCGGAAATATACTACGCTTCAATTCCTAAGTGTTGCGCCGGCCTCCTCCAGAGCTCCTTCTTGTCCTGTCAATAAGTGTGCCTTCAGGTTCCAAATCCTCTATGTGGTTAATCACCGGTAATTAATTATAAATCGTTTTATTGTTTGTCTCCGCTGTTTTCTAACTTCAAATCTCGACTTTTTACTTTTGCTCGACCCCCGAATATTTCATCCTTTTTCTATGTTCTACTCTATGCACTCACATACACTAAAATATAATCTCTCCCTAGGGGAAGGCAGTAATTGGAAGCTGATTGGCGTAACTTCTGCAGTGTCCGCTCACATGAACTGACGACCGAGAGGTGGCGTTGTCAGTTTTCAACCTCACGACGACTGATGGCGCTAATATCCGGATACTTTCGACGATCGATTTATTAATCGCCCATAACAATAACTAGACTTAACTAGACATATGTATACAAATAAAAATGCATTCCATAAACCTTAATAACTCCTCTCGGCAAAATCTAATGTATTCAAAAGACCTAAAAACGCACGTGTGAGTACAATCAATTAAATTAATTAAAAATAAATGCAAAGGAAATGAAAATCTTACAAAAAAAAATGTACTCTATGTAGCACATCTCTTGTCATTAAAATTTCATGGGTTTCTTGTCGAGTTGTGGCCGCTTCCTCTGCCCTTTATAGTTGCGATTATCCCGCCTGCCACCCTCGCCCTCATCCTCCGAGTCGGAGTACTCGTTCTCAGGCACAATGCGCTTATCCTTGTCGCTCTGCGGCAGACGTTCGTCCTTGTCGACCTTCTCATCGTCGTCGGACTCATCGTTGATTGCATCCTCAGGTATGGCCGCAATCTGCACGCCCGGCGCATGTGGCAACATGCGCAGATTCTCAAACAGACGACTCTTGATCTTCTCCAGATACTTCGACGTATTCTGATTCGTCATGTTGCTCGGACTGATGTGCAGCTTAAAATCGGGCTCAAAATACTCGAAATAATCATTGTAGGGCAACTCATTGGCAATTTCCACGCCGAGGGCGACAGATGTCTCATAAGTCCAGCAGCGGGAAACGTTGGGTATGGTGTAGCCACCGCCACCAACCATGAGAAAGGGCAAATTATATTTCTTCACGAACTCCACACACTTGCCATGCCCCTTTACAGTCAGATTGAAGCGGCCCAGCCGATCTCCCGTGAGGGAATCTGCGCCACATTGCAGCACAACGGCGGCTGGCTGGTAGGTCTCCATTATCTTGGAGATAATGGGCACAAAGATGCTCTCGTATGCCTCATCATCCATGCCATCTCTGAGTGGAATATTCACAGCATAATATTTGCCTTTGCCAGCGCCAATCTCATTCAAATCGCCTGTGCCCGGAAAATAATCGCCGTATTTGTGAAAGCTGACAGTCATCACGCGATCTGTGGTAAAAAATGCCTCCTCGACGCCATCGCCATGATGCACATCGATGTCGATGTAGAGCACACGCTGATGATATTTCAACAGCTCCAAAATGCCCAAAACAATATCATTAACATAGCAGAAACCGGATGCTTCCGATTTCTTGGCATGATGCAATCCTCCGCCCCAATTGATGCAGATCTCCGACGCCTGTTTGTTGAGCTTGACGGCAGCTGCCACAGATCCACCAGCGGACAGCTGGCAGAACTCGTAGAGTCCTTCGAAGACGGGACTATCTACGCCGCAATTAAATCGCTGCATTAGTTTATCATATTTCGTCGTATTATCGGGTTTAATGGAGCGCAAAAACCGCACATATTCATCGGAATGGAATTTGGTCATATCATCCGCGGTAGCCTTAAGCGGGCGGCAAATTTGCATATTGCGATAGAGGCCATAGCTGTACAACAGATTGTCTGTCATGCTTATGCGGTGTGGCTGCATTGGATGTCTCCGGCCATAATAATAATTGCCAATCTCACTGTCGTAATAATAACAAACACGCATTTTGCTATGCGATTGCATTTATCCCGGCTTTTTTTAGTTGCTTATTTCGGGTATTTATCGTCCGCAAATGTTTTGCCGTTACTTTTATCAAACTGTAAAGCAAATTTAAATCAATATTTTATTTTTATTTATTTACATCTATACATACCTTTCTTTGCTTATCCACCACCACAACACCAATATTGTCACACACAAGGTCCGGGGCCTTCTCGTCCTCAGCAAATTATCAACTGTGAATTGATAATTAATTGCTTTGGTTTCTTCCTTTGCCAATAGTATCGTTGGCCAGTTCCTGATTTTCTCTTCTGTTCAATAAGGAAAAAAGAAAATCAGCTCACATGCAAAAAGTTTTATCAATTGACGTTTGTGAAAGGTAGATGACAGATAAAGAGAAATGTCTATGTTACATCATACATTTACGTCAGTCACAGATCAAAATGACATTTTAAAAAATCTGACGCCTTATGTAATTTTTTTTTATTTCTATCAATATCCACTATAAACAGAAATGTAAACGAGGCTTTTCATTTTTGCTTATTGATTATCGATATGATACTCAGCTTAACTAAGCCAAATTATGTATTTTGGGATGATACAAATGAGATCATATCATCGTTTCGTGGATGTCGATGCACATGAATTTCCGATAGCAAATAAAGCCAGATGTTTAGTCACGATTAGACCTAAAGTATGCACGGACGATTCAAGCATCCGCCTCGCACACCTGGCAAAACTTACCCCTCGCTCAAGTGCAAATAGTCCGTCAAATTTAATGTTAATCTTGATACACTTTTTTACGTTTAACTGCTTTGCTTTTTTATTTGGAAAATTTTCAGATTGCAATGGAAACCAACTGTATCGACAAATTTCAATTCAATTCAGATACTGCTTTCTATTCAGTCGTAGCCTACTTTGAGATTATGTGTATTCATAAGAATTAATATTAATGTATTAATGTCAACATCTATCGCTCAAGCTATGGGTTTTTATACTTTGATTGAACGTATGTATGAACGCAAATTTTTTCTACACCCATAGAGATAGAGACTTGAATTTTAGAAAATTAAATAGTCTGTACCCGCGTCAGGACAAGTGTTCAAATTGGAGTGCTACGTCCACTAGGGGGCTGCGAAATCGATAAAATCGACATTCGCAAATCAATAAGCCCGCATATCGCCCACAATTTTAAAGATAGCGTGACCGAAAATAGTTTTTTCAGGCGACATATTTATTTATGTACATAATTAACTGCAATCCGGCTTTTATTCTAATGTTTTCAATCGTTAACCATCGGATTAAATAATTTTTTTGTTTTCTATAATTACTTTCTAGCGGAATATACTATTCTTTATTAATTTTTTTAAAAATCATGGAGCCGCATTGCTCCTCGAAACAGCAGGGGGAAAAGAGTTGCCAGATTAACGTAAGAGGAAAAAAAAGTTTAGCCATTTCGAGTAAAAATATATATCAGTGCTAGTAAATATTATAACAAATAATTTATGAATAGTATGTAAATGATTGCTAGCGAATATTCATTAAAAATTAAATTAAATAAAAGGCAAGTGAAAATAAAATAATAAAATTGTGGTTAACTTTTCAAATCAAATATACAGAATATTTTACGGTAAGGCTGTACAACACTGTCACTGGCGTACTTATACTGAGGGAAGTGCAAATTTTTTTCTTTGGAAAACCAAATAAATAAACGAAATGTTCCGTTGCCGTCCAATATGACGCTAACGCTCCAGCACAGCGATATATTGGTATATACTGGTAATGTAATCGCAGCCATGGCACCGTAAAGATAACGCATTTAATAATTGAAAAATGTTGTCTTTAGACAACACTGGCTACCCAATGTCTCCACTATGCATGAATATATGTGTGTGTGATTTTTATGCACAGAAGAGAAGCAGCATTCTGGTTGCCGCCGCATTCAAACTGAAAGTTTCAGTGCTCTTCGTACACTCTGATAAAGAAGGTATCGTAGTATATTGCTTGTGTGGAATGCCAGTCATGTCTGTTTGAACGCAACTTTTTTCTACACACTAGAGATAGAGACTTGAAACTTGGAACATACACTGTCCTATGTAAAAATTGAAGGGCTACTTCGACTAGGATTTCAAAGGTATATTGCTAGTAACACCCTTTATAAATCTTGAAGAAAACGTTGGACCAAGCCCACTCCGTTCCCTAAAAACGATAAAAGCCCACTTCTCCCGCATGTTAAAAAGTATAGTTTGCAAACTTGGAAGGAAGATTATTAGGAACCTTCTCAATAATATGTTTCAGCCACACCCACTTCCGCCCCCAAAAGCCCAAACCTACCGTAATTTAAGTGCTACATATTCCAAACTTGGGAGGAAGGTTACTAGGAACTCTACCAAAATTTTTTTCAGCCACTCCACTCCCCAAAGCCAATATCTACCGCTATTTTAAAGGCAATTTTTTACGGTAGATTACTAAAAATCTACTTTAAATATTTGTAAATCTTGCCTACAGCCACCCTGTCATGCGTCACTAGAGTATTTGGCAGTCGGTTACGTCCGACTGCAACGTTCTCATTTGTTTTTTCTGTTGCTTACTTGTTTTTGTTATTTTAAGGCTTGCGTTTTTGTTTGTTGTTGGTGTTGCTGCTGCTGATGGCATTGCCCATTGCCGCTGCTTCATGTGCGCTTTGTACGTTTGCTTTGACGCATTCGCGTTGTGATCGTGTTAAGCTACATATCGTATGTTTTTTGAGGGCTCTGCTAGCGGCTTGACAACGGACAAGCAAAAACCAACAAATACCAAATAAAAAAGCTTGGCTGACATTGCGCTTGCGTGCAAGTGCATGAGCGTATGAGTTTACGTGTGTGTCAGTGTGTGAGTGGTGTGTGTGTGTGTGCGCGTTCTCCAACCAAAGCTAAAATCACATTTTTGTGGACTTGACCTTTATTTAAATTATTGGTCAAAAGCTTAACAAATTGCTTCTGCCTTAATTACTACAAACAAAGAAAAAATACAGAAAATCACTGCAAGCGCTTTTTTTTGTTTGTTGTTGTTGATATCTTTAAAGTGTGGCCAAATATTATCAAATACCATTGCAAAGGTATATTGAAAATAAGTAAACAAAAGCAACTGCCTCAGCTAACAACACTGACGGAAAACAGCAGCCATGTTAAAAGTCGGTAAGTAATAATCTATTTGTAATGCACAATTAATATATATTTGCATACAAATAAATGTATGTACATACATATATGTATGTACGTTGCTGAGTGACGAATGCAAAAAAATGTGAGTACTCTTGTGATGGGGTAACAGGCGGACTGGGTCACACTGCCTGAGGACATTGCACTGAGAGAACGAGGGAGTGAGTGAGAGCGCTCGCCATGATCGCCCTTCAAATTGTGCCGAAGGGTCACCTACAAATCGGCGGCTTATCTCAATTTAAACGAGTGCACCTCGCTCTGCAAATATCTCCCCATGACGCCGACGTTGTTGTTGCTGTAATTGTTATTATTAATTGCCGTTATTGTTGTGGTTATTAGTAGCACATTCATTCTAAACATTAGAAAGAAAATGTTCACCGTTCTATGTAGAAGTTGAAAACAGAGCAAAAGAGAGCGCAAACTGGCATTGAGAATTAGCCCACGTTAATGACATTGAAAATGTACACGTAAATAATTACACACACACACACACACACACACAAGTATATCTCAATGGCTTACATACCCATGGTTGTGTGCGTAAGTGAGTGTCTTTGTGTTGCGTGTCGGTGTGTATGTGTCTGTGCCTTTTAAAAATCAAATGCACAAATTTCCATTCCAAAGCCTTGTGGAGTCCAATGTTAAACACTTTGTTGAGTCATTAGAGCAGATCATACTTTGCTGGCGAATTTTAATTTCAGAGATAATTGAAGTTAAGACAAGAAAGGTTTTCGTTTTCAAATTAAATCTTAATCTTAAAACGATATGTTCCATCGTGGCTGCAGTCTGCTCAAAGCGTATGTTTATCGGTCGAAAGATGACTTCTTTCTTTTTGTTTTCCAACAGTTATCAGGTCCGTTTTATGTGATCAAATGAGTGAATATGTTTACTAAGTAAGTTTAAGTACACGTAAAGATCGCTGATAGTGACCAGCACTTAATGTTTTTGTTTTGGGTTGCAATAATCTGACGTCTGTATTCAAATTATCAATCGTTGAAAACTTAGAGCACGTACTTGTAAGTCTTTGCTCTCAGCATTCTGGTTTTCCGTAGTATAGTAGATTGTCATATCTCTGTACGTATATTAGACATATCAAGAGCTCTGCTAGTGCAAGTATAGTTCTGAGTACTAAATGCACTTCCCGATTCAAACCAGTCAGAAACACCTCGTCTTGTCTTGCTTTCCCCACTTTCGATCGGTTCGATTCGGATCGGTTCGGTACGGTTTTCAGCTGTCGACTATGGGTCGGTTCGGGTTGATATTGCTCATTGAATTGCTAACTACTGAAGCTATCTGACGTAGAGCTATGGGCTGGGGATAAAATATAGTCTCAGTCGCTTACGTTTGAAAGTCAAGCAAAGACCGCAGTTTGTTCACAGTTTGTATTTGAAAACGCATCGAACGATACACACGAATTTCCCCATTTCAAAGTCATACATCTGACCTCTGTGGCGTGTTATATTGTGCCAAGTACCAGGTAGAGCATTAATATTGAATTCATATATGTCATATGTATTGATACTGTTTCTAAAAGTAATATCTGTCCTTACTGCAGACGGCAACTGCTCCCAGAGTTCGGAAACCCTGGATCTGATCATCAGATCACTTAACTCACCCACAATGATATGTGAGGGCACCCACTTTGATGGTAAGATACCGCACACCTTTGTGGTATTTGGAGCGTCGGTAAGGAACAGAGAACGAGCAATTAAATTTCAAATCAAACATTGGATTCTATTACTCTTAGGGTGATCTGGCCAAGAAGAAGATCTATCCCACATTGTGGTGGCTATATCGCGACGATCTGCTGCCCACGCCTACCAAAATTTGCGGCTATGCTCGCTCAAAGCTAACTGTTCAAGAGCTTAAAGCGCTTTGCCAGCCATACATGAAGGTGAGTAACTTTATAGTATTTTTATGTTCGCTGGCTCTATTCTAAATTATTTGTGGCTTAAGGTGCAATCGAGTGAGCAAAAGAAATATAATGAGTTCTGGAGTCTAAACAACTATGTTGCCGGTCCGTATGATGTGGGAACGGGCTACGAACTGCTCGACCAGCAGTTGCAACAGATTGAGAACAGATTCAAGGCGAATCGTATATTTTATTTAGCACTGCCGCCTACCGTCTATGATCAGGTGACGTTGAACATCAAGAATAATTGCATGTCAAAGCGGTAAGTAAGACCAAAGCCTAGGAACATCCTATATTTGCGAAAATTAATATTTGTGCTTGTTTCTGTTAGCGGGTGGAATCGCGTGATCGTTGAGAAGCCCTTTGGTCGGGATGATGTCACCTCGAAAGCGCTTAGCGATCATTTGGCCAGTTTGTTTGAGGAGGACCAGCTGTATCGTATTGATCATTATCTGGGCAAAGAGATGGTGCAGAATCTGATGACTATACGCTTCGGCAACAAAATACTCAGCTCCACATGGAATCGCGAAAATATTGCGTCTGTGCTGATTACGTTTAAGGAGCCCTTCGGAACACAAGGACGCGGCGGATATTTCGATGAGTTCGGCATCATACGCGATGTCATGCAGAATCATTTGCTGCAGATACTCTCACTGGTAGCCATGGAGAAGCCATGCAGCTGCCATCCGGACGATATACGCGACGAAAAGGTCAAGGTTCTGAAGTGCATCGAGCCGCTGCAGCTAAACGATATGGTTCTGGGCCAATATGTGGGTAATCCCAGCGGTAAAACGGAGGATGAGCGCACAGGTTATCTAGATGATCCCACTGTGAACAACAGCTCAACAACGCCAACCTATGCCCAGGCTGTGATTAATATAAACAATGAGCGCTGGCAAGGTGTGCCTTTTATATTGCGCTGCGGCAAGGCACTGAATGAGCGCAAAGCGGAGGTGCGCATCCAGTATCAGGATGTGCCCGGCGACATCTTTGAGGGCAACTCAAAGCGCAACGAGCTGGTCATACGCGTCCAGCCCGGCGAGGCACTTTACTTCAAGATGATGACCAAAAGTCCGGGCATTACGTTCGACATCGAGGAGACCGAACTGGATCTGACATATGAGCATCGCTATAGGCACTCGTATCTGCCAGATGCCTACGAGCGTCTCATTCTGGACGTCTTTTGTGGCTCCCAAATGCATTTCGTCCGGTCCGACGAGCTGCGCGAGGCGTGGCGCATCTTTACACCAATCTTGCATAAGATCGAGCGGGAGCACACGCCTGCCATTCCATACCTGTATGGATCTCGTGGACCCAAAGAGGCCGATCGCAAATGCGAGGAGAACAACTTCATTTACTATGGATCATACAAGTGGCACGGCAGCAAAGCCGCCACATCCAATCTTTGAACGGGGCTGGCCGCTGTTTTGATTGCTTACTTTTGCTTATTTCTTTGGAGGGGATACATACATAGAACTAGATTTTTTACTGTTACGTTTTGTATTTAATTATTCAAAATTAATATTTGATCATAGATCAAATAGACTTGGACTAGGATGTAGTTTCAGTTAGCATGACCCCAACTCGATGCTATTCAAATTGTCATGGATCAGATAATATATAGTATATGGCTCAACTTTTGAAATATCTACAAGGAAATATTTCAAATTTTTGAAAGACGCAAACTGAAATAACCTTTAAATAAAATGTTTAATTATATTAAATAGCTTTTTTTTATTATTGTTAATTTGTAATAACTGATGAATTAAAAGCTATGCTCCATTTTCTTTGCTTATGATTTTTGCAGGTTCGGGAATGTGACATAAGGCACAAAATGTTCAAAAATATGAAATATATCTATTGAAAATGTACAAAATAATAACCTCTTCATGCAAAAGATCTAGAAATTAATGGTAAAAACATAGAATCTTTATGTAACTTTAAGAAAAACATTTTTAGTGTCAAGATTTTGGGACCATTTTATTCAAAACTTAAACTAAATATGGCGGTCGGTAAGTGATTCAAAACCGGTAGTTTTCGAAATCCAGAGACAACTAGGCAGCACTGATCCTGAAATGGTCTAGAAATTTTAAACCAAGGTTCATCGTCAAATAATGAATATTATTCTTACATAAATCATAAATAAATATTTTATTATAAATCTTTCGATACACTCAGAAAAAATATCACCCTGAAATAATTTTTAAAAATAAAAAAAAAAAAAAATTTTTTTAAATTGAATTTCCAAATTTTGAGCTCTTGTTTCGAGTTATAATTATATTTTTGAACGTTACAAGTCCATTTTTGTTTACTTATAATTGTTCTAAATTTGCGTTGTGCAACAATACCCTGAGCTGCTAAAAGTGGGACGTTGAGAAGTGGGGAGCTTGCTCTCAGAATTTACTTGTATGGGATCCATTTGGACATAGTCTTCACTTAATGAAAGTGAATTTGATGCTGTCCAATCATCGTGCGGCATATTATGTGCTAATATGCTCAATCTCCGGAAAATAACCGGGGGGCTAACTGGCTCCGCGGGTGCTTCTTCTGGGTACTGCTGGTTGGCTGCCTTTAGATTGCGTTCTATGACAAGACCATCCGGCAAATCCACACCGATGTCGGACATGAATCGAAATCTGCGGATTACTGCATACATTAAAACACCGAGCACCACAAGAGCGATCAAACCTTCTAGTTTGTGAAGCCATCCACCACCATCGTCGTCATCATTCATCCAAAGCATTCCGCCACTGACGATACCGCTACCATAATTGGCTGAGACGGCCCACAAATAGGAATCATTATCAGCATATATTTTCTTGGACTGGGTGTCGTTCACCAGTTTCGACTTAATTGGATAGGCATCATCGCATTCGCTGTGATCTTTCTCAGCCTGTTTGCAGCTGTAGACAATGTAGCTCTGCAGTTGATCAGTCCGCTCCGGCTCTTCCCAATGGAAGTTACTTTCATTCTTTGAGTATTTTGCATTCTTTGGTATCAATTTATGCGATTCGGACGATATCTGTACGACTATTTCGCTGCTGTTCTCCGACAATCCAATTTCATTTTGGCTACGTATTATTATTCCATAGCGTCCGCTTGTCACAGGAAAATTACTGATAATGGCCCTGCTTGGCCGGATATCAATTTTGTCATGTCTGGAAAGTAAACAAGATAATAATTGATTATAATTTACTCATATTATATACAATTTGATTAATCTTTGATAAAACTAAAACCGATTCCCAAATATGCATCAAATATGCTTAAAGCTCGGATACGATTTTTCGAAAACCTGATGGAATTAGTCCATTATAGTCATTAAACATTTGTAGAATCACCTTGAAGCCGAAGCGTTTCACTTGTTAGAAGTTCATCCGACTTCCAATTTCCATTGATTACACTGAACCATACAACTTCATATAACGAAAACGGAGCAGCAAACTCTGTTGCCACAGCTCCCACGGCTGTTGAACTCGACTTGGCGCTGTCGATTCGTTTCATAACTGATCGGCTGGCGGTCAAGAGCTCAATTCGATTTCTGAAATTTGCATAGCGCTTTTGTATATGTATGTGTGTGCAGATCTTTGTTTCACTTACTGCCTTGAATCACCAAGCAGGCAAAACATAGTGCTTGAATTGTATTGCCTGCCTCAACTTTTATCTTGAGCTGTTACATTTTTTTTTTTCATTTATTTAGTTAGTTTTGACAATCGTTAATCCGGTGGCAAGTGAATTTCGATGCTTGTAAAATAAGCGCATTAATGTGTTGCGAATAAGCAACATATCCTGCTGCAGTCATTAACATATTTTGCAATTTGGGCCATTCAACATTCACAGATTAAAATAGATGAAAACTTCACTACTTCTCCATTGTCGTTACCGTTCTCTTAATCATTTCTAGTTTCAGCTTTGCAAATTTCTGTATTTCTATATATGTTTGTAGTTACGCCAGACACGAGATTCAGCGACTGCGCCAGCTGTCTGTCTGCGTTCATTCAGACGGACATTGCACAAAACCAATATACTATAGAGACCTTCGGCAGCAAAAAAATAAATAAATTTTTGACAAACTTTATACGCTCTCGCGTTAAGTAAAAAAATATTGAGAAAGAATACTGTAGTCGAGGGAGCTCGCTAAGATATACCCTGAACCCAGCCGTTATATATATTCTAGTATTGTTGTGAAAGTGGAGTGGAAATGCTCTTATGGCAGGCAGAGGCACTGAAGATAAACTTCTGACTATACCTTATTCAATTTTGATCAAATTGTCCAGTTGATCAAAATAACGTCAATGTATATTATGTATGAATTATAATCCTCTGCCTTTAAAATTGTGGCTTTTATAGCTAACTTAATTCGAAATGTTAACGAGAGCATATATTCCAACCTTTATTCTCTAGGTTCTATAGTCTTTGACATCGGCGTATATATGTATATGTTGATCCTCATCACTAATATATATACTTAACGCCTGCAACATACTTTTGCACAAAACCATTATAGTTTTTAACCATTTTAAATCATTTTTAGTGTGTTCGAAATTAGAGTGGTGCCTAAAATGAATAACTTAAATATTATTTTGTATAAAATAAAATATATAGAATAATGTACGCACTCAATTAGGTTTCCGTTGCTGCTGTGGACACTGACATTATATGTAAAGTTTTCACCATTGTGTTCCAACTCATTCAGTGGCTCCCAGTAGACGCGCAGTATTTTTGAATCGAGGTTGAGGTCATAGCCACCTGGCCACACCGTCGGCGGTCGTGATGGCCGAACGGCAGCTGTGCTGACGCTGTGGACAAAGATATTACTCCAGCGGGCTTTGATATTGGAACGCCTCTTAATGTCCAATGCATAGTTGTGGTGAGGATATTGCAGATCCCCTACGCAAAAGATTGGGCTTTCTTCGTCGTATGTATAATTGTAATTGGCCGATTGAGGAGGGTGAATGTGGTCCGACAGATTCACAGACCACGAGATATTTGGTTGATCGTACATACTTAACATAGAGTCAGTCCATTTCAGGCAAATGCTATCGCTTGTGCTATTTAGTTGCATCCCGTCTGTGGGGTTATCCATAATGATGCACTCATCTTTGACAATCTTACACCCCGTACAGTTCAGCAATTTCTGCTCACCACTATCATCCGTCATGTTCAGCGAGAATGTGTAATTTTGAGGAGCGTGCAATGGTATGCTGCACTCTACCTTAGTGTCATTTTGGATCGGAAAGCAGTTTTCATCCCCTCCTTCGTGATGCAGCGAAAAGCTTGCATTGTAAGAGTTGTTATTTTTAAGCTGCGGTTTACTGAAGGTGCACACTACCTTGCCGTCGATTGAACAAATACAGTCAACTGTGATGTTCTCGAAACGGGCGCCAATCATTGGATAGGTGTCAGTGAGAAGTAGCCCTCCGCACATAGCCTGATAACCAAGTTCACCATTGGCCACCACGGTCTCATTTGCATATCCTTTGTGATACAGGGTCGCGTTGTTCAGTATTTCCACCGTTGTGTTCTTACTTGCATACAGCATATATACTTGATTAATGCTTGTGCAATTTTCGCACAGTCCGTCGAACGACGTAGCCGTAAAGGTAACATTGAAACTATCACCAAAGCGTAGATGCTCTTTCGACAGCTTAATTTTGAAATTTTTGTATGCATTCGGATCAATCTCGCAAAAATCGCCAAGGCATGCGAGACTCAGAATAATGACTGCTAAGTGCCTCATGTTCGAGCTCGCTTGATATGAAATGTTCGCATGTATTATTTTATTTTTGTCGTTAATCTTTTTTCGATACAAATTTTCCCGCAACCTCTCTCTACGAGCGATGCTGACGAACTGCTGCTGTTCTTAATATTCTATATTTTTACATATAAAAACTGTGATGACCATTTGACGTTATCAGCACAAAAACGCGAGAAAAATAAACTTTAACAAAAATGGGGCTTATTATAGTAAAGTTGCGCAAAAGTATGTTACAGGCAGAGCGAAGCAGCTTCGACCCCATTAAGGATAGGGTCACCATAGCTCACAAGCAATAAGAGGTAGGTCTTTAAACTTAGAATAGAATTACGACGATATATTGATTATCTACAACATTTGAATGAAGATGTTTTCAGCAAGTAAAAATGCTTAAGTTGGGCATGCTCTCTATGATTCACCCTGAACTCAGCTTATCTATTGCCAAGTTTCCCATTAAAAGCTCTTAAAGTCTCGGAAATCGACGAACAGCTGCTTACATTGGTAAATAAAACAGTTTTTCAAGAACGAAATCATCATTCGACCGAATGTTTTATGGCAGATATTTAATATAATGGGCCAACCATGCCGCCGCCGATGTCGTAAGTGACCGAACAGAAAAGGTGTGGTTTTATTCCAATTAGATTTAAAATAAAGGGAGTTGTGCGCATATCAGCGTAAACAAAAGAGCGGACCGACCGATCGGTCAGTAATTCTGATTAAGAACATAGTATATACTCTCCTTCCATGCGTTAAAAAGTTCATATTAATATAATATTGGAGAGTATAATTAATCTATATTCTATATTCTATAATCTGATTTCTCGGTAATTTCATACAATTCGTGTGAAACCGAAATACAAATTTATGAAAACATAGAAACTAAAAAATGAAAGCCAATAAAAAATAAAATAATAATAGCTGGCTGATAAAAAATCTGATTGAGTTCACTCTCACTCTCTCGCTCTCGCTCTCGCGCTCTCTCTCTTAGCTCCGCTTCGGAATAGCAAGAACCCCGTTTCGAGTTCGATTCGTTATCTACACTGGGAATATTTACACAAAAAGCATTTCAGCTTTATTACTTTATAATGGAATAATGGAATACTATACGACTTTATTTTCAAATATAAACTTTTTAATATATTTTATATTTCAAACCACATCTATTGCATAATTGATATAAAAAAAAACCTTAAGTTACCTAAGTCACAATTATTTTTAATTTTATTTTTCAAACCACAGCCATTGCATAATTGATGATGTAGTCAAACAGTAGTAATAAGACATTGGCGCACGTCTAAGCTTTAGACTATAGCTCTGCACCCAAGATAATGCATCACATTGCCCTATTCAAATACATATTTTCTTCATGGCAAGTCACTGAAACGCATTGAATGTGTTGATGATTTGGGAATACTTTTAGAATCCAAGCTTAAGTTTGACAAGCATATTTCTTCCTCTGTTAATCGACCATTTGGAGTCCTGGGTGTTGTGGCCCAGGTTCGAGTTTCAAAAAGAGAGAAAAAGTTCGCGGGCTCAAAAGAGATAGAAATCCGAGTGGGTTTTAAGAAGGGACAAAAAGGCGAATGATCGAGGGATTTGGAGGTCAAACAAATGTCAAGGGGGTACTCGGTACGAAGGAGGCGAAAGAAAAAGGCAGCGGTCAGTGGCGGTCACCGCTTTTTTTGGAAAGAAAGAAAAAAAGTTCGGTTAAGTGCTGCGAGCTATAATAAATAAATTTAAATTTAAAATTAGAAACAGCGAACGAAATAAAATCAATAAACTGTCCGTTAAAGTGCCAAGTCGACATCCACACATACATTAAAGTGCCGAGCGGACATCCACACATACATTAAAGTGCCGAGCCAACATCCACACATACATTAAAGTGCCGAGCCAACATCCACACATACATTAAAGTGCCGAGCGGACATCCACACATACATTAAAGTGCCGAGCGGACATCCACACATACATTAAAGTGCCAAGTCGACATCCACACATACATTAAAGTGCCGAGCCAACATCCACACATACATTAAAGTACCAAGCCAACATCCACACATACATTAAAGTGCCATGTCGACATCCACACATACATTAAAGTGCCGAGCCAACATCCACACATACATTAAAGTACCAAGCCAACATCCACACATACATTAAAGTGCCGAGCCCACATCCACACATACATTAAAGTGCCGAGCGGACATCCACACATACATTAAAGTGCCGAGCCAACATCCACACATACACTAAAGTGCCGAGCCAACATCCACACATACATTAAAGTGCCGAAACAACATCCACACATACATTAAAGTGCCGAGCGGACATCCACACATACATTAAAGTGCCGAGCGGACATCCACACATACATTAAAGTGCCAAGTCGACATCCACACATACATTAAAGTGCCGAGCCAACATCCACACATACATTAAAGTACCAAGCCAACATCCACACATACATTAAAGTGCCATGTCGACATCCACACATACATTAAAGTGCCGAGCCAACATCCACACATACATTAAAGTACCAAGCCAACATCCACACATACATTAAAGTGCCGAAACAACATCCACACATACATTAAAGTGCCGAGCCAACATCCACACATACATTAAAGTGCCGAGCCAACATCCACACATACATTAAAGTGCCGAGCCAACATCCACACATACATTAAAGTACCAAGCCAACATCCACACATACATTAAAGTGCCGAGCGGACATCCACACATACATTAAAGTGCCGAGCCAACATCCACACATACATTAAAGTGCCGAGCCAACATCCACACATACATTAAAGTGCCGAAACAACATCCACACATACATTAAAGTGCCGAGCGGACATCCACACATACATTAAAGTGCCGAGCGGACATCCACACATACATTAAAGTGCCAAGTCGACATCCACACATACATTAAAGTGCCGAGCCAACATCCACACATACATTAAAGTGCCGAGCGGACATCCACACATACATTAAAGTGCCGAGCCAACATCCACACATACATTAAAGTGCCGAGCCAACATCCACACATACATTAAAGTGCCGAAACAACATCCACACATACATTAAAGTGCCGAGCGGACATCCACACATACATTAAAGTGCCGAGCGGACATCCACACATACATTAAAGTGCCAAGTCGACATCCACACATACATTAAAGTGCCGAGCCAACATCCACACATACATTAAAGTACCAAGCCAACATCCACACATACATTAAAGTGCCATGTCGACATCCACACATACATTAAAGTGCCGAGCGGACATCCACACATACATTAAAGTGCCGAGCCAACATCCACACATACATTAAAGTGCCGAGCCAACATCCACACATACATTAAAGTGCCGAGCGGACATCCACACATACATTAAAGTGCCGAGCGGACATCCACACATACATTAAAGTGCCAAGTCGACATCCACACATACATTAAAGTGCCGAGCCAACATCCACACATACATTAAAGTACCAAGCCAACATCCACACATACATTAAAGTGCCATGTCGACATCCACACATACATTAAAGTGCCGAGCCAACATCCACACATACATTAAAGTACCAAGCCAACATCCACACATACATTAAAGTGCCGAAACAAGATCCACACATACATTAAAGTGCCGAGCCAACATCCACACATACATTAAAGTGCCGAGCCAACATCCACACATACATTAAAGTGCCGAGCCAACATCCACACATACATTAAAGTACCAAACCAACATCCACACATACATTAAAGTGCCGAGCCAACATCCACACATACATTAAAGTACCAAGTCGACATCCACACATACATTAAAGTGCCGAGCCAACATCCACACATACATTAAAGTACCAAGCCAACATCCACACATACATTAAAGTGCCATGTCGACATCCACACATACATTAAAGTGCCGAGCCAACATCCACACATACATAAAAGTGCCAAGTCGACATCCACACATACATTAAAGTGCCGAGCCAACATCCACACATACATTAAAGTGCCGAGCGGACATCCACACATACATTAAAGTGCCGAGCGGACATCCAAACATACATTAAAGTGCCGATCTAATGTAAAACAACAGAAACAACGGCTGAATCTGGACTGGAGGACCAACACTGGACAAACAAAAAAAATAAATAAAAATAAGTGAGTCCGTTCCAATCATATTATTTTGACGGCGGCAAACTTCGATTCAGCTGCAGTGCGCAGGCGGGACGCACCAAAACCAAGTTTTCTCAGATCGGTGCCACGTCCGTGAGGCTCCAATAGTTTGGCCAATGTTATGGGGCGATTTACACAAATAATTTTCGGTTGCCAGTTATATACATTTTTTTTTTAATTTTAATTTTGTTAATTCATTAGTTGAATATTTATTAGTCAAATTTTTGTTGTAATTAAAATATTGTTAAGTTGTGGTTTATAATTTGTAAGTTAATTATGTTACCTTAAATTCTAATTCTAATTGTATCTACCGTTATTATTTTGCCAACTTAAATTCCATATTCCATTTTTCATATCATATATACCGAGACACCACGAGATTTTTCTTCGTGTGAAGAACACTAAAGCCATATTTTTGTACCATATCTGTTCGACATTTATTTTTGTGAGTAGATACGCTCACAACTGTCCCTGGAGCTCTATAGGGTAGGTTAGGGTGTCCCCAAATGATTGCAGACTTAAAGTCTAAAATAAGAAGGCTGCAAAATATATATATAAGTGTAGAAATATAGAGTCAAGTTTTGTCGTGCCTCGTTAAATTAAATAAAATTCACCACAATATTTATACATATGTTTAAGCAGAACTAAATCAAGGAATGTTAGCCATAAGATACATTAATTAAGGCTTGTTAAAAATGAAAACTTAAGTTTTTGAGTGGAGGGGAGGGGACCCAAAATGAGGTTAGGATGAAAATGTGATCTCGAACATGTAAAGGGGTGGGGGCCCACCGTAAATGATTTCGCCCCCACAGGTAGGGATGGAGCGCTACGGCAAGAACAGCGAGACCGCCGTTGGACGCCGGAGGTAATGTTCTTTTTGTTTTTGAATTGCCACTGTCCGCTAATACAACTGTTTGTTAGGGATGTGTAGATTTGTGTAGTGTCGTGATATTGTTCGTCGGCGGGAATGGGTAGACCCACCCCGAGCGGAGCACTGGCTAGCCGGAGCTGCCCCATTAGGACAAACCGACGCATAACATGGGTTTCATTAAGCGCTGGTCAAAAGAATTTGACGATCCCTACATTACTAAAACTCTTTATGCCTCACTTGTGCGTCCTATTCTGGAATATGGATCTTGTATATGGTCACCCAATTACAAGGTTCATCAGGATAGAATAGGATTCTACAAAAACAATTTCTATTATTTGCCCTTAGGGGTCTTAATTGGAATACTAATATTAGCTTACCTTCTCACCGTAGTAGACTTGTATAAATAAACCTTCCTTCTCAGTCTGATCGTGGAACAATGCTTACATTCTTCGGAGTTATCAGCCAACTTAATTTTACAGTTCCGATCAGAAACACACAGGGAATTGTCTGCCTCTTTTTCTTCAAAATTGTAGTTCGAATTACACTATTCATATCCCATTTAGAATATGCTTTTCCCATTATTAAGTTGTGCTTCCTCCATTTCATCTATTAAATCAGTTGTCTTATCTTATCTACCTATCAATTCGCGAACTTCGTTACCGCACCCTTTGGTCGGTTGGGAGGGAGGTGGATTGCAGTTTTACCTAATGCCAGCGCATTCAGATCCTGCGGCGTCACATAGCCTCCTATATTCAGCTGCAGTCCGTGGTGCGTCTGTTGTACAACTTCTGCCGCAGTTGCAGCTGCTGCGGCTGCCGATTCGTGTGGATGAGTCGCTAATGGCGATACGGGCTTCATGAGCCCGTCCCGCTGCAGCTGCTCCATGGACGTGTAGCCAATGTCATTAGGCATGGGCGTCGTTGATGAAGGCGGCGATGTTGCTGCGATCGCTGTCTGCACTGATTGTGTTGTTGTGACTGTTGCTGGTATCAATGGCACATAGCCATTGAATGTCGTGGTTGCCTGCGGCGTAGGATGCGAGCTGGGCAAGGTATTGGCCATTGTTGCACTATTTCCACCGCTAGCCTGAAGCTCAGTGCCTTGGCCTGGTTGTACCTCGTCGTCGAGCGGCAAACGTTGGTCCATGGACATAGAGTTTGCTGGCGAGCTGCCGCCGCCCTTGCTGGAGTTGTTGGAGCTCTCATTGCCACTGCTAAAATGATCATAAACCGCAGTTTGGTCAATCATGATACGACCGCCGCCGCCGCCGTGTCCGCTGCCGTCCGCACGTGAGCCTATAACCTTGAGTTTCTTGAGGTCCTCGATAACGCCCGTTGGCAGCATAACGCCAATATCGGACATCTTCATATACTTTCGGTAGCCGGTGTGGGATGCCACGGCCAGCACAATAAGCGCAAGCATCACTTCAAAGCTGCTGAGCAACATCTTGGTGTTGCCACTATCCGGCGAGCAGCTCACATCGTGCGTCGCCCATGTAGACTTGAATAGTCGAAAGCGACTCGAATCGTTGTAACTAATGATGGCGATCCACTCGTCATAAGTCAGCTGCGGCTGTGCTACACAATTCTGCGTACGCTCATAACTTGGTGCAGCATATGGATGTTGCTGAGACCGCGGATGCAGTACTTCGACATTTACCGCTCGCACCTGATAGTCAAAGCGATGCTGTGGCGTGCAGACGGGCGTCGTCATTACACAGGTAAGATTTGGTCGGGCACTCACATAGCTCAGCGGATGACCGATCACCGAGTTCTTCGAGTTACGCTCAATGATGCGCACCTCATAGTATTCAAGGCGGCCGGCCGGTCGTAATGGTGCCGCCCACTCCAAAGTAGTGGTCAACGGATTGCTGCCCAGGCGCATTCGCATTGGCTCCGATGGCACTGCAAATAAATAGGAAACACAAAATGTTTAGTAACAGCACATTTGTCAAACAACTCAACCAGAAATATTAATAATTGGTTGTCATTCAAGCATTTAAGCGATAAAAAAGAAAGAACGAATGATCAAACTATAATACCCTCTTCATTTGTACAGGAAGATGTACTAATTTTAAGTTACAAAAGTTGTTTTTTTCTTCTTCTTTTTCTAAAAAGATAATAATTGTAAGAGGCTCATTTATATCTTTTGATTTACAGAGATGAATTAAAAAATATTGATTATTCATTTAAAACAACCTGTGGACAAAAATATAAGTTGCGCAAAACTCCCACTTTATATATGATTAAAAGTTGCTCACCTCCGACGGCGGTTCGAAAGTGTATAAGATTGCTGGGATCGGAATAGAGAACGGTGTGCGAGCGTATGCTGATTGTGTAGTTTGTGTAGGCGGTGAGATTATACAGCTCGTAGTTGATGGGCTTCTCGTTGTCCACCTGCTCATCGGGCGAGGCGGGCAGATCGAAATCCTCGGTTTTATTATCATGCCAAATGGTGCCTTTGTACTCTCGCACCACACCATTCGGCTTGACGGGTGGCTTCCAGGCGAGCCATACACTCGAGCTGGTCACATTCAGGTATTCCAGTTGACGGGGCGGTGTGGGAGCGCCCTCTGCGGTGCGCTTGTACTGCTGATCGCTGTATTTGCTAGCGCGATGTTCGGAGTACATGAACATCTTAACGCTGTAGTCGGTGTACGGCTCCAGATCGTTAATGGTATAAGCGATTATATCCTTATTGAGAACGATGGTGGTGCAGTTGTCTGCCTTCAAAGGGGAACGCAGACAATAGGTCAAATTGTAGCCGGTCAATATGACGGGACAGACGCGCTCCGTGCTCCATTTGACAGTGAAGGATGTGTTGGTCAACTCCTCGATGATTGGGTCCATTTTGGCCAGATCATCGTTGCCATCGCTCGTGCACATCATCCAGTGCATTCCCGTATTTCGATCGCCAAAGTTGGCGGAGACGGCCATATTCAATGAGGCCGGTTGACCGCTCTGCGTGCTGTACTGTAGCCGATCCTTTGTAACGTGCTCGAAGTGGAGCGAACCATTGCATATGGAGAACAGCGCCGGCATCCCATTGCACCAATATACCGTATAGTCCACCAGATTGGTGATATTTTCCGGCGCTGTCCAACTAAGCTTATAGCTCGAATTACTTGATATATAGATGCTGCGTATTTTCTTGGGTACTCGCTGATGCGTATCCTCATCACTGATGGGCGGTATGTAGAGACGACTCGCCTCCAAAGAGCTGTTCACATTGTTACTGCTGCGTATATAGATCTCATGGTAGGCATTTTGACTCCAGTTCTGAATTGTTGCCGAATTCGTGTCCAACTTGATCTTTGAGCCATCGCTGTGATTTGAACAAAAGCAAAACAAACAAACATTAATAACATTGAAAATTGTTTATTTTTATCAATTCCCTGAATTTTTCCTGCATGTTCTGCTTGCATTCATTTCGTTCCTTTTTTTTATAACGTAAATGAATTATTTACGTATGTGCATATGCATGAGAAATGTACATAGATGAAAATTAGTAGAAATTGCTTAATGTTTCAGTTGAGCTGCGCGGCAGAAATGTGCACATTGATCAAAATCAGTTAAACAACGACAATTGGCCGCAGTACGCTGGAAAACACATACGTACATCAACAAATTGTTGCCGTGTGTATTATTCTTCCAGTTCATGCGGCATCATTACTGTACATGTTGCATGTTACTTAACACAAAAAATGAAATGAACTTTAAGATCAAACACGGTAGACCATAACTTGCCAACAAGTCATTTTCTTAATATTATACCATTATTGTTTGTTTAAAAATATACAAATAAATTCATTGTTCACACGTGCTGGCAATAATTTGATAACGATATGAGTTAATCACGATTAAGCTCGAACTATTTATACCTTTTTACTATACTATGGTTATTATACTTATTTCGTTTGGGACTTGTGAATATGTCTGATCTCTCACGTAGTACTAGTGTATATTACAGTTAGAATTTGTGTGTGGGTGTGTGTGTGTGTGTGTCTACTTACGGTCGAGTGTTGTTGTGCCTATATTCGCTGATGACATAGGTGAAGTTATCGCCATTAAACTCGTGCTGCTCCAGCTGCTCCCAGTAGATGGTGAGAGATGCACCCGACGAGTAAACGTAGAAACTGCCGTTGGTAAGGCGAGGCGGGCGTGATGGCCGAACGGCAGCTGTGCTGACGCTGTGGACAAAGATATCACTCCAGCTGGCTTTGATATTGTAACGCCTCTTAATGTCCAATGTATAGTTGTGGTGAGGATATTGCAGATCCCCTACGCAAAAGATAGGGTTTCCTTCGTCGTATGTATAATTGTATTTGGCTGATTGAGGAGGGTGAATGTGGTCCGACAGATTCACAGACCACAAGATATTTGATGGATTGTACAAACTTAACATAGAGTCAGTCCATTTCAGGCAAATGCTATCGCTTGTGCTATTTAGTTGCATCCCGTCTGTGGGGTTATCCATAATGATGCACTCATCTTTGAAAATCTCATAGTTCAGCAATTCCTGCTCACCACTATCATCCGTCATGTTCAGCGAGAATGTGTAATTTTGAGGAGCGTGCAATTGTATGCTGCACTCTACCTTAGTGTCATTTTGGATCGGAAAGCAGTTTTCATCCCCTCCTTCGTGATGCAGCGAAAAGCTTGCATTGTAAGAGTTGTTATTTTTAAGCTGCGGTTTACTGAAGGTGCACACTACCTTGCCGTCGATTGAACAAATACAGTCAACTGTGATGTTCTCGAAACGGGCGCCAATCATTGGATAGGTGTCAGTGAGAAGTAGCCCTCCGCACATAGCCTGATAACCAAGTTCACCATTGGCCACCACGGACTCATTTGCATATCCTTTGTGATACAGGGTCGCGTTGTTCAGTATTTCCACCGTTTTGTTCTCACTTGCATACAGCATATATACTTGATCAATGCGTGTGCAATTTTCGCACAGTCCGTCGAACGACGTAGCCGTAAAGGTAACATTGAAACTATCACCAACGCGTAGATGCTCTTTCGACAGCTTAATTTTGAAATTTTTGTATGCATTCGGATCAATCTCGCAAAAATCGCCCAGGCATGCGAGACTCAGAATAATGACTGCTAAGTGCCTCATGTTCGAGCTCGCTTGATATGAAATGTTCGCATGTATTATTTTTTTTTTTTTTGTCGTTAATCTTTTCTCGATACAAATTTACCCGCAACCTCTCTCTACGAGCGATGCTGACGAACTGCTGCTGTTCTTAATATTATATATTTATACATATAAAAACTGTGATGCACATTTGACGTTATCAGCACTAAAAGCGAGAAAAATAAACTTTAACAAAAATGGGGTTTATTATAGTAAAGTTGCGCAAAAGTATGTTACAGGCAGAGCGAAGCAGCTTCGACCCTATTAAGGATAGGGTCACCATAGCTTTTCAAGAACGAAATCATCATTCGACCGAATGTTTTATGGCAGATATTTAATATAATGGGCCAACCATGCCGCCGCCGATGTCGTAAGTGACCGAACAGAAAAGGTGTGGTTTTATTCCAATCAGATTTAAAATAAAGGGAGTTGTGCGCATATCAGCGTAAACAAAAGAGCGGACCGACCGATCGGTCAGTAATTCTGATTAAGAACATAGTATATACTCTCCTTCCGTGCGTTAAAAAGTTCACGACACATGATATTAATATAATATTGGGGAGTAAATTAATCTATGCCAGAATCTGATTGCGTGTGAAACCGAAATACAAATTTATGAAAACATAGAAACTAAAAAATGAAAGCCAACAAAATATAAAATAATAATAGCTGGCTGATAAAAAATCTGATTGGGTTCACTCTCACTCTCTCGCTCTCGCTCTCGCTCTCTCTCTGTTAGCTCCGCTTCGGAATAGCGAGAACCCCGTTTCGAGTTCGATTCGTTATCTACACTGGGAATATTTACACAAAAAGCATTTCAGCTTTATTACTTTATAATGCTGAACGGGATCGCATACCATGTGGAAGGGGTCGTAAATGGAATACTATACGACTTTATTTTCAAATATAAACTTTTCAATATATTTTATATTTCAAACCACATCTATTGCATAATTGATATAAAAAAATAAAAAAAACCTTAAGTTACCTAAGTCACAATTATTTTTAATTTTATTTTTCAAACCATAGCCATTGCATAATTGATGATGTAGTCAAACAGTAGTAATAAGACATTGGCGCACGTCTAAGCTTTAGACTATAGCTCTGCACCCAAGATAATGCATCACATTGCCCTATTCAAATACATATTTTCTTCATGGCAAGTCACTGGAACGCATTGAATGTGTTGATGATTTGGGAATACTTTTAGAATCCAAGCTTAAGTTTGACAAGCATATTTCTTCCTCTGTTAATCGAGCATTTGGAGTCCTGGGTGTTGCGGCGGGCCGATTATATCGATAGTTGTGGCCCAGGTTCGAGTTTCAAAAAGAGAGAAAAAGTTCGCGGGGTCAAAAGAGATAGAAATCCGAGTGGGTTTTAAGAAGGGACAAAAAGGCGAATGATCGAGGGATTTGGAGGTCAAACAAATGTCAAGGGGGTACTCGGTACGAAGGAGGCGAAAAAAAAGGCAGCGGTCAGTGGCGGTCACCGCTTTTTTTGTTTTAAGTGCTGCGAGCTATAATAAATAAATTTAAATTTAAAATTAGAAACAGCGAACGAAATAAAATCAATAAACTGTTTGTTAAAGTGCCAAGTCGACATCCACACATACATTAAAGTGCCGAAACAACATCCACACATACATTAAAGTGCCAAGCCAACATCCACACATACATTAAAGTGCCGAAACAACATCCACACATACATTAAAGTGCCAAGTCGACATCCACACATACATTAAAGTGCCGAGCCAACATCCACACATACATTAAAGTACCAAGCCAACATCCACACATACATTAAAGTGCCGATCTAATTTAAAACAACAGAAACAACGGCTGAATCTGGACTGGAGGACCAACACTGGACAAACAAAAAAAATAAATAAAAATAAGTGAGTCCGTTCCAATCATAGCTAGCCGGAGCTGCCCCATTAGGACAAACCGACGCATAACATGGGTTTCATTAAGCGCTGGTCACTTGTCTCACTTGTGCGTCCTATTCTGGAATATGGATCTTGTATATGGTCACCCAATTACAAGGTTCATCAGGATAGAATAGGATTCTACAAAAACAATTTCTATTATTTGCCCTTAGGGGTCTTAATTGGAATACTAATATTAGCTTACCTTCTCACCGTAGTAGACTTGTATAAATAAATCTTCCTTCTCAGTCTGATCGTGGAACAATGCTTACATTCTTCGGAGTTATCAGCCAACTTAATTTTACAGTTCCGATCAGAAACACACAGGGAATTTTCTGCCTCTTTTTCTTCAAACTTGTAGTTCGAATTACACTATTCATATCCCATTTAGAATATGCTTTTCCCATTATTAAGTTGTGCTTCCTCCATTTCATCTATTAAATCAGTTGTCTTATCTTATCTACCTATCAATTCGCGAACTTCGTTACCGCACCCTTCGGTCGGTTGGGTGGGAGGTTGATTGCAGTTTTACCTAAGTCAAACGTACATTTAAAGTTGAAAACGTGATTTTAGGTCGGAAGACAAGTAAAAATTATAGCCTGAAAATCGATATATCGATATATGGGCATAGGTCGAAACTTCAAAATGCCATAACTTCGTCAAAACTCAACTTATTTCAAAAAGCGAGGGCTAACATGCTTGGTGCTTGGTATCGTTGGGCCACTTGAATGTGCTGCTCTAAATATAATTCGGGGGAATTGAATGACTCCTCTCATTCGCTAGTGCGCTGCTGGGCCGAGCACCCCAACGCAAGCAGTCGAAGATTTTTAAGGACTAGTTACTAGTATGTCGCGCAGCGATCGCAAATCTGTATTTGAATTGGCTTCGCTGCGACATGTTCTCTAGCAGAATAGAGAACCGAGCCACTTACGTGTACATATTTATGGTACCAGTCAAGAAGCTGTACAAATTCATGAAATAAATTATAAAGCCAGATGTTTTTTAAATGATATTTATATATATATATATATATATATATATATGTATGTATTTATATTATTCCTTAATCAGCTTGGCGCATCGTTTAAGCAAACGTTTTTACATGTAAAGTATGTATAGTCATAAGTAGATAGTAGGTAATTATGTATAGGTATTCAATAAACAATACTATAGCATAAAAAATAACCGTGAAGTGCCTTATATAAAACTAGCACAGTGCCTGCCAATAGTAAGTATGCTCGTCTCTCGCAGCAAACAGATTACAATACAAAAAAATGAGGGAAATACAAATTAAAAATGTTTAAATAAAAATAAATTAAAAATTAAAAAAAAACCGCTGCACAAATGTTTGCTGCGTATCAACGGAAAGGCTTCAAATTATAATTACAAAGAGTATATAAAGTTTTTAAATACAGGTGCCATTTGTGAGTGTGTATGTGTGCGAGTTGTGTATGTGTATGTGTGTGTGTGTACACGTGCGTGTGCGTGTTTGTGTCCGTGCACTATGAGCTGAGTTTTTAAATCAGAATTTCATGTGTCTCTGTCTCTCTGAGTGGAAGGCAAAATATTAGCTGCTAGCTGACTGCACTGGCAACAACAATAAACGAATAAAGCAATCCTCTTGATCCTCGCCAGCTTACTGCATATGACTTTGATTGTTTGCCAGCGCATTCAGATCCTGCGGCGTCACATAGCCTCCTATATTCGGCTGCAGTCGGTGGTGCGTCTGTTGTACAGCTTCTGCCGCAGCTGCAGCTGCTGCGGCTGCCGATTCGTGTGGATGAGCCGCTAATGGCGATACGGGCTTCATGAGCCCGTCCCGCTGCAGCTGCTCCATGGACGTGTAGCCAAAGTTATTAGGCATGGGCGTCGTTGATGAAGGCGGCGATGTTGCTGCGATCGCTGTCTGCACTGGTGGTGTTGTTGTGACTGTTGCTGGTATCGGTGGTATTGGCGCCAGTGGCTTGAGGTTCTGCAGATCTGCTGCATGCACATAGTTGCTGGTATTAAGCGGATGTATGGGTGAAACGATTGCATTGGGCACCGGGGGCATGGGTCTCGCCTGTATCATCTGAACGGGCACATAGCCACTGAATGTCATGGTTGCCTGCGGCGTAGGATGCGAGCTGGGCAAGGTATTGGCCATTGGAGTCGACAAGAACTTCATATGTGTAGGCTTTATGTAACCAGCGGAAGCAGCGGCTGTCGTTGCAGTTGCACTATTTCCACCGCTAGCCTGAAGCTCAGTTCCTTGGCCCGGTTGTCCCTCGTCGTCGGGCAGCAAACCTTGGTCCATGGACATATAGCTTGCTGGCGAGCTGCGGCCGCCGCCGCCGTTGCTGGAGTTGTTGGCCAGTAGCAGCTTGGAGCTCTCATTGCCACTGCTAAAATCATGCGGCGGATCGGTCAACGAATACTGCGGCAAATAGTCCGGAGTTTGGTCAACCCGAGTGCAAATCATGCTACCAACGCCGCCGCCGCCGCCGTGTCCGCTGCCGTCCGCACGTGAGCCTATAACCTTGGGTTTCTTGAGGTCCTCGATAACGCCCGTTGGCAGCATAACGCCAATATCGGACATCTTCAGATACTTGCGGTAGCCGGTGTGGCATGCCACGGCCAGCACAATAAGCGCAAGCATCACTTCAAAGCTGCTGAGCAACATCTTGGTGTTGCCACTATCCGGCGAGCAGCTCACCTCGTGCGTCGCCCATGTAGACTTGAATAGTCGAAAGCGACTCGAATCGTTGTAACTAATGATGGCGATCCACTCGTCATAAGTCAGCTGCGGCTGTGCTACACAATTCTGCGTACGCTCATAACTTGGTGCAGCATATGGATGTTGCTGAGACCGCGGATGCAGTACTTCGACATTTACCGCTCGCACCTGATAGTCAAAGCGATGCTGTGGCGTGCAGACGGGCGTCGTCATTACACAGGTAAGATTTGGTCGGGCACTCACATAGCTCAGCGGATGACCGATCACCGAGTTGTTCGAGTTACGCTCAATGATGCGCACCTCATAGTATTCAAGGCGGCCGGCCGGTCGTAATGGTGCCGCCCACTCCAAAGTAGTGGTCAACGGATTGCTGCCCAGGCGCATTCGCATTGGCTGCGATGGCACTGCAAATAAATAGGAAACACAAAATGTTTAGTAACAGCACATTTGTCAAACAACTCAACCAGAAATATTAATAATTGGTTGTCATTCAAGCATTTAAGCGATAAAAAAGAAAGAACGAATGATCAAACTATAATACCCTCTTCATTTGTACAGGAAGATGTACTAATTTTAAGTTACAAAAGTTGTTTTTTTCTTCTTCTTTTTCTAAAAAGATAATAATTGTAAGAGGCTCATTTATATCTTTTGATTTACAGAGATGAATTAAAAAATATTGATTATTCATTTAAAACAACCTGTGGACAAAAATATAAGTTGCGCAAAACTCCCACTTTATATATGATTAAAAGTTGCTCACCTCCGACGGCGGTTCGAAAGTGTATAAGATTGCTGGGATCGGAATAGAGAACGGTGTGCGAGCGTATGCTGATTGTGTAGTTTGTGTAGGCGGTGAGATTATACAGCTCGTAGTTGATGGGCTTCTCGTTGTCCACCTGCTCATCGGGCGAGGCGGGCAGATCGAAATCCTCGGTTTTATTATCATGCCAAATGGTGCCTTTGTACTCTCGCACCACACCATTCGGCTTGACGGGTGGCTTCCAGGCGAGCCATACACTCGAGCTGCTCACATTCAGGTATTCCAGTTGACGGGGCGGTGTGGGAGCGCCCTCTGCGGTGCGCTTGTACTGCTGATCGCTGTATTTGCTAGCGCGATGTTCGGAGTACATGAACATCTTAACGCTGTAGTCGGTGTACGGCTCCAGATCGTTAATGGTATAAGCGATTATATCCTTATTGAGAACGATGGTGGTGCAGTTGTCTGCCTTCAAAGGGGAACGCAGACAATAGGTCAAATTGTAGCCGGTCAATATGACGGGACAGACGCGCTCCGTGCTCCATTTGACAGTGAAGGATGTGTTGGTCAACTCCTCGATGATTGGGTCCATTTTGGCCAGATCATCGTTGCCATCGCTCGTGCACATCATCCAGTGCATTCCCGTATTTCGATCGCCAAAGTTGGCGGAGACGGCCATATTCAATGAGGCCGGTTGACCGCTCTGCGTGCTGTACTGTAGCCGATCCTTTGTAACGTGCTCGAAGTGAAGCGAACCATTGCATTTGGAGAGCAGCGCCGGCTTCGCATTGCACCAATATACCGTATAGTCCACCAGATTGGTGATATTTTCCGGCGCTGTCCAACTAAGCTTATAGCTCGAATTACTTGATATATAGATGCTGCGTATTTTCTTGGGTACTCGCTGATGCGTATCCTCATCACTGATGGGCGGTATGTAGAGACGACTCGCCTCCAAAGAGCTGTTCACATTGTTACTGCTGCGTATATAGATCTCATGGTAGGCATTTTGACTCCAGTTCTGAATTGTTGCCGAATTCGTGTCCAACTTGATCTTTGAGCCATCGCTGTGATTTGAACAAAAGCAAAACAAACAAACATTAATAAATAGAACTAACGCGTACAAATAAAAATTCAAGCAATATATTGATAAAAAAAAAGTCTTGATATCTGTGTCAAAAGTGTTTAAGAGTATACACAAAAAGTTAGTAAGTAAGTAATATGCATATAGAAATTAGAAATTCAACTGATTCTTCCACACAAGAATCGAGTTTGAGTTAACAATGTTGAGAAACATGCAGCCCTTTTAGCTATTTAAATCGTAAATGATTGTTGTTTATACATTTACCGCATTTGTCTCACTTATCATTCAAGCGAAATAAGATACAAGTTATTCATGCGAAATTCAATCGATTTGTTAACTACTCTCAACTTAATCAGATGTCATGCAATTTAAATTCATTCATGTATGCCATTGTAATCGCTTCTCATGAAACTGTTGCCGTGTAAACGCTGCCAAACTGATGTCTTCGACTTCTGTTCTACGTATTTTAGATAGCGAAAACACGTCAGCAAGTTCATAAACATACATACGAATACCATACCATCCATCCATACACACATACGGGATGAATTTGGAACATAAATTCAATTTGCAAGTTTTCCACACAACGTACACATACACATTGGGGCCATACACACACGGGGCGAGCACAAATTTCTTGAAAATTGTTTATTTTTATCAATTCCCTGAATTTTTCCTGCATGTTCTGCTGGCATTCATTTCGTTCCTTTTTTTATAACGTAAATGAATTATTTACGTATGTGCATATGCATGAGAAATGTACATAGATGAAAATTAGTAGAAATTGCTTAATGTTTCAGTTGAGCTGCGCGGCAGAAATGTGCACATTGATCAAAATCAGTTAAACAACGACAATTGGCCGCAGTACGCTGGAAAACACATACGTACACCAACAAATTGTTGCCGTGTGTATTATTCTTCCAGTTCATGCGGCATCATTACTGTACATGTTGCATGTTACTTAACACAAAAAATGAAATGAACTTTAAGATCAAACACGGTAGACCATAACTTGCCAACAAGTCATTTTCTTAATATTATACCATTATTGTTTGTTTAAAAATATACAAATAAATTCATTGTTCACACGTGCTGGCAATAATTTGATAACGATATGAGTTAATCACGATTAAGCTTCAACTATTTATACCTTTTTATTATACTATGGTTATTATACTTATTTCGTTTGGCACTTGTGAATATGTCTGATCTCTCACGTAGTACTAGTGTATATTACAGTTAGAATTTGTGTGTGTGTGTGTGTGTGTGTGTCTACTCACGGTCGAGTGTTGTTGTGCCTATATTCGCTGATGACATAGGTGAAGTTATCGCCATTGAACTCGTGCTGCTCCAGCTGCTCCCAGTAGATGGTGAGAGATGCACCCGACGAGTAAACGTAGAAACTGCCGTTGGTAAGGCGAGGCGGACGTGATGGCCGTTCGGGAGCGGTGCGAAAATTGTATTCGAGTGGTTCGCTCCAACGTGATTTGGTCTTGTTGTTGCGCACACGTAGTTCGAGTACATAATGGTAACCGGGATAGGGTAGTTCCGTTAAGCAGAGTGTATCTTTGGCGGCGGAGGAGCTGTTGCGCCACGTCGATCGCACCAGCGTTGGGAAATTTTGGGGCGTCACGTGCACCTGCCAGAGGACGCCACCAATGAAATTACTGCGTCGCGGCATATCCCAGATGAGGCATATCGAGTCCTTCGTCTTGTTGAGCACTCTTAAATTCAGTCCGGGACGCGCCAGAATCATGCGCTCCACATTATTTATCTCGATTTCCTGTTCATCATCGCCCAATATGTTACCACTTTCCAGTCGAAAGTAATATAACTCGGAGAACTTTTTATACATCTCGCTGGTGATGTTGCAGTTGACAATTGGAGATGCCTCATACTGGCAATCGACAGGGTAGCGATAATATGAATTCTTTTGTGTGCCAAAGCTAACGTTGTGTTTGGTATTGATGCTATTTCTGGGCGCCGTAAAATTACAAAACATGTAGTCCCAGTCGTAGCTGGTGCAATTAAAGTCCTCCACCTTCAGCGGCTTAGTGCCAACCTGCAAACGAGATTCACTCATGGCATGCTCCTTGCACATGCAAACATATTTGTTATCCTGATCGGACACGTTTCTTAGGGTCGTCTGTATTGTAGTTGCATTAATATACTGCAACTGCGGTCCATTTATGATAATTGTTTTGTTATTGACAGCAAAGTACAGTTCGGACACATTGCAAGTCTGGTTTTTGCCATGGCCAGCCTCAAAGTACGCCTGGTTGATGGTACAGGTCAAGTTCAGATCGCTGCCAATGGCTAGTTGGGCGATTTCCGGTGTGATCCAACCAGGTAATTGCTTATCCGCATTAATACTCACAATCGATGAGCAAAGAAACAGCACCAGAAGTGCAACAGCACCGAAAGAGAGGCCGTTGCCACGCAATTTTGGATTGCTTTCATTTAGTTGCATCTTCGCTTTTAATATATGTACATTATGAATAACATTGATTTTATATAGATATGTTATTATTTTTTTAGGGCCACACTCGGACATTTGTGTTCCCGAGTAAGTACACACCTTGCTATTCGAATGAAAATACCTGGCCACACAGGTAAGAGGCACTTGTTGGCACTGTATTGGTAATTCTCGGAAACCGTTTATATATGTTACCAAATTCCAAGAACTGATTTTATGGCATTTTGATTCGAATGCTCTGCACAAATACTATTTGGTATCTTCAAATGTCCAGAATTGACTTTGAAAGGTCACGTCTTTAGAATAATAATAAATATTAAACGGGTTTGTATTGTTGTTTATTTGTTTCGTTTTAATACACCGTATGCAAGATATCACTAACTCAACCGTTTGCTCTGCCTTATGCTTTGCCTTTTGCTTTTCGTTTGCTTGGAATTCCACCAGCAATGTGACCGGTTTGCAGAAAATGGAAAAATACATTTTTACGACCAAAATACATCAAGTACGCGCATCCGAATGCTGAAGAATCAAATAAATATATTTTCTGAATATTACAAAAAAAAATTAAGTCCATAGTGACAAGTAAAAGATTAAATTTAGTTACTGCGTCATTCAGCAGGTAGAAAAGCAACTATATTTACAGATAACAATACTTGATCTGGCAGCACACAATATGGTCCTCTATGTGTTTTCAACAATTTAAAAACTGTTCACGTTGGTCACACTGCTTTGAATGTGTCATATGTGTGTGTGTGTGTGTCGTATGTGAGAAAGTGACGAATTACTTTTCATCAAATGGAAAATAATTTCGTTTGAAAGCACGTACACATAAATTCTTGTAGGCAAACACAAAAAAAACGAAACACAAGACACTTGCAACTACTTGCATTATTTTAAGAAAGAACGGAAAACTAGCGCAGCAAAAACAATCAAAATGGCCGAAGGCGGTAGTAAACGCATCAACGTGGTAGTTAAAACTCCAAAGGAAAAGAAAACTGTTGAAGTCGATGAAGATTCTGGAATAAAAGATGTGAGTACATGTAGAGTGATTGTTGTGGGTGGCCCTGGTGCTGCTTGATTCCACCCCACTGATAAAACATAATAATTGCGGCGGCTGACACCGCCCGATGAGGTGGGCACACTTGTCCACCACTTATGGACGAGTGTGTGTGTGTTTGTGTCTGTATGCTGTGTGTGTGCGTGCATATGTAATTGAAGGTACAGTGCATTTTTTTCTCGCTCATTCTCGAAAGGATGGCAAAGTGCAAAAATAAGCTGTGTGTAACAATGTGTATGTATATATATATATACCGATGTATTTCATATGAATATACATATATTAAATATATTGGGCACGACGACGGTAACATTTTTTGTTCTGCACAATTTTGTGAAACTTACTGTATGCATTTGTGTATTTCAAGTTTCGTTTAATGTTTTACAGTTCAAATTGTTGGTGGCACAAAAATTTGAAGCCGAAGCCGAGCAGTTGGTGCTTATTTTTGCGGGTAAAATCATGAAGGACACCGACACGCTCAAAATGCACAACATCAAGGACAATCTGACAGTGCATCTGGTCATTAAGGCCCCAACTCGCACTAATGATGCGCCGGCACGAGCTCCGGCTGATGTGCGCCAATCGCCTTTCGGCCTAAATCAATTTGGCGGCCTGGCCGGCATGGAGGCCCTCGGTGCCGGTTCGAATACGTTTATGGATTTGCAGGCGCGCATGCAGAATGAGTTGCTGAATAATGGGGACTTGCTGCGATCTCTAATGGATAATCCGCTTGTGCAGCAGATGATGAATAATCCGGAGACGATGCGTCAGCTGATTACATCGAATCCTCAAATGCAGGATTTGATGCAGCGCAATCCGGAGATCTCGCACATGCTGAACAATCCGGATCTGTTGCGCCAGACCATGGAGCTTGCTCGCAATCCATCGATGTTACAGGAGCTGATGCGTTCGCATGATCGAGCCATGTCCAATCTTGAATCGGTGCCGGGCGGCTACAGTGCCCTGCAGCGAATCTATCGTGATATACAGGAGCCGATGATGAACGCGGCCACCGAATCCTTTGGTCGTAATCCGTTCGCTGGCCTTGTTGAGGGCGGCGGTGCCGGTGTCAATCCTCAACAGGGCACCGAGAATCGCAATCCGTTACCAAATCCCTGGGGCGGCACTGGCAATCGCACCGGCGGCAACAGTGCCCAAGGCCCGAATCAAATTGGCGGTAATAGTCGCAGCGGCGATCAGCCACCAAACAATGTACTCAACACACCAGCAATGCGTAGCCTGCTGCAGCAGATGGCGGATAATCCAGCGATGATGCAGAATCTATTGAATGCCCCCTATACGCGCTCAATGATGGAGTCAATGTCACAGGATCCAGAGATGTCGTCCCGGCTACTCAGCAGCAGTCCTTTAGTTTTCAACAATCCACAGCTGCAGGATCAGGTGCGCCAGATGATGCCACAGTTCATGTCCCAAATGCAGAATCCCGATGTTATGAACATGTTGGCCAATCCGGATGCCATCAATGCTATCTTACAAATCCAGCAGGGCATGGAGCAGCTGCGCACCGCCGCTCCGAATCTTGTCGGCACACTGGGCATACCGCCACCTCCGCCGGGCGTTAATAATCCAGCTGATCCAGTTATCGGCGATGGGAGCAGCGCCGTCAGCAACAATACCACGCCTATCAACGCCGCCGCGCCACCAAGTTCCAATGCCACCACAACGGCCACGCCCCCTTTAGCACCTGGCGGCGGACCCAATGCGCAGCTCTTCAACGATTTCATAATGCGCATGCTCAACGGCATGTCTAACAATGCCGACAGCACACAGCCACCAGAGGTGCGCTACCAATCCCAGTTGGAGCAGCTAGCCGCCATGGGATTTGCCAATCGTGAGGCCAATTTGCAAGGTAAGATTGTGTTTCATATAAATTACACTGCTGTCAGCTGTCGTCAACTAATGTTGTGTCCTCTTCCCTTGTTTTTATCCCATGCAGCGCTGATTGCCACGTTTGGAGACATTAATGCGGCCGTCGAACGTCTGTTGTCGCTTAATCAGTTGTCTCTGAGTTAACACGGTTAAGGCGCACGCCTCTCGTATACGCCAAACGCAAATATTGTCTATATATACATATATATATATTAATATATGTATATGTATGTATACAAATAAATATAATTAATCCGAGGCACATGCGATTTCCCTTTTAAAACATCAACTATCCCGCGGGAGTGCCTGTCTCACTCAAAAGTCAACGCTGATGTTCACCGATAAAAATTGACACCCACACACACTAATTTACACCTATCGAGATGGAGAGAGAAGTAGAAGAAAATACGTCGTAAATCCTATAAATTACATATACCACGCGCATGCACATCCACACACCCAAAATTTCGCTGTAAAATTTAAAAAAGAAAAAAAGAGAAGAAGATGCCAAAGTCTGGGCAGAGTAATCGATGATCGACATTCTTAAATGTTATTGATAAATTCATGTTCAAAAAGTTAATTTAATGAACTTAAGAGGGCGGGTACAACTTTAATGCAGCCACGGACCCAACGAAGAAACTTACACAAGCAACAAAACTGTTTGTTCAAATATGTATATCCTTGGGCTCGTGTTTAATAATATGCAATTCTCATTATAAGCATAATATATATGTATATATATATATGTATATGTAAATGTATATGTACATCGATGTATATTTACTTATCTATACATTTATATATGTATATTACTATTTTTTTGTAGCAACTGTAATGTACCGAACTTTGATTATGTTAAATCGAACGTTTTTTTTAGTTTGCAAGTGTAGTTTTCTACAAGGAACATAGCAAAAAACAAAAAAAGAAACTCGAACATGTATGCATGTACTATGTATATATATACATAATATATATATATATATGTATAATTTGGGTCTGGCGTTACTTGCTGTAGTCTTGGATTTCGATGCATTGGCTGCTACAGACATATATTATAAAGAAAGTGAGCTTTTTATTTTATCCTACTATAGAAAAAAAATAATAACAAACAGAAACATAAAAAACACATACATATGTGCATATACATATGTGTACATCAAATATTCCATGGTGTTACAAAAAAAAAAGACGTAACTATTTGAAATTCCTTAGTACCAAAACCAAAAAAAAAAAAAACAAAAAAAATTATTTTATGTGTTAAACTACTAATATATGGGTCGGCGGTAGAGGGAAAGCAGTTTTTTTTTTTTTTTGTCTTGTGAGAAGTTGAAAGGTGCGCGTTCCATAAACCTTAATACACAATTTAACATATATAATATATGGAGATTTGGGCTGGGAGCCGCCGATCATAAGAGTGTATCAAAAAAAGAAAACAAACAAATTAATCTATAGGAAAAACTACGTTTACTCATTTCTGTATGAAAAGCTATAAAGAGTAAATAAATAAATGTAAATGGTCACATGTTTTTAAATTCTTTCAAAAACGAAAAACAATTCTTAACTTTGTTGATAATAAAAATGGTAATCGTATGGGTAGTTCTAATCCTCAGCAGATCCAAGCTTCAAATTGGTATATCATATGTAAACCCACATATATATATATATATATAAAAAGCTTAATCGGAAAGATAAAATCGATAATCGATGTTCACCTTTTGCTTGCGTTATAATCAGCTAATTATACAACTTATAATTAAATGCTGTATGTATGTATGTAACTGTACCAAGATTCTTTAGCATAGCGTTAAAATTAAAAGAATACATCGTATGGAAAAAAGTGTTTCTTGAATTCTGAAGCTATATAAGTTATATGCCTAAAGTCAACAGGCAAACAAAGAAAATTGCAAACCAAATATTGGAAAATTGTTCTTTTGGCAACTATGTATGTAATTTAGTGTTCTAAATCAAATCAATTTGAAATAAATAAATGTAAAGCTAATTTTGAACATTCATGGTCTGAACTAACGTTGAAATGCTACCATTTGGATTAATAATCATCTCTCAAAAATATTGCATTTCCCCTACAAGTCTCTATCATATGGATATATCATATATATCATATTTATTTTCTATGGTCTGAACTGTCCTCTTTTTAATCTCTACGTACATATCACTCGAAGCCCTTTGCAGGGATAGGAAGAGTACAGCAATACTACAGGGATAGCAATAGTTGAGAATATAGATTAGAGCAGGAGGCAAGTAGTTAAAGAGTTTGTTTGAAATTATTTCAAATGTTGCAAGCTATTCTAGTATGTTGTGTGTATTTATGGCACGAGTTTTTATCGTTATTCCTCAGTCAAGTTTTGCCTTAAGCTTTTCCAGCAACCAATTCCCAGTTTCTTTATCGGCCAGATGGATAGATTAACTCTGTTGACACACAAGGATTGGCGCTTAAGGTGATATATTGAAATCAAATGCTAAGAATGACAATTTGTAAGTGTTTGGGCCGGCCAAAAACAAATGTTTGGCTGTTTTATACACCCGCATTTTGAGTTTATTGAATCGGAAAATGTCACCGATAATTGGCTTATAGCTATTGACATGTGGTATACACAACTAAACAGGGATATACATACATATACAGAGATATACATACATTAAATATTGTGTTCATAAATGACAAAGTTAGAATACGCTTAACTTGGATAAGAGTCTTGTTTAGGTTTCTGTTTTGGGGTATCCAACTCCGCTTGCCTTAAAGCTCCTCAAAGAAGGCCACACGCGCCTTGGTTGATCCGGATTTGAGCTTTTTGAGCGTTGAATATTTGTTTTCGCCGGCTTTAATTTGCGCCTCGCTGAGTATGTCCAGATTGCTTTGATTCTCCTCAATCTTGTGTGGCGCTATCTCGCTCCGAAGGGTTTGCAATTGATTCTGCACCTGCTTCTTGGACTTGCGCAGATACTCCAAATGGCTGCGTTCCATCTCATTCGTTATCTGTTCCATCTCATTATCGGTGAGTATAAACTCTTTTGGCTCAAAATCATCCGAAATGCCACTCGAATTGTCGCCGATCACAATGTAGTGGGAGGCAGATGTCGTCAGCTCAGCGCCTCCGGCTGTTTCCATATCGTTCGTTGAGCTGCTCGTCGTCAGAGACGGTGTGCTGATCGCCGCAATACAGGAGGCTGTGTTCACATTCGCATGCGATACGGTTGAGGCAGTTAACAGGCTGTCTGTGGACGATTTGCGGCCACTATTGAGGAAGTTAAGCAGACGAGCGGTGGCCTCGCGCTCGGCCATTTTGGCACAGATAAGCTCCTTTTTTAGCTTCTCGGTTTCCGCTTCGCGCTTATCGTTTTCCACGGTTAGCTGCAGCACATAGAAGTCGGCATCGCGTATCTTCTTCTCCAGATCATGCTTTTCGCGCTCCACTTTCATTTGGCGCTCGCGCAGACGATCCATTTCCGTTTTAAAGTGATTCGCCTTGCATTCAGTGAGCTGCATTTGTTCTTCGTTGACGCGACTCTTCTCAAAGTACAGCTCCTTGGTCTCCTCGGAGCGGCGCTGCAATGGTATAATTCTATATAGTTTCATTGAGGCTTTGTCTAACTCGAATTACTCACCAGCGCATCGCTAGCCACGCGCATCTCGTCCTGCAGATGCTCTAATCGTTTCTCTATTTCATAGCGGTCATGCTCGGCCTTCTCTCGCAGCTGCTTCTCCCTGATGAACTTCTTACGCTCAATCTGACGTCGCTGCTTCTCCTCTTTTGCCTGCGCCTTCATCTGCTGTATCTCCATGGTGTCCGGCTTGCGGCGTCGCATGTAGAGATCATGATTACCCTTACACAGATCAAGTATCTGCGCATCATAAGCCAAATCATATAAAGTCAAATTGAATGCACATATTATGGCTAAGTGAGGTTATGAGGCTTTGTAAACAGTTCAAATGGGGAAGTATCATTCCCAGTCTGGAACTAGTAGTAGTATAACCTCACTTAGTTAATAACCGACATTGGTGCTCACCATTTTATTGATGTGCAGGTCCTGCGAGTAGAATATGAAGTTCGACACTTTGGCATCGACTAAACGAATCGTGAATTTCTTGTCATCGAAACTAACATGTCGTATCTCGTTCCACTGGAACGTTGTCTTTGGAGTTAGCTTATCGCGCTCATCGTAGATGTTAAGACCCACGGCTGTTACGCCCAGCCACAATTTGGTTTTGTTCTTATTCTGTAAAATGTTTTAGTTATGAAATATTTGAGGTTATGTAATGTTGCATTAAGCATAGAATTGAGCAGTTTGAATGCCCCATTACAATACTTGACTCTCGACTTACTGTAATAGGAAAGTAGTTAACACCATACATGTCCAGATCTTGTGCGATTTTTAGATATTCCATTTCGACCTCATCCCGGGTCATGGGCTCGTGATCCATATACCTACGAATACAAAAAAAGAAAGAAAAAGATAATCTATGTTAATAAATAAAATAAAAAATGAGTGACTCCAGGAGAGACAGCTGTAACTGAGACAATGATTAGATCAGATAAAGATGGAGCATAACTGGACTCACCAGGTCTTGATGCGTTCCTCCCACATTTCGGGCGTCATTTGGTATTGATCAGTGACGCCCTTGGGCAGAAGTTCGCCCCCGGCAAGCATGCCATCCTTGTAGCTCTCGTAATCGTAGGGTCCGTACTGGACGTGCACCGCATAGGAGGCGAGAAGAACGGAGGCCTCGGGCCGGCAGTAGATGTCCATGGATAGAATGCTCTGTTTCACTTGCAGAAAGAATAGATGCTGGGTGATCTCCTGGATGAGCTCTTCGCTAACGTTCTCGGGAAAGAACTTTGCATAGAAACTAAAGACATAAATGCTGTTGTTCGCATGTAGCTCGACCCGCTGATCTTTGACCTTCTTCTCCATCTTGAGCCATGAGACATTGTTGCGCGTGTCGACATACTGCAGCCCGAAATACCACGATTCGCGCAGACCAATTGTGCGGCAAACAAGATCGAACAGCTCCTGGCCAGTGGCGCGTGGCTCCAGCTCGAACTCCAGTTCCGAATCGAAGGTGCTCACGCGCACCGGCAGCGAGCGGTTCTTCTTCGAACCAAAGGGGCTCATCGTCTACAGAGCTGGTGTTTGCAATGTTGCAATATTGATATTGCCTATATGTCAATATCAATTGTGATGTATTGTTCAGCACATATAAATCATATATGCACATATATAATTAGGTATTATGTGTGACCGTTGTGTTTACTTGTTGCACAGTTTCCATAACGATCGCATTTGCACATAATGCAAACATAATTTTGATGTAAATACTGCACTGGCACTTTCAAGGCACTTCATTTAAATTTTAAAACTAACATTTAACAATATATTACAACATTTTACGTTGTCAAAAAAATAAATTGCGAGCATATAAATAGCAACAACAAAGACTGAATGTCTCTGTATGTATGAGTGTGTGTCAGACACCCATATACTTGTGTCAGTGCAATGAGTGTCTATGTGACTCAGAGAGAGAGAGAGAGAGAGAAAGAGAGAGAGAATGCGAGAGCAGCTGGCTGGCAGGCAGGCAGGAGAGCGAATGTTGTATTTTGCTTTGTTTTTGTTGCTGTCAAAATTGAGAACAACTTAGGTATACGAATGCACAGTGGCATGCAAGCATGAATGTTTCATTGTGCCAATGTTGAGTTCCCAAATAAAATAAGTTTGATGAATGGAGAAATTCATTTGATATTTTACTGACAGTATTGCTACATTCTACTTGGCTTATATTACATACCCTATTTAAATATTCTGTATATTTATTTATTTATTAAATGTTGTCTATTTACAGTTGAGAAAAGTGTTTAAATTAGATTTTAAAGATATAAATGATGTTGAAGACCGTTTTCAGTTAAGCGCTCGTGTGCACAATTGCAGATTGAATAAATGTGCGAGCAAATTTTAAGTCTTTTTTTTTTAAATATTTATGTATGTTTATCATTAGGTATATCATTCGCTTGGTGCTATTTTTTAGTGGTCTATTTTGTACAGCTGAATCGTTGGTTAACGCATAAATATCATTATTATATATAAATACTTTGAACACAGCAAGTTGAATTGTTTGCATAAATTTTGATTGCTACCTTATACATAAATGAACCATTTGTATATCAATATGAATAAGAGCAACTAATTTCCGATAGAAGATCGGCATTTTATTCCATCTGAGATTTTCCTTGAATTATTGGCACTATAATCTATACAATTTCATTCTGTATACGAATGGATAAGGCAACTGAGTATCAGTTTTGCTTATTCCTGATTCGATAATAGCATGTGTTTAAATGTTTGTATTTTCTATGAGACTTAATTGTTTTTTTTTTGTTTTTTTTTTTTTATCACTGTAGAATAAAGCATTTTAATATACATGCACGGTTTTATAAAAGCAGACTTGATATCCACACACACTTGTGCATGCACATAAAATATGTCTTTCAAACTAATGATTGCTGCGTTTGACACGTTCAACGTGCAAGTCATACAACACTTTGTTTTTTGCATAGTAATATGGGTTTTGATCCGCATTTAGCTCCGGATTATATTCATATCCGACTCCTATCACCTCAGCTGGTCCAACCCCACAACCGACTCCTCCGCCTGAGATCGTGGGCAGTGCGTAGTTATTGTTGTCATTGATTAGAGTTGGAATGCTGCAGTTGCTGCTGCTGCTGCTATTCCCATCGTCGTAGTTTAAATGCAGGTTATTGATGCGCTTTGACAGTGGCGTAGATTCGCAAGGCAAATCATCTTCACGGCTACGTTTTCTATTTTACAAAATTGGTTAAAAGAATTTGCAATTTTGTTATTGTGTACTGTGAGTTTGTATCGCTAGCAATTTAGAATTTAAAATGTAGTACACAGAAAATGCTTTCGTATATACACATGTGTGTAAATTTTAAATTGGAATACCTTGTTCTTAAAAATCCAGCCATTTCGATGTCATATCCCCTAACTCTTTTCTATGCCTAGCGAGGTATTTCGGTTGACTATTTTGTTTGTCGCTGCTATTCTCTTGTCTTGTTCTTAGTGACATATGACAGCTGCAATTGAGTAGAGTGGCAACACTAATAGGTTTGTTGGTTCAGAGCGTTGCCACTTGTAAACGTCAAATAGCGATAGCGATTGCCGCAGTGGCAACCCTGTGCTTCGTCATTCGCACGCATACAGATTACTATTGCTGGAGAGAACGAACACACAAAAGAAAAATAGTAGTTTTCTATACGAATCGACGCCCAACCCAGCCCAAAAAGAACATATTTACTGTCGATTTCAATATAAATCAGTTGTAAGTAAAATTATGCAAGTTGGCCACTTGAATGCAGTAAAAACAACAGTAATCAATTCATGTGGTGCTCATAGAAAGAGAAAATTCTGTAGTGAAAAGTGACGAAAAATGTTAACGATGACTGCTTTGGCTTAGGCTGCTTGTCTGCTGCTTCTGCTCTCATGTCAGTATGGCCGTTATAGTATGCGTGCGTGTGTGTGTGTGGGCCGAGTGCGTCAGTGTTAGTGAAAAACGATTGGTTTAATTTTATTCTTGCTGCTGGCGAATTTCTGAATTCGAAATGTGCCTGTGATATGTGCATTTCGTTCACCTGGCTTTCTAATAATTATAAACTTGTATGCACCCTACATGTATATCTGTGTGTGTGGGCGATGCAAAACAATACATACCACAGCACTTGCATCTGTGCATGTATGCGTGCATTAGTCGTGTATATTTATACACAAGTACATTTGTGTCAAAATAAATTAGCATATTGGCTGCAGCAAAACTACGTTAAAAAACCCACACACGTAAATACACGCGCGCGTACGCATTGAACGTGCTCATAAACACTTACATGCGTGTGTGTGTGGGATCATCAGGAGAGGGAGAGGGCTGCATATTTCATATTAGAACTGCCTGTGAGCTTATCTGAGTACTTCTCTGTGTGTGTGCTTGGTGCTTTTTTTCTTTCATTCTGCACAAACTCATGCACAGTTTGAGTCATCGCCATCGCCATCGCCTGTGGCTCTCTGCTCCACAAAAAGGAAGCCGGCGGCGGCGACAGCAGTGATACCGCCCGGCTGACGTTCTCTGTGTGTGTGTGTGTTTGTCTGTCTGTGTGCGTGTGTATGACTGGCTGTGTGTACACACACACACACACATGTACAAAGTTCTATAGATACAACTCGTACGCATAGATAAGACACAATAGTTGAGCAAAAAATAAAAAATAATAATATCAAGTAAATAGCAATTTGCGTCTCGGCTATTGCCTGATATGTGTATATCTATATATATATATATCAATATATATATAAATATGTGTTTGTGTATAGTAGCTCTGGTGCAGCGATAATAACAAACTGCACTCCTCCCATCTGACTGTCAGTCTGTTCACTCCACTCCACTCCACTCCACTCCAATCACTTGGCCGGGCAAGGGCCTTCTAAGGCACCCACGCCCTGTCCCGTTTCGCCCGCGTCTTACTGCGTCGCGTCGTTGCGAAAGTAATTAAGGCATATGAGCACGCTCACACGCATATATATACAGTGACTCTAAGCTTATTTAAAGCAGTGCCAAAGAAAAACAGGAATTGCCTGCCATAAAGTAACCATTCAATATTTTTCAAAAATTCCAAAGACCGATGGTAGGTACATATATTAACCACCAAAATTAATATATGACCCCAATACACTGGGGTTTCCCCACCTGCTAGGTAGGATTATGTAAAAACGTTGCCTACTTTTCGGGGCTCGCTTCATTTTGATCAGTATAAATAAAATAATATATTTAGCGTATAAAAACTTAAATACGAATGTTAATACTTAGTATTATATCCTTTAGCCTTAACTACTTCCCTTAATCTATTATTTATGGAAGATACCAGCTTCCTGGTAGTTTTTGGGCTGATTCTGCTTCACTCATCCCGCAGAGCAGTATTGAGGTCTTCTTTGCTGGATACGCTGTGCTTCCGGATGTTATTTTTCAGCAGAGCCCACAAATTCTCAATAACATTTAAGTCTGGAGACTGGGCCGGTGGAATTATTATGTGGGGGCAGTTCCTGATGAGCCAGGACTGTACTATCTTGGCCTTTAGCTTGGGATCGTTGTCCTGGTTGAACTGGAAAGGACGTCGGATTCCTAGCTTCTCGGCACTTTGGACTAAATTTTCTTTTAGTATGTTGAAGTACACATTCTTGTCCATTGTTGTTTCAAAAATCATAAAATTCCCGAATCCGGCTGACGAGATACATACCCATGAAATGTCACTTCCTCCACCATGCTTGACTGTTGTTTTTACGTGTTTGGGATTCAGCTCAGTATTGGACTGTCGCCACACATAATTCCGCCCGTCCGAGTCAAAAATTGTGAATTTGGACTCATCTCCAATTATGACTATGTTCCAGAACTCCAAATCCTTGTCCAAGTGGTTTTTGACGAACGTCATCCAAGTCCCTTTATTTTTCGCGCTTATAAAGGGCCTTTTTCGTGGTACTCGGGCATTTAAGTCAAGATTGCGCAGAAACCTGGGCACAGTTTCCACACAGCACTTTTTCCCCATTTCATCCTGCACCTGTTGAGCCACTTTTGGAGCCGATAGCTTGGGATTTCCCCTTATTTTCCTGATGATCCTTCGCTCCTCCTCTTCGGTGAAAATCCCATTTGGTGCCATTCTGCCCTTGTCCTCAATCCGATTTGCGTCGACGAAGCGCCGAATGATGTTATACACAGTTGAGTTGCTCAAATTGATCATTTCAGCTATTTGGCGATGTGAATATCCGTTTTTGTGGCGATCCAGGATGAGTTTTCGTAGTTCAATGATAGTCTGATTGTCCATAGTCCTTGTTGGCTTATTGCACCCGAGATGCAGGATAAAACTAAACTGACTACGAAGTATTGATGTATTTATACCGAAAATACTCAACTTTTGGTACTAAATCCGGGTTTTATGGCACCCAGGTGTCCACAATGTACCAGGTACAAATAAAATTTTCCCTAAAAATAGGCCACTTTTTACATAATCCTACCTAGCAGGTGGGGAAACCCCAGTGTATTGGGGTCATATATTAATTTTGGTGGTTAATATATGTACCTACCATCGGTCTTTGGAATTTTTGAAAAATATTGAATGGTTACTTTATGGCAGGCAATTCCTGTTTTTCTTTGGCACTGCTTTAAATAAGCTTAGAGTCACTGTATATATACACTCACACTCGCACATGCTCGAGTCTCTGTTTAGCTACAGCGAAGCCTGTGAAGTTGGCCATTGAAAATAGCTTCCGAAGATTCAATAACCTTGCACGCCACAAATATACAATCAATGTACATTGTATTTTATTACTTTTCAATCATTTAACTTCACTTTTGCTATGTTGTAATTGGCAAAAAGAGTGAAACTAGAATCAAATTCATTTTTGCACCTATCTTGCAAAATGGGCTTAATGATTAATAGAAAAGTTGGGTAGATTTCATTTCCATCCAAGTTATAAGTAAAATGAAACTGATTTTAAAAATTTAATGAGATTGCATTATAGATACCAGATACCTCAGGTTTTAATTGACAGTTGGGGGTAGTGGTTCGAAACCGGGGGTTAATTGAGGCGCATCCTCAACACTGTGTTTAACATAATTGCTTTGCTTCACTTCTAACTTTCATTTTTTGTTTTGTTGGTTCGTTTAGTAACCGTTATTCACAAAACTAGTTCGGTATGCAAACCATCAAGTGCGTGGTCGTTGGAGATGGAGCTGTGGGCAAGACGTGCCTGCTGATATCGTACACAACCAACAAATTTCCATCAGAATATGTGCCAACTGTATTTGACAACTATGCGGTGACAGTGATGATCGGCGGCGAGCCCTATACGCTTGGATTATTCGATACGGCCGGCCAAGAGGATTACGATCGACTGCGTCCTCTCTCATATCCGCAAACGGATGTGTTTCTCGTCTGTTTCTCGGTGGTCAGCCCCAGTTCATTTGAGAATGTTAAGGAGAAGGTACGCTAATATACAAATACAAATACAAATACAAATACATATACAAATACATACATATATATATATAAATAATGTGTTAATATTGCGATTTGTTCTTGTTTAACAGTGGGTGCCAGAAATAACGCACCATTGTCAAAAAACGCCATTCCTGCTGGTGGGCACACAAATTGATTTGCGCGACGAGACAAGCACGTTGGAGAAGCTGGCCAAGAACAAGCAGAAACCCATTACATCCGAGCAGGGCGAAAAGCTCGCCAAGGAGTTGAAGGCGGTCAAATATGTGGAGTGCTCGGCCCTAACACAGAAGGGCCTGAAAAACGTTTTCGATGAGGCCATTTTGGCCGCTCTGGAGCCGCCAGAGCCATCCAAGAAGAGGAAATGCAGATTCCTTTAATTTTTTTTTATTGTCTGTTGTTTTTTCGGTTGTTTTTTTTCTTCGCCCTCAACAAAAAAAAAAAAGAAAAAGGAAAACAAAAAATTTGTACTACTATATACTACATATGTATGATAACTCTTCTATCCATTTTTTATATTATTTTAATTTGTATCTATTCTCTGTCCTACCCTCTTCCCTTGGAGCCCAATGCTCTACCCTAAGCAAATGCAAATCCTTTGCAATCAATTTTTATTTGAATTAATTTTTATAATGTGCTACATTTTGCTTAACCTAAATGAAATCAAATCAAAACTTCTGCTTGCGCATCAGCCCTCGTTAGCCCCTACCCAGCCCACCTTCGTCCCCTTCTCTATTGTTTTTGGCGCAATATTCTTATAAGACACAAGAGAAAAAATAAGCAAACAGCAAACAAAACAACAACAATAACAACATAGCAAACAAATTATTTATACATATATATAAACATATATATATATACAAAATTAAGAGAAGGTAAAGAAAAAGAAAAAAACAAAAAAAAAAACAAGAACAAAAGAGGAGAAAATTTTATGTTTTGCATAAATATAAAAATAATAACCTAAAAAATAGGAGCGAAAAAAAAGCTTAATGTGAAGGAAGAAGAAATGTTCACAGCAATAGAAAGAGAAGCGAGCAAAGAGACGTGAAATATAAAACAAAGTAACAGATACATAAATACATATAATGCATATATGGAGCATAATAATAATAAAAACATAAAAATATGTCTATCATTTGTTTACAAACACACACACACACATACACATGCAATAATTCGCGCTCGCATTAACTAAAAAGTTATATAAAATTGCGTAATGTATGTAACGCTATTATGTAATAAAAGTAAGAGTATTTAAAAAATTAAGTAAGGGTTGCGAAAACAAAAGCATTGAAAAAATGATAACGAAAACCACAATTAAAAAATCTAAACTATATAAGTATAATCCATAAAGTAATAAAAAAACAAAAACAAAAAGCAAAAAACAGCAACAAACAACAACAGCAAGAAGCGGAAGAAAAAATGAGATAAAATTGTATTGTAGTTCAGCATGAAAGCAATGAAGATAAAGAACTAATGCATTTTTTAATATTTTTATATGTATACATTATCAATTTTTACATTTTTTTTTTTTTAGACCTTAGACATTTGACATTATTGATTTCAGATATTATAATAAAAAACAAAAACAAATATATAATGTAAAACAAAAGTGAAGCAATTCCGTCAATTTGATAAATTTCACGGACCCATTTTGTGTATATATAACAGGCAGAAGGACGCATCTTAGACCTCAATAAGTATATATATTCTTGATCAGCCTAACTAGCCGAGTCGATACAGGCATGTCCATTTGATTGTCTGTTCCTATGCCAGTGTTAGGCTTAAAGCTATCTGGATGAAATCTGAAACATATCCATATTTTTTCAGAATGTAAGCGTGTCTGAGGTGGATAAACATGTAGGATCAATTGGTCGCTGTCTTAAATTAATAAGTATATAAGGATTTGATTTGGGCCTGTTAGGCTCTATAATCGATGTACTTTCTGAGGGTGTAAGTTTTTTTTATTTTTGGCTTGTTTCTAGACTGGTTTGATCCACTTGCATTTGATGGCCGCCAGGGCCACATCGCTGACAGCTGACGCATGGAAGCCGGCATTGCCTGCAATGTCAATGTGATCGATGTCCCGACGCAGACTGGCATTCTGCTGCTGCATCAGCTGCTCGATGCCGTGCCAGGCAATCATGACACCATTGTCGGAGCAGTAGCGCTTCGAGGGCCGATAGCAGCGGCAGTTGTACGCCAACGACAGGCGCTCCAGATTCTCGTATATCACATCGTTGTTGGCCACGCCCCCCGATACGATAAGCGTGGGCGGAGTCTCGCCAAAGAGCCTCTGCTGCAGGCAGTACTCCAGAGCGCGTTGTGTGCGATGCATTAGATGGCGACTGACCGCACGCAGCAGCCCCGCACAGAAGTCGGCATAGTTGCTGATGATGCCGTCGGGCGGCGTGTGCTCCGTCCGCTCACGATGCCGAATGGCACGGAAGGAGTTGTTCTTGATGCCCGCGAAGCTAAAATTGCAGTTCCGCTGCTGGGCCAAGGGAAGCGGGAACTCATAGGCGTCGATATTCTGTGCCGCCAGAGCAGCATGTTCAATGGCACGTCCTCCGTTCCACAGGCGATACTGGGGTAGCACGTAGAGTCGCAGGCGACGCGCAATCTTGTCGAATGCCTCGCCAGGCGCATCGTCCAGTGTTTCGCCGAGCAGCGTCAAGCGGCCCGGACCGTTCACCATGGCCAGCTGGCTGTGGCCACCACTGATGAGTAGGCACAGATACGGATAGTTAATCTCTTCCAGATGTTCCATGCGCGGCTGCAGCGCATGTGCCTCCATATGATGTACGGGTAGAAGCGGCAGCTGATGCCTGCGTGCCAAGTGGCGTGCAAATCGCAAGCCCACAATTAAACTTAATGGCAGACCCGGCCTGGTGGTCACCGCAATCGCCTTCAACTGCTCCGGCTGTAGCTGAGCCTGCTCCAAACAGCGCTTGCATGCAGCATCAATACGAGCCCGGTGCAGGTCCTGAGCGCGTGGCGGTATTATGCCACCGTAACTGCAAATGAAGCACACATGAGTAGACTTAAACACATCCGAGTTGTTTTCTTTTACATACCGCGTGTGGAACTGTTGCTGGGACTCTAGCACATTGGAGTGCACTTGTCCCGTTGTGTCAACTATGGCAATGCCTGTGTCATCGCAGGATGTTTCGATGCCCAGCACATGGCTCACGAGCCGTTTAGCCACTCGCCTGCTTGCGGCCGGACATTTGAGCAGTTGAACTGCAACCGCATACATGTTACAAGCACAAAAGTCGGCTTTTTGAATAACAAACACACTTTTGTGTGTTGTCAACGTTGGGCAACGCTGTCTTCGGAGCTCTGTCACCAACTGGCAGCACTGACAAAGATCTCACTTTGTGGCAACTCTACACTTCGAATTGAACGAATAATCGATGACTTTGGCGGTAATATTTTTAAAACAAAAGACAGATGACGAACAAAATAAGATGGATTTAGATTCTGTGCAACAATCAAATAATAATTATAAGCTGAATTTCAACATGATGCGGCGTGTTTTTGAGGCGGACCGTGCACACTGGCCAAAAGCACTTTCTTTTCCAATAGTCGAAAGAACTCTCTTTTTTTTTCATGTTTTACAATACAACAAACATAAATCTACTGGGTGGATTTACTGAAAATGAATATTAAGGCACGTTTTGAAATACATAATAACTTGATTTATTTTGAAAACTATATAATAAATATATTGATTTAATCATTTTGCAAATGGAAAAGTGCATTTTCTAATTGATGTATGCATGTTCGGCATACAAACCTCATGTATGTATGTACATACACACAAAGCGCACACACAACACACACTTATTGAAGTTCTTACAAATACATATGTTTCGTATGTATGTATGTTCGTAGTAAAAGGTAAGTGATCCATAATTGAACTACTTGTTTGGCCTTATCGTTCGTAATAGACGCGATAATAGAGCGTTTTTGAACGCCAGATGCTGTAGCTATTGTCAAATTTTAAGAGGTAGACACCCTCGCCAGGATAGGAATGTGAACCCACGTAGACCTCATTGTAGCATTCGCGCCGATATATTGGCACTATAATTGAAATGGGTGCCTTTAATGCGGCAGCCGTACTCTGTGCAGCCAATGTGCTCCGCTCCTGCGACATGGAGCCCGACTCCAGATCCTCCGTTGTAGACAGATAGTCCTCATCGACGCAATCCTCGTCCTCATCGCTATCGCTCACGTGCACCGTCACCTCGCTGGTAACGGGCTTCGCCCATTCAAAGTAGATACCGAAGCCGATGTCATAATTGTCCGTAGCAAACTCCCAGAATATGCACTTGCCATTCAGATTTGTGGGCACACGCACCTGCCGGTTCAATTCAGCCAGTTAGTATACATATGCACATAGGCCACGGATCAACTGATCCTCGTGTTGAAATATCACTAAATATGGCATAACATAGTTTGACTATAGCCGATGTATTACTCACCGTTACCGTATCGCCATGTCCAATGGTAATGACACCGTCACCGTCGCCGGCGGATACTTCAGTCTTGAACAGTTCGATATCCGGACGCGTCCAGATCTTGGCTGGACGAATCATCACATAATCGTCGTAATCATCGCTGCCCAACTGCTCCGACTGCGCCAGTTGCTCCTCACCTGATTCCGGCTGCGACTGCAGCTGCTGTTGTTGCTGGCACTCAAAATGATTGAGATGCAGTCCTTCCATGACGTTGGTTAGTTCAGCACTGTCTGGACGGTTGTTGCCGCTGTTGCTGCTGCTGCTGTTATTGTTGTTGTTGGTGTGATGAGTGGGGCAGCGACTGTTGCTATGATCATCCACCGTTTGCAGCATCTTCTCCTTGTCCTCGTCAATTGTCCGCTGTTGCTGTTGGTTTTGGTTTAGATTTTGCGTCTGGCTCTGATTCTGCAGATGCAGCTGCTGCATGTATTGATGGTAATGCTCCCGCTGCAGCTGATGTATGAGCACGGCCTGTTGCTCGGGATTACCAGGAAACTGCTTCTCGGCGTACAGCTGCAACAGCAAAACAGACGGAAAGCTTAGCAGACAACAGGCAAGTCACACGCGTAACGCAGTGTAACATTAATAAGCTAGTCGTCTCGGATCCTTGACGTTGACCATTAACAGGAAATTGTTTATTGACTAATTGTGTCGTGACCTCATTCGACTCGACTGTCGACTCGACGCCAACAACAACAGCCAACGACAAGCGTTGACATATATTATTGACACGGCGGGCTGGGCAACAACAGGTGCAAATGACAATGTGTCGACTGTTCGACTGTGAGATACCTCTTAGAGAGGTATCTCAATTGTTGTTAAATGCATGTAAGTTGTGGAGGTGGATTTGTGAGAAGACTATTGATTTTTTTATTTAGCTTCGAAAGCTACTGCAAGGACGAGCGGACGTAAATTAAACTTTGGCATATTGCAGCCATAATAAAATGAAATATGAGCACAATTGGATTCAGAGCTGAAAAACGGTAAAGCACTAATATTATTAAAGCAATAATATTAAAATTATCTCTAGATCATTCTGATCTTCATTCGTCATCCTATACTAACATCATTTGTTTGTATATTTTAATTTCATTAAACCGTTTCGCAGATTATTTGAAAATACCAGAATTATTGCATTAACTAACAAAAAACCGCAAAACATTGTTCGTACTATTGGATATACCCTGCAGCTCGGCAGGCATTCCATACGCGGTGTTCTAATATCGATTGCGTGTCGCAAATGATTTACCTTAAATTGCTGGTATGTCTGCTTGTTGAGCGCATCCTGCAGTTGACGTCGTTGCATTTCGTCCTTGTAGCCCTCCTCGAGCAACTCCTGCTGTTCGCGTTCCCGCTTCTGTTTGGCCTCCTTTTCCTGTTCCATGCGTCGCAGCTCGGCTTTCAGTGTCTCATCGCGATTCTGGCGCACGGCCTCAATGTAAGGCCGGAATGCGCTGCACATGGTGTCAAGCAGATCGATGAAGCCCTCCATTGCCTGCTCGCGTGTAATGTCCCCCAGGAGCTGCCAGTGCTGCTGCCTGTCCCGCCCGATGACGTCCAGGACGCCAAGAGCAGGCGCATGGTTTGTATTGAAGGGTCCCAATGCTGCCTGCTGCTTGAAGGCGATAAGCTTGAGATTGTCCTCGTAGGACAGGTGTATGGCCTTCCCAGAGTTCTCTGCAAAGATGACATGAGTGGTTGAATGAAAGTTTGCATTAGTTATATGAAGCCACATAAACGCAGGCGTCGAGCGTCTGCGGTTAATCAACATATTTCTTGCGTTGCCTTACGTTTGTAGAATGTAAACCCCAGACGGTAGAGCTCCTGCAATGGAAAGCCCCATTTCTCCAGCGCCGTTTTGCTGCCTGCTGTGCTGCTGGTATCCATTCTCCAGTTGATTTGTGGAAATATCGTTGGTGCTACCAAATATTAGCTCGGCAGAAAACAAAAATAAATAATAAAATCTGGATGTGTGGGTGCGTGTATGTGTGAATGTATTCTTAACAAGAATTATCGAACGTACTCGATTACAGTACGATAGTTCGATTAAAGGAACGTCAGTAATGTCAAAGAAGCAGCAGCATACTTGGCTTAGCTTAGCGCGGAAACTAAAGTTAGATGTATGATTTGAGTTTTATTGACACGTTATTCTATTCTGGAAATCAGTATTCTATTGCAAATGACAACAGTGAATAATGGTATTAGACCATATTTAATATTTCATTGTATTCAAATGTATATTTTCACAGTGTTTTCAAACAATTGGTGGCTGTAGAAGGGTAATTGGAAGGTATTTAGCAAAGTACAATGTCAATTTTGCAGTATTTGAAAATTTCGACTTTAACTTTACCGGTTTAATATATATACCGGTTATAATATCTGAAAACCAAAAAGATTATATATCCATCTAGAACACAAGAAATACATGATGAATTGTCGAAAACGTGTGAATGCTTTCTTTGATAAGAAGAAGAAATCTAATGGATTATTTATCACTGGCTTTGAACAGCTGTTGTAGTTGTTGCTGGATTGCTACACGTGCGCTGTTTTTGTACAGAAGCAGAAGCATACATAAATATGCGTTTCTTTCTAACCGATTTGCCGACCAGGACAAAAGAGCAGGATCTGAGAGAGTTGTTTCAGGTCTATGGCGACGTGGAGCGTGTGGAGCTAAAGACAAAAGAGCAACTTGTGGATTCTGGACAAAGCACCAACAAAGTCATAGCTTTTGTCACAGTACAGACGGAGGATGCCGATTACTGTAAGCACGCCACTTGGTGCAGGCAGAGGACTCGAAGGCTTAACATAAATAATAATAACTCTGTCATTATACGTTGCAGGCGTGAATGAGCTCAACTGGCAAAGTTTATATGGCACCAAGCTGCGTGTATCGATCGCCAAGGAGTCTTTTCTAGATCGACTCAAGCGCGAGCGCGATGAGGACCAGAAAAAAGAGCAAACAGAGTCCAATGCTGGCGAGCTAAATACGAGTAGTTCGCGTTTGCTTGGGCAGAACACGCAGAACAAGCGGCGCGTCTTTGGCGAACACGAGGAGATCAATGATGAGGATGTGGCGCCCGAGCTGCTGATAACCAAGAAGCGTGCCGCACACTATATGCACAATGGCAAAGTGAGTGGCGACGCGCTGTAGTCGATTTGAACCTCTAAATAGATTTCTACTCTTTTGTGCTTTTCTTATAGATTGTCATTCAGATGGAGCATGATGTGAAGCCGCTGCACATTATAGAGCAGCATAAAAAGCCTAGCAATAAGTCTCTGGATGCTCAGGCCTCAATAGCGGATCTGAAGCGCAAGGAGTCGCTTAACAAAATGCAGCAGCAGCTTCAGCAGAAGAAATCAGCCATACGACAGGCATTAGCCTTCCTGCCCGCTGGGAAGGCCAAACATACCAAATTCAGCGATGCTGAAGAGGAGGATGAAGTAGAGCACACACAAAAAGCGAAGCATGTCAAGAAAGATCTCTTCGAGGATAACGATTATGACGAGGAGGAGGAAGAGGAGATTGTGCTTCCCCAGCATAGTGGCAAAAAGGGCGAACGTTTGGTGGAAATGCAAAGCAAACAGAGCTTGGATCCCAGATTTCGTATAACAGCCAACTTCGTGGGCGAAGAGGCGGGCAAGGCAGCGGACGAATATGCAGAGCATGAGGAGGAAAAACAGACACAGGAACAGCCACAGGAAGACGAACGTAACTGGCAAATGGGAATTTTAGAGCAGGTCATTGGACGCAAAATAGATACTGCCAATGCGCCTAGTACGAAGGCCAATAATAAGAAAATGTTACGATTTGATCCCGCCAAAGAAGAGCACCAGAAGCTGTTGCGTGTCAAGTCCAAAAAGGATCAGCAGCAGCAGCAGCCGAAAGCGCCCTTAGCTAACAGCAAGGACGCCCCCACACCAGCACCCGTCTCGCATAGCGCCTTTTATATGGTCACCGACACATTGAAACAGTCGCTTAAAACGCGTGGCGAGGGTTTCAGTTTGCTGGAAATGTTTTCTAGCAGTCACGAGGACGCTGTGGCCAAGCGACAGGATCAGCTGGAGAAGCTAAGCCACGAAAAGATTCTAGTGAGCAAGTCTAACAAACTTGGCCTGGGCAATTTGAATCCATTCAGTTATGATTCGTCCGACACCGAAGACGAGGAAACAGCAAACACAAACGAGCATCAGTTGGGGGCCAATGAAAATACGGCACCTGCCAAGAAGCAGGGCAAGCAGAAGCAAAAGAAGCCGCAAATCTTTATGGAATCCTTCTTTATACCCAAGAACGATATCAGGCTTAAAGGTATTTCCTTACACAATATCTATTTCTACCTATCTATCTAAATCTGTATACACTTTACAGAAGGTGCCAAATTCTTCAAGTCCAGCAAACCAGGACTGGACAATGACAATTTCGATAATGTTAAGAAGCGCCTCAAGTTCCTTATTACCAAGAAAATTGCAAAAACGATCAAGAATAATCCTCAAAAGATTGTCAAGAAAAACAGGAGTAACAAAAAATAACGGTGAACTTAGGCACACTGAAGATTACAAATCCTTGATAGGGGTCTATATCAATTAAATTTCAAATAAATAACTTTAAATATAATGTCAGTCAATCAAATTTGTTTTATGTTTTGTTTTTTGGCTGTGAACTGAACACTCAACATTTTTCTGCCGATTTCGCAACTTAAAACTTCCTTTTGGACTAATTGTTCCAGTGACAGCGATAATGAAGATTTTGTTTGGCAAATATGAGTTTAGTCGGGGTAACTTGGTAAAAAAAAAATTGTTTAAATTATTCTATTGATTGGTCAAATAATGGATGGACGGACAGGAAGACCGACGGACATTTCTATATAGATGCGGCGTGCAATGCTGATAAATATACTTTTTGTAATCGGAGACGTCTGCTTCAATGCGTTGCAAGCTTGAAAAAACAAATTTATAATCTCCTCTGGAAGAATCAATATGTTTTGAGTTTTAATATTCTAATAACGAATGAAGGAAGAAGTCCACTAGGAAGTCGATAAATCGATTTTGCAAGTCTATCGCATATAATCCAGGATTTCAAAGCTAGTCAAGTTCTTAGATTACTTGCTTCAAAAATCGGCATCGCTCACGATAGAGTTGACCAATTTGGAAGACATATTAACGGCAACCGCCTTCAAGTATCGATACAACAATTTACGCCCATGTCTATTGCTGCCCCAATATTGACCCATAGTTATGATTGGTGTAATTCGATAAAAACTTGTGCCTCACTCATTTTGAAAGGCATATTACTGATAACAAGCTGAAAAAAGAGGAAGACTTAGTTCAAAAATCGTAAAAGCCAACGTCTCCAGTAATTATAGAGCTATAGACACCAAATTCTAAATGCAATCTTGCAAATGCAACTCCGGAGCTAAATTTGGGAATACAAATCGATATTTCCTCACCCAAAAATCAATGATATGATAATTCACTCATAAGCTTGAGTACGATTTGGTTTCCAGCTAACTTACTTTAACGATATCGAAATAATAAATTCAAATTAATTTTGTATAAATTTGTTTTTTTGTATCTTAATAAATTTAAAAAAAAAATGTTTATACTACAAATAATATGTTTCTGCACAAATGCATTTGAGCCCCATTTCAGCTCCAACTTAATTAAAATTTGATTTGGTTAAATAAAAACAAAAAGTACAATTTGAGTCGAGCACACAAAACGCAGACTGGCCAGTTAACACTGGAGTTATGACTATATATATATAAAAAACTAAAAAAAATAATAATGGCAACGTGCACATGAAAGATGATTGCAATTATATATTTATATACAAATAAAAAAGTCTGCGCCTATAACTATAGTGGGGATTCATAGAACCTTAATCTAGATACATATGTAAAATTAAGTTAGTGCTGGCACAAATATTGCGTCTGGCGAAATTACAGCTTAGATAAGAGATAAGAGAAAGGGTTTGCGTATGCTTAAAATATGCATGGGAATCCTTAAGCACATTGGCTATTAAGTATAAACGTTGCAAATCTCAATTAGATTCGAGACACGGCTCGTCTTTGGCACTGCGTTCAATTAAATTTATATTTATATATACATATATATATATATATGTATATATATGTTTTACGTCTGCTCAGGATTTTCCGCTTTGGAGACAGCTACTTCTTCCTCTACACTGTCCACCAGCTCCACCACGTTGTGGTCATCCGGCACCAGAACAATAGCATTATCGGTATCATCAACAATGGACACGTCTGCCCTAGCATCGGTGGGAGTGGTGGCACTGCTCACCGATAAGCCCAGACTTTTGTCAACTGGTGCTGATGACTCTGGGGCAGCCAACGTTGATCTGGCAGTTGTTTCTCTGTAGGCGCTGGTGAGATGTGTCGTTGTGGTTGCCGCTTTGCCCGCAGCGAGCGTCTCAATGGCAATCACCGTGCGCTCCAAGAGACTCATAAATCGCTCCTCGCGTGCATCCATCCGCTTGAGCAGCTCCTCGTCACGCTTCTCGCGCCGCTTCAGATACTCGATGAGCTCATAGTTGGTGCTGTCGCCATCGGTCGATGTGGACATCTTGCGCTTGCCGCTCTTCAGCGACGCCGACGAGCTGCAATCGGACAGATTGTCCGTGTCCACAATCACATCCGGATGCAGAATATTCTGATCTATGCTGGTTGAGTAAAAGTTTTGCGTGCTGCAAATGAATAAACCATCAATGTCCCAATTAATTGGTTTTATTATCAAATACATAGCGTTTCCAAAAGAGAATCTTTTTCTCAAACTACACACTCACCCATTGTAGTTGGTCTGCATTAGCTGAATGTCATCCGGATTGAATTCGCCTTCGGAAAGAGGCTCGGATCTGTGGGGAGGAGTGAGTAATTTATTCATTTATAGGATGGATGCAGGAATGATTAGTTCCTCGACTGCTGACTGACTCACTTCATGGATATGTTATTGTCGTTGGTATTGCTGGTGCTATTGTGGTGCAGGTTGAGCGGACCATTGCAATCCTTAGCAAAATCGGGCGCCTCGGGTGGCTCTTGCAACCCGTGTCCGTGATCCTTAAATGCTGTAGTATGATTGTGATTGAGATTGAGATTGAGATTATGACTGTGACTGTGACTGTGGCTGTGGTTGTGACTTTGACTGTGCAGATGCTCCTCGTCCTGGTTGAGCCCCGAGCTACTATTGCCTTGGAGCTGTGGTTCGTGGCGCAGTTGAGCAGCAACGGCAGCAGCAGCAGCAGCGGCTGCAACAGCGCCGGCGACCTGTAGCTGGAGGGGATTGTCATCGAAGACACTGGTTGGCAGACCGACGACGGGTATGCCAGCACCCTCGCTGAGCTGCGTCTCAACAAAATGATTGGGCACGAAGCGCTCCAGTTTGCTTGCCCCACTCTGTGACGAGTCTGTGGAGTGGGCGTGACTAAGGCTCTGGAGCAAGCTGTGCTGATGCGGTGTCAGATTATCCTTGTTGAGCAGCACGCCCAGCTCAGCCGCCTGCCTCCGCCGCTGGTAATAGGACAACTCATTGTGATTCTTCGAGATGAGGGCCAGACGTTTGCCATTAGAGCCCCAGCACTCGCCGCGCTGCTCCTCGATTTCTTTGAAGAGGAACATGTATGGCCAATTGCGTCGCACATGACGCTCCGGATTCTTTTTCAGCTGGGTGTAGATCTTTTTCAGATTCTCATAGCGATTGCAGCACTGCTTCGCGGTTCGCTTTCGCGCACTGAACCGGTTCAGCACCTCGGCGACCATCTCCCAAACGCTCGCATGATTCTTCCGATTTGATTGAAAAGCGCTTTGTATTCGCTCCGACTTCACAATGTTCAGGAGCGCCACAGACTCGGGCACATTGAAATAGCTCTCAGGTGTTCGCGGCGCCCTTTGATGATGATAGCTGCTCGTCACTGTCGGTGGATTTTTCGTCTCCTGCAATATACGCGACAGACAACACTAAGTTACAGATATACATAAGCAAATGTATATATATATGTATATATATATATTATTTGTACTTTTTATTTTTATTAAGCCGTAGCCCACATATGCATGCACCACAAACCGTATATTAATCTGATAGTAATCAGATCTATATGGGAACAAGTTTTGTGGCATAACTTATATTTCAAAATTTATAAAGTTCATCAATAATATATATTGTCAGATATTGAAATGATCTGGCTTTCGAATCATGCTTTTTTTGCTTTCAGAAATTGATTTGAATCGAATTTTCCGAAACGGTGCCAGTTATCGATCAAGCATTTGTGTTGATCAAGAATGTATATACATTATGGAGTCGCAGATGCTTCCTGCACACGTAGGCAGAAGGGGGTACATGTGCAAGATGTACATGATTATATCTGTATTCTAAATGTTGCTTTAAGTAAGCTAATCCAGATTAAAAGTAACTTGTAAACTATCCTTGCCCTGTGTTTAGTAATTGACCCAGTTCCTAATAGAATCTAGGGACTTGCTCATAACAATTATTCACTTTTCCATTAACCATTGACGATTACATTAATAATCTAATGAAATGTGGACAAGAACATTTGAAACTTGCCACCAATTACGAATCACCTGATTGAGGAACTACTTTTGCATGGAAAATTCATGCACCATTATATGCAATCAGATATTACTGGTACTACACACAGTAGTACTCTCTCTATCTCTCTCTCTCTCTCTCCCTCAGACTCTCTCTCTTTCTCTCTCTCTCTCTCTTTCTCTCTCTCTCTATCTCTCTCTCTCTCTCTGGCTCATACATTTTTTGTTAGCCAACAGGTGATCTATGTTTTCTATGCGAGAGCTTGTCCACATTTAGGTCGAGTAATGTCCACATTCTACGGGTCCTACATCCATATGGCAAGTTATATGCCTTGCTTCGTTGAGTAAAAAGGGTATAACAAACTTAAGAATTAGACTACGGGGCAGTAAGTACGGAATCAGGAAGTAATTATTTTCAACGTCTTTTTGCAGCTTTGAAAAGAGCAAAGACAACTAAAACTATTGATATGATCAAACAACTTGACCCGAGAGACCTCACAGATGATAAGCTCTGTCAGCTTCCCCCAAACTTAAGCCGGTCGAGTCGCCGCTAAATTCGAATTTCAGTGGGGGATGCATACGAGGAGTTATGGCTAAATAATCTATTGTGGGGATACCTGACTTTATACCCCTGCAGACGGTATTCCAAAGTAATTATCAGATGCGTTCCTTTCGACAGCTTATTGACATGAAAATATAATATAATAGAGAAGCCATGATAAAGATGGATTTCTATGAGGCTTAAATTAAAAAATATGGAAGCAACAAAATTGCATCCCCACACAAAGAATCTGTGTTATTGCCTGGTATGGTTTATTTTTCTTCTGTTCAAATTTGGCACATATATTAACAATTCGAATATTGAATGACTTTTGCAAAACTGTTAGGTAAACTAAATTTCCAGACAAAAAAAACTTATTGTGAACTATAAATGTAAACCTATTTCGTCTCGTTATTTCAAGCGCGAACTAATGCCGTTCGAAATCTGAAATAGCTGAGACGCTCTAAATAGATACCGACTGGGGTGTGGGTAAGGATATATGAGCTGAGATCGTAAGCAGCCCTTTCCTTCTTCAATGCCAGCCCCCAACTCAAAGTGCCGTTTTCAACTTGTGCATTCAGACAAGTAAATAAAACAAACATAAATGCAACTGACGAGCATTGCTTTGCTTTTGAGCGAGCGGATCGCCAGAGGGTTGGGCGGTTGGGGGTATGTATGGGGGATTAGTTTGCATTCGGCATTCTCACATTGCAATCGTGCATGACAAAGAGTCTGCTCCGAATTTAGGGCCTCTCTTTCCCCCGCTCTTTATTTTCTCACTCTCTCTCTCTCTCTCGTTATTGAAGGGAATTGCTCTTGTTATTGGTGTTGTTGCTCTCTTGCTAGGTGCGCTTTACTTACCATTTGAAAATTTATTTGAGTCAGCAACTTATTTCACAGAAGCGACAGCGTCGGCGTCAGCTGCTACAGCAACAGCGAGCGTTTGTGCTGAGAAGGCGTAACGATGAGATTCTGTTGTGTTTTATAGTATTCTGGCACGGTGTCCCTTTTATTATATATTAACTTTCGGTGTGGCAGCCTCCTTTAGCTATCTTTGCTATTGTTGGCAACGCTACCCTTTCAAAATGCACAAAGACACAAAGAAAAAATGCCGAAAACCGTTTAAAAATAACGCACTTCTAATTGGTATGTACAAACTGTAAATATTACATTGTATGTATATATATATCACTGTATCACATACATGTGCATCGCATACATGAGAGTGTTTCAAGTGTGCACTAACCAAATGCGAGCGAAAATCTGAGAAAAATACTTGGGGCGAGCACTTGAAACGCTTGTGTTCAAAAGGTTCGTTTCTCCCAATGTTATTATTTAAATTTGGTTTTTTTGTTTTTGTTGACGACCAAACGTTGCGGTCGGCGACAACGACTATTAATATTTAGAAGTTAACCTTTTAGCCTCGGACTGCGGCTCATCGGCTACAGTTGAAAATATAGAGACAAAAAAAAGTAAAGCACAAAATTGAGTATTTATGTATGTGTGTATGTACAATTGAACATATACACATGTATGGGCACGTGTATTTTGATATGTGCACATGTGTTTGTATGCATGTATTTAGTACGAATATAACTGACGGCGGCTCTAGTTGCTGCCTTGGTTTATTTTTCTTTCTTTTTGGTTGTTCGTTTTTTGGTTATTGGTTTGAATAAATTGTTGTGGCTCTTCTTGGGCGCTTTGCAGGGAGCAGCAAAAAGAACAATTCGCGCAGTATTGTGAGCATTAGCATACTCACTCGCTCTTTCGCTCACTCACCCGCTGACTCGCTCGCGCGATCTTTCACTCGCTCATTCATGCACTACGCACGGACACTGGCAAAACGGTTATTCTTGCACTTGCACTTTGTTGCACACTTTTTTCATACTATGAGCGATCGATCCCGCGCTCGTTCACTTTGCGCTCTCTTTGCGTTTTTTTTTATTGGCTTGGCTTATCGAGATGTATGTATGTGCATACACATGCACACTAGCATATGTACATATTAATCGGTGCATGTATGTTGCTGTGCGATGTTCGTAGGAATTCGCACGGCCGAGCCAAATGTCCGTTCCTCGACGGTTGCCTTTGGTGTGCTTTCAAATTGAACGAACCAACACCAAAACACAAAAAAAAAAACAAAAAGCAAAAACTATACGAAAGCAAAGCAGAGAAACTATACAACAACGACAAGCAATCTGGCAACGAAAATGAAACTGAACTTTTCGTAGCGATCCCGTTGCCGATACTAACGGCAGTCACAGACACAAATACACATTGCGCCAAGTTCTGCTACGATCGTTAGGCGCTCGTCGGGCGCTGCTGCTGCTGCTGCTGCCGCCGCTGCTCCTCGGGATTGCGTGCGTCGTTGTTGTTGTTGTTGCCGCTGCTGCTTGCTTGCTTGCCTGTGCTTTAACTTAGTAGATTGTGACGGCAGCGTTGGTAGCGACGACAGCCGCAGCAAAAGAGGCAGAGCCAGAGGCAGAAGCGGAGCAGAGGCAAAGGCGCCGCTCTCTCGCTGTTTCACATGTGTTCAAATGTCTTCTTCGAGTGCAGATGCCTTTGTGTGTTGGTGTATTCGTATATATATATATACATATATATGTATGTATGTATGTATGTAAATATACATAAATACATATGTATGTCTACTTATAGAATCTCGAACGTAAAGACAACGCCAGCAGCGACCATAAGAGCAACGGGAATAGCGCCAGTTAACTGATGCTGCGCCGTATGGCCATTCTGATTCTGATTTCGATTTCGATTCCTACAGTCAAAACAAGGAAACACATACATATGCACATACAGATCTCTCTGTGTGTGTGAGTTGAGAGCTGCTGACATACTCTCACTCTCACTCGCACTCGCACTCTCTTTTTCTCTCTGGGGCATGGTGCATGTGCAGGCAGAAGGAATCTATGGGCATTACTGTGCTGCAGCAGCGAGTGGGAAAAATCGTAGCCTATAAATAGATACAAGTATGCTCGATATTCATATACGTATGTTGATATATACATACATACATACCTAAATGTATGTATGTGTACATGTGCACCCCAAAGAAGCTGCGACTCGGTTGATGATCTTTAGCGTTTGCTCCGTAAAAAAAACTGTTGAAGTTGGGATATTGAAGAATTTTTTTTTTTTGTACTGATCCGATGAGAATCGCTTGTAATTACCAAAACTTCAAATTATATGATTACAGTTTTTTTTTTATAACATATATGTTAATAATCGAAGCTTAGAGTTGGTTAAGTAAAGAATTCTTAGAATGCATCCTTTATTTAGAACATCAAATCAGAATAAATTTCAAGTGCTTAAAATTGAGCTTAAATATTTCAAAATTCTCTTAATAGATCAGATGCGACGAAGTTTGAAATTGAAATACAGTGGTTTTAATTGAAAACCATCCGAAATTAGAATCGAAAAGTTTGAAGTGAATTGCACTTGAATTTAATGTACTTAATTCTGACGAAGGCTTTTTATATTAACTTCCTCCTTTTAAGACTTGAAACTATCGAAACTTAAATAGATGTATCCAAAATGCCGCAAATATTGAGCCAACATTGTATTTAAGTGTTTTAATGTTGAAGATTACGATTGTGAGAAACACAGTTTGAATATTCAAAAATTGTGTTGATTGAAATCGATTTCTACCCCAAGTTTAGATCGTATAGTGCGTCTTAATACAGTTTGGCTGCAGTTTAAAGGGTTATATTCAAATGGGCTACATGCATAGAGAATGCTAAGAATAAATAAATAAATAAATACATTGTAGACCATTTTACATTTGAAAGTCAAACAACGGATGACCCCTGAACCCCATAACACTGAGGAGAGGGATTTGGAACGCTATGTTTTTTTTCTTTTCCTTCTTCTTATTTGGTTGATTTGTCAAACGTAATACCTCCAAAACGAAATGGATTCTCATTAATTAGTTTCGGAACATGGTAAAGTGTTTGAAAACATTTCGAAAGCGTTTGATTTCGATTCAGAATGTACATTTTCTGTACATATACATTTCAGTTTATACGTATTTTTAATTTATGTAAGTATGTATGTACACGAAAGACTGCCAACGATCGTATTCTATTTGTAATCCAAAATAAGTGAATGTATCTGTATCTGTAGCTGTAGCTGTAGTTGTAGTTGTAGTTGTAGCTGTAGCTGTAGCTGTAGCTGTATCTGTAGCCGTATGTGGTTCACTTTACGAGCTCTCGTGCCCACTCTCTTTTTGATATTTTTGGTACAGCTGCTGGAGCCGCGCTGTAAATGCTTTTCGTTATTCTTATTTCGTTCTGATGCCCCCAAAGAACTCAAAAAAAAAAAAACTAAAAACCAAATCGCTTTGATTTCGTTCATCCGCATGCACAAAGCGGCTACTTACAAACGTCTATGTAGACATAAATACAGACATACAGAAGAGTAGATCACTTCAGAAGTACGAGTACTATCTGCCTAGTTACGATAGTGCACTGTATAGTCTTGGGTTATCTCTAGCTTAGTAATTATTTACGCCCTTATGCAGAAGAAATGCTTATAATGAACACTGAGGATAAAAGCAGGCTGTAGTTTTTTAGGGAGTTTCTGAGTGAACCTTCAGACAACTAGCTTGAAATGTTCGAACAAATCAAGGAGATAAATAGAGCAATTCAAATATATATACATAAATATATATATACAAATACAGAATTGAAATAATATATATTGATTATAAACTTTTTATATACAACATAAGCTTAAATGTTATTTTACTTTTTGTTGAACAATAAATTCTAGTTAAAGTATCTTGGTAAGCCCAAGAATCCGTTGACTTACATCAATATCTCAAATAAAATCTTCAAAATCTTTATTTCGGAGGTAAATTTATATTCTGTGTGGTAGCTTTAACGGTTTTTATTTGCAATTCACATAATTTTTTTCTATTTTGAAAATATCACAGAAACTAACTTGATAAAGCTCTACAATGTTCTACAAAGTAGTGGAAAATTGAATTAGAAAGTTTCAAGGAAATTGGATTAGTCTTCTTTGAAATAAATGATACTAATTTGATACAAATAAGAAATGCTAATACGAAATGAAAAACACAGAAATTGTCATACATTTTCCGGTAGTTAAATTTCCACCTTCAGAAAAGTGTAAAATGAATCAATCAGCTATAAATGTTTATATACGTATATGTAGAAATGATATAGACAGTTTATACTCGATATTAAGAGATCCGTATGCAGGCAATCGTTGGCATCGTCGGTATCTTTGCGTTTTATAGCTATTGTCTTTGGTCGCTGAAGCGTTCGTCGATTTTGGTTGTTTTCTTGTTATTTTTCCTCTGTATTTCTGCTTTTGAATCGAAATGAGTACAAGAGTTATTTTTAGAACTAAAATTTTCTTGATTTTTACTCGTTAACATTGCTTACGCTCCGTTCTTGTAGTAGTTGCTGTTGTTGTTGTTGTTGTTGTTGCTGCTGCTGTTGTTGTTGTTGCCGTCGCTGTTGTCATCGTCGTCTTTGTTGTTATTGTTGCTTCTGTTGCTGTTGCTGCTGCTGCTGCTGCTGTCGATCGTCACGATGGTGACTGTATCTCTGTGGTCTCTGCTGTGGATTTTCCCCGTAGATTTTAGGATTTTTCTTAAGTAACATTAGTTTTGAATGGTCGGCACACACATTTATGTGTATGTATACACATATAGATAAATAGACAGATGTACAGAGATGAAATAAGTGTATATGTGTGTGTTGGTGTGTGTGTGTGTGTGTGTGTGACGGATTTTGGGAGTGCTTTACAAGGGGGATGCTGATGGGGATGGGGGCCTCTCGTAAAATTATTCACGAGAAACGAGCGTCGAACGTTGAACGTTGAATGTCGAACGTTGTTGGTCTCTGGCAACCGCAGACGTTCTCTAAGATTTATAGTTCCTATTTTTAAAACGGCATACTAACAACCGTAGGGATCGCCCAGACTCGTAAAATAGTACGCACTGTACATGTACATGTAAATATCTGTATGTGTATATACATGTGTATAAATAAGTACATATATACTTGCATATTTACTTATGTATGTATACAAACAGCAATGATTTTGTTCTGCGGCATAAGGCATCAGTGTTTGCATTTAACGAACGAGTGTAACATTTGCCCCAATTCAGTTGGAGACTGCAACTTGTGCATTGGCCCGTCGGGTTTATTGAACCCGTTGACGATTACGGGGTTCGGTCAGAGCTGGTTCTAATTTCAATTCAATATATATATATATATATATATATATATATTATTTTATTATGTATATATTTAGTTTCAAAAGGTTTTCATTAGCTGCATTTGTTAATATCTAATATTCAATAAAAAATTATTTTCTTTTTTAGAATTTAAGCATGGTAAAAAAATCTAAAAATAATTTTATAATCGATTGCTTGAAGCGTTATAAGTTTAGTATTGAAATCAGAATTGGAAGAAAGCGGCTCAAATAAAACACATTACAAAATTTAATTCATATAAACATTATAGTAATTTAAACAACAGCGCCATCCAGCGTGCTTTAGGTGTGCATCTAAAAATGTTGCAGCTCTTTCAGCAGCATGTAAGCAGCAAGGCCGAACCAATTCGCTTGTCGCACACCAACAAATGCTTAACCCTGAAATATGCTACACACAAACATACACACACACACACACACCCGTTGTCATAGTTAAGCATGTGTTGTTCAAAAGTGCTTGGAGAGCTTTAATCGTATTCATACCAGATTGAATAACATGTTGAGGTGAGCAATATGATAACAGGTGTGCGCACAGTTAAGCTTCGGTATTATAACACGTTGCCACCGAGACGCAACAGCAACGTATTTGCATATCCTTGAGGGTGAATTGAAATTACTGTCGCAAAAAAAGTGAAAGTACACCGTGGGAGAGCGAACCAGTGAGCACAAGAGAGTTTGTCGCTCGTGCGTCTGCGCTATTGTTAGTTGTATTTAGCATTGCCTACTTTCGAGCGTCGCTTCAATTAGGGCGGTCTTTTTTCCAAGCAAGCGCACGCAGGATGTGTGGGTGCGTGCGACAGCGCGAGAACGAGCAAGATAGAGAGCGAGAGAGAGTTTGTATTGGAAAAACTTGTGGCTTTCGCTTAACAATGAACCCTGTTATAGATACACATATGCACATGGGTGTATGTATTAGTGAGTATGCATGTGTGTGTGTGTGTGTGCGTGTGTATGGAAGCAAAAAGCTTTGGTGTCTGTAAGCGGTAACGCTGGAGTTGCCAGATCCTGCAGGACAGCCACTAGAAATACATATGTACGTATGCACTCACCGCAGCTGGTCTGGCAACCATTTCTCAAACTTCGCGCATACTCTGTCTTGCTCACACCTACAATGTACGTGCTTGTAAAAGCTAAAACCTTAAAGGGCAGCACCGAAAGCTTTCTCTTTCTTACTCTACTTTTTGTAAAACGCCAAAAGCAGCGAAGGAAGAAGAAGCAGCAGCAGCAGCACTACCAGGAGCAGCAGTCGCCGCAGCGGCAGCAGAAGACAGCAACGACTCGAACGGGAGTGAAAGCGTATCTATTTTCTTTGGAAAAAAAGTGATACATACGGAAAAATTGCAACCATTCATTCACGGAATAACCGCCGCAGCGACTCCGCGTACGTGTCGCAAACAGTAGTTAAAAGTCGTTGAAAGTGAACGCGCGTTACAAAAAAAGAAAGAAAAAAAAAAACAAATAAATATATATATAGAAAAGAAGAGAAAATATTCATAGAAAATTAATAAAATCACCAAAAGGTGCAAGCGCAACTGGATTTTTTTTTTAACCTGTACCTGAGTGTGTGTGTGTGTTTTTTTTTGTCGTTGTTCTTGTGCCTGTTCATAGCTAATGGAATTTAACACATTTTGCAAAAGTGTTAATGTGTGCGTGCGTGTGTGTGTGTGTGACTATGTGCAATTAATGCATTTGCATTACTTCTGTGTGCTTTTGTGTGAGTGTGAGTATGTGTGTGTGTGTGGCCACGTGAATCAAACGCGCGCAACGATACTCCACAACACACACACACTCACACACACACACACAAGCAGCAGGAAGCAAAAGAGAAAGTGACAGTGTGGCGCTGGCAACGTCAGTGCCAAAGTCCGAGTTTTTGGCAGCAGCGTAAACGTCAACGTCAGAGTTAGCGTCACACTGTCCCTTCGCTTCCTTTCCTTTTCCAAATATGCGGGAAAGCGAAAGTGAATGCGAATTTTGTGCTCGTGTGTTTCTATGAGTTTATGTGTCTCTGTGTGTGTGTGTGCTTGAATAGTAATAGAAAATGAAATTGTATTTGAATTTGCAATTGCAGCAGTCGTTGATGTGAAGCCTTTATTCAGCAAGAACAATAAAAGCAACAATCATAAATGCTTAACAGCAAGCTCAACAGCAACATCAAAAGCGACAGCAGCAGCAGCAGCTGCGGCAGCAGCAACAAAAAACAAGTTTAAAAACTGTTGAATATAGAATGACGTTGCAGACAAAAATCAATGTAAAATATAAAGCCATAATAGCAAAAGCAGTAACAACAACAACAACAATACCACCAACAACAAGCGCAAGTCTGCGCCGCCGTTGACAAGCACGCACCCATACAGACAGACAGACAGACACGCAAAACGCGCTCACACACACACATACACAAACACACACACACACGTACAAAACGACACACACACGCACACACATTCATATAAACAGGAAGGCGGATACGCAGCAAAAGGCCTAAGCTGTGCGCCAAAAGGGAAGTCGCACAAATTGGTAGAGCGAGTGCAAAAGCAACAGCGAAAATAAACAACAACAGCAGCAAAACCAACAACAGTAACAACAACAACAACGGCAGCAACAACAGCAGCAACAACAACAACAACAACAAGCAATAGCCAGGAACAAAAAGGCGAAGCAGAAGAAGAAGAAGAAGCAAAATAGGAGTTGTGCACAGTTTATTAACAGTTAATCGTAAACTTTTTCAAATAGTGCCATACACACATACATACACAATGAAGCCATCGGATTTGCTGCTGGTGTTGGAAAAGGTAAATTCAAAAATGCACAGCGAATTATTGTCACTGTTAAAATTGGAGCAGACACGCATACATATAAATTAATGTATGTGTGTATGTATGTATGAGGGTAACAGCGAATTTACTGTTGTAATGCTTGCCTTTAAATGGCCAATTTGATAGTCGCATACACACATACACATACACATGCACATACATATGTGTGTATCTATGTATGTATGTGGGAGTTTGCTTGTGTGTGTAGACTTATGCAAATCCATTTGGCGGCTGCGAACTCGCTCGCTGCTCACCAACACATTTGCAAGGGACGTGGTCGCAGCGAGGACGATAACGAAGCGAGCGCCAATGTCGATGCCGAAGCGTAAAAATAAAAATAAAAAAAATAAATAAAAAATATATAAGAAAACCCCTGTGGGAGCATGCGGTGCGGATGGCTGCAGAGCAAGATTGGGGACGGGGAGGAGGTAGTCTTGTAGGGTTAGGTTAACGGGAAGGCAACATTTTGGCTCCACTGTGTGTTATCTTTATGGCTGCTTCTGTTTCTGACTCAGTTGCCCAGTTGCACAGTTGCACAGTTGCCCAGTTGCCCAGTTGCCCAGTTGTTCAGCAACCCAGTTTAAGCGTCTCCCACAAGCATAACGTGTACAAGTATTTATATATCGTATGCTCCCCATGTGTATACATAAATACACCTACATACCTACATGGAAGAATGAATGTAAGTATATGGGAATTGTCCACTTCGAGCAGCGAACGAGTCGTTTGTTACACTTTCTTAAACAATCCACTGTAACCGTTTGCTCCCCACAACCCCAGCAACAAAAGTTTCCCAATGATGTTCATCAGTGTGCAAGCTCTGAGGAAAAGTGTTTGGGAAACTAGAAAAACTGAGATTTTAGCGGAAATGTTACGGTTACTCAACAAGTACCAAATGAGTTGCACACATGCAGACAAACATACATATATTATTTATTTGATGTTAAGTTATATTCGACTCATAGCACTCATACGTATATTACTCATACGCCCCATTGACCCGTTGGCGAAAGCAGCGCAAAATGAAAACATAATATTTTCACCCAACATTTGTATACACTATTTTTAATTAATTGGATTTCACTTTTATGTGACTCAATATAATATTTTAAATAAGCAGAAAAATATATAACAAATTTTATTCGATGCAGCAAATGTTTAAGGAAAAATCGCGTGTCACGCGATAAAAATCTTTAACAAACTAACTTTTACATGTTTGTTATATATATTTTTTTTTGTCGGCTTAAGGGTTGATGAGGCTATCATTGAATTTAAACAGAGTACTGCACAGTCGGTTGATTTTCCTTTGATTGCAACGTTATTTTCCGTCAACCTTGAGAGCAGAGCAGAGAGACAGTCAGCAGGCGGCAGCTTGAATCGAGTTTCTTTTGATGGAATTTGATGAGCAGCATTGCGTCAACATTGGGGGACATGATTCAAGCCAGGCCAAGACAAACAAAGGGCCTTACCAATTGTTGTTTGCCATTCAGCTCAGCTCGGGCGCACTTATTGCTGCTGTGGTTGGCTGTGGGCTGCTCTTGATGTTGATGCTGTCACTGCTCGCATCTCATGTAGCCACATCTCACTATTCCATCATCCCATGCTCTTTGATTCCGTGACCTTTAGCTTTGCAGCAACCATTAATAACACAGCCACTCCATCAGAGGGGCGAGGTGGGGTTTTTGGTGTTGCCTTTGTGGTTGAGTTGTGTGCAAGTGCTTGTTGCATTTGACTGGCGCATTTTCAATGAGTGATTAAACAAAGAGCTGCACAGGATGGTCAGGATGTTGAGCATACCAGCTGTGTTGTGGTTACATAACAAACATACGCAAAAGTCAAACTACGGCCATTACCACTCCCACAGGCAAATCTATACCTTGTATGTACAAGCCACTCAACCATTGCAATGCAAATTTTAATATGCAAATATTTAGTGTTAAAAAAAAAACGTATTGTTACATACATGTATGTTACATTTCAAATTCAAGGACAGTACCAATATCATTTGTGTCTTGTGTAGTCTACCTACTGAGAGCTCGCATTACATGAAATCCAATAATAATAATATAATCTAGTGAAATTTAAAAATGCTTAAAACGATAGCCCAACATATATATATATATATGTATACATATGTATATATACATGCGTATACCACTGGAAAACTTGTTGCAAATATCGATTGTAGGTTACAAAGGCACTGCTTTCAAAAAGATACCAAAAGGGGTGGGAGTGGGTTGGTGTTGATTGTTGGATGGTGAGTTTGTGTGTTTGTTTGTGTACTTGTGTGGTGCAGGCATTTCAATTTACGCTCGACACTCTCAACGCACTCGACGCTTAACAACTTTTTTTTTTTTCTCGTTATTTATTATTTTTTTTTGATTGACGCCTCTTTCATCTTTCTAAAACAGAAATCGTTGGCTTCCAGTTCATTGGCGCTCACTCGACTATGATATTAATTAAAGCAATGTGCTCTTCTCTGTCACTTGGCTCTTCCTATTCCTGTGTTCTCTTTCCCATTCCATTCTCATGCTATCTGCTGCTGTTCTATTCGGTTTTGGCCAGGTCAAGTTCAAGGTGCCATTGCCGCCGGGCGTCAGCTCCACGACGTTGCTGCCGAAGCTCATACGCACCAAGGATGTGAAGCAGCTGCAGGACGGCAACGCACAGCCCACAAAGCCAAAGCTAACGGTAAGTAAGAGGAAGCCAAATGAAACCAAAGGGATGCGGTTGCATAAAAGTCATTTAATTTTTAACTGGATTACAAATGTTAACCTTATTCAGCATTATTGCCCTAAATTGTAGAAAGTTGTGGATTTTTCCAACGATTTTGAGTTTTTATTTATACTTTTTTTTTTTTGTTTATTTTGTAGTTTTTTTACTGTTTTCTTTTTATAGAAATTATTTTAATGATTTTTTTTCGAAGAATCAGGGCTTGCATTTTTAGAAATAATTTCTTATATAAAGAAATATATTTCTGAAAAATAAAAAAAGGTTTTATAATTTTCAGAAAATGTTTAATTGAACTAGAAATGAATTCGAAAAATAAGAAAAACTTTCGAATCTTTAAGACGATTTTTATTTTTGCAAGATTTTATAAAATTCAGTCCGATTTTTTTCTGAGTATGTTCGAAGTTCGAGCATAGTTTATATGGATGATCAGATCATTATATTAATTTATTATATATGCGCTTATAATCTATCAAATAATTTTGTAATCGCTGACAGAAATGCCTGAATACGCTGGATCTGACATCGTTGGGCATTGGATCCTGCTGCGGCACCGGAATGTACCTAGTTGCCGGCCTGGTGGCACAAAAGATGGCTGGACCGGGTGTGATTATTAGTTTTATTATAGCCGCAATTGCGAGTATTTTTTCAGGTAACTCAATCGAAAGCCACCATTTGAATAATGTCCGGTGATACTTAGGCTATGTATTTGCAGGCGCGTGCTATGCGGAATTTGGCGTTCGTGTGCCACACACATCCGGCTCGGCCTATATGTATTCATATGTGGCAGTTGGAGAATTTGTAGCTTTTATAATTGGTTGGAACATGATATTGGAATATCTAATAGGTAAGCAATCCCCAAATTCCCACAGTGTTCAATTTTTAATATAACTCGTTTTGGAATATGAGATAACATTTAAGAAAAGATATTTCAAAGTAACAGCCGTCAAATGAAACGTGTTTTTTTTTACAAACGAAACGATTTATATATATAAACATATAGATTGGTCGGTTTCTGAAATGAAATTGAGGCGTCAACAGGTGCACCTATATGCACAGGGAAGGGATCGACTATTATGGTTCCGGCCTGCTGTTTGGGTTTTAAAAAACATGTTGAGCTTAGATGCCGATTACTATTTTGAATTTCAATCGGTAGACACGAGGTTTAGATACGGATCCGATATCATATTCTGTTTGACACATTGGTTAAAAGTCTGCCTTCTCCCCCCGCAGGAACAAGTGCCTGTGCCTGTGCGTTAAGTTCAAGTTTTGATTCACTGACGGGCAATGCTATTGCTACCGCGATGAGCGAGTCCATTGGCACCATATTCGGTGAGTTTGGAACTGCAGATGAGTATTTATGGCTAACACAATGTTTACTTTTGTCGCTATTCTTGTTGTTGTTTATTTGTTTTTGTTTTTTTTGGCTTGTAGGCAAACCACCTGACTTTATAGCCTTTGGCATAACGCTCATCATGACCTGCGTTTTGGCGATGGGCGCCAGCAAATCAGTTATTTTTAATCACACCCTTAATGCCATCAACCTGGCCACGTGGGTGTTTGTGATGGCCGCCGGCGCCTTCTACGTCGATACAAAGACGTGGTCGGAGCATCAGGGCTTTCTACCCTATGGCTGGCCTGGCGTGAGTGTTAACCGCATTCGCACTCATAGCTGTTAGCATTTCTGAAATTTATACTAATTAATTATACACAGGTATTCTCTGGTGCCGCCACCTGTTTCTATGCATTTATCGGTTTCGATATTATCGCGACCACCGGCGAGGAGGCACATAATCCGCAGAAGAGTATACCCAAGGCCATCGTTGGATCCCTCATCGTTGTCCTTCTTGCTTACGTCAGCGTTAGTCTAGTCCTTACTTTAGTCGGTGAGTATCAGTTCCAAATTCAATGAATCCTATTTCCGATGCTGGAAATGGCATTACTTTTATTATATATAGTATATATATATCTGATGATCTGATCTGATGGTCCCTTGTTTCTTGCAGTGCCATATGATCACATCAATGTCGGCGCCGCACTGGTGCAGATGTGGTCCTATGTGAATGCGCCCAAGTGTCGTGCTGTGGTTGCCGTTGGGGCCACAGCTGGTCTATCGGTGGCCATGTTCGGCTCCATGTTTCCCATGCCACGTGTCATCTATGCAATGGCGCAGGATGGCTTGATATTCAGGTGAGTTTCGATTTGTTAAATACGACTGGGGATTCATCTTATGCATTCGCAGGCAACTATCGCATCTGTGGCAGCGCACAAATGTGCCGGGCTTGGCGACTCTGGGAAGCGGTCTTGCCGCTGCTCTGGTGGCGTTGACCGTGCGCCTGGACATACTCGTCGAGATGATGTCGATTGGCACCCTGCTGGCCTACACTCTGGTGTCCACATGTGTGCTGGTGCTGCGCTATCAGCCACATAGCACATCGCTGGTGGAGCTGCTGCCGGCACAGTTGCGCACACCGGTTGCTCCTGGTACCGCCACTACGGATCCCCATTCTCGACCTTCGGAGGTTCTGGAGCCAAATAAGCTGACCATTAAGCGTGTGACGCGCGGCATGTCCGACTCGGACGATTCGTTCATCGATGACAGTCCCGAAGGCTACTTGGGCGGCAGGGACGATCAGTTTCTGGTATCGGATCGCTCCGAGAACAAGTTCTATGGCAGCGTTCATGGTGCACCCACCGGACCCACTGGCCAGGCGACAGCCTTCGATACGATGGGGCTGAACTTTGTCACGCGCAAGATTCACGACTATGCATACCTCTGTCCCGGCTTCTTTCCCTGGATTAATCCCGGACAGGCGACCGCCGAGAGTGGTATGTGACAGGGTATCCATTGGGATGCCCACCACAACTGATCAACTGATTTGCTGAAACTCGAAATCAAAACGAAATTCAATTGTATTCTCGTTGCTCTTTTGCTTTCTCTCATTTCTCATTGTTTTGCTCCCGACGAAATTCTAACCGAAATCGATATCGAAACGCGAATTCGAACATATATGTATGTATGTATATATGTATATTCGCACCAGGCATGTATGTCACGAAACTAGTTGGAATCATGTTCGGTCTCATATTCTTCTTGGATTTGTTCGCGGCCATCGGTTGGTCCGGCGGCTTCGCCATCTTCATTTACATCATTTTATTTATCGGCATATTTGTGATATTATTGATTATATCGAGACAACCACAGAATAGGTAACGCCAATCTACTTTTTTGCTTTCTTATATTTGATACCCTAGCAGAAAATCAAAGAGAAATTAAGATTGTCTGGATTATTCTCTGCTTCATGCATCAGTTCTGATCTCTGATCGAAAGGATAAACCCTCGACATTACTACTTGGATGTTTGCTAGCTGATAAACCTAAAGGTCATACCATTATCGAAAAGTCAAATTAAAAATAAATGGGCTGCTTATTAATGTATTGCTTCCACATTTCAATGAATTATTTTTCAAGAAGACAATGCCAAAAGATCAATCGGCAAACAACAATTAAGTTAGTGGTTAAGAAGAGTAGAACAGCTCTTAGAATCTCTCTCTGCAAGGGTATTTCAGTAGCTTCGGTAGACCGAAGATAACTTTCATACTCTCTTCTGAACTTTCTTGATATCTATCTATATATATGGTGTAAGGTACATCTTCTAATTGAATCTTCGATTTTTATTTTGACAGATATGCACTAGCGTTTTTAACGCCTGGACTTCCATTTATTCCGGCTATCGCAATAACTGTTAATATTTATTTAATATTTAAGCTAAGCATACTGACCCTCATTAGGTTCACCGTCTGGATGTCCCTCGGCTTCATCATGTACTTCTACTATGGCATCACGCACAGCAGCCTCGAGCAAACCACCGATGAGCTCGAGCTGCATGTGGACAAGGACTATGTGAGTGACTTAGTTATGATATTTAACGATTAGGCTAGCTAATCTTATCTTTTCTTGATTCCGTTGGGCGTACAGAGCAAAAGTGTGGATGATAAGGCCGTTTGGGATCAGCAATCGTACAACCAGGCGCACGAGCCCGTTTGGGCCAGCAAGGAGACTAAACAGTCCACAAGTAAATTGCCTTTGGCTTTGTTTTCTAACAAAAAAAAACTCGACAAGCGCTTAGCTTGATATGAACTATGTGTTTAACTATATATTTTACTGTAATAATTATCGCTTCTTTCGCTTTACAGAGCAACGCTATAGCTATGGAAAGAGCTCAACAGCTGGCGCCCAGAGCGGCTCAAGGAACGCTAACAAGTCCGGCAAGGATGCGGCAGCGGCAGCGAGAGCGGCAGCACCAGCAGTTCCTGACGCATCTGGTGCACCTGATGCAGCTGGTGCTCCTGGCGGCAATGCTAAGCGCAGCGCGACGGGAAGCGGACGCACATTGGAGCATCAGTATACCGGACAGTTTAGCATGTTCGTGGATGAGGGACAGTTCCCCTCGTGGGAGGATTAAGCCGATCAGTGTTAAAGGTTCCCATTCTTTCTCAAAATTTCCAAAAAGTCATAATTCATTCCCATCGCACCTCGCTGGACCACTGCAAGCTGCTCCACCCCGCCGCCACTCTGTGATCGTTAGTTGCCCAAGCAGTTGCCAAGCACGTCCACTGAGGAGCAAGCAATACATTACTATTCATACATACATAATCGTACATGTATGTCATACCGTGGTCGCTCGCCAATCAAACTGGTTCTGATTGGTTCCCATTCGTAAGTAATTCTTATTTCTTCAAGGTCTATTCTCAATTACACCGAAAAAAACTTTACATATATATGTCAAATCGATTAGAGAATCCATTATAAAGTAAAAGCAAAAAAAGAAGATGAACAGCAAAAGTTTTAAAAATACCACTTGAATACTCATATTTGTTGTATGTCCCAATTATCAAGCGACCACTGTACAAAAGTTTCTACCTAAAGACCTAACGACCTTACGACCTTACGACCTACCATATGAATTAACCTAACTATGCGTATAGAGCTGGCAACCAATACCTGTAAATAAGATTAGACTTATTAAGTTTAACGATGTTATAAATAAACATATACATACCTTTACAAACATAAACAACAAAATATATATACATATATATATATGCATACATACGTATATACATACAGTGCAGCTTCAATAGTTGTCGTTTGCTTGTGCCATTGAGGTTCCACTGTAAAAATCACTCAGTTATATATACATACAAATCAGCAGCATCTACTATCTATATACAATATATATATATGAGTATATATATATACATATATATACAATTATACAAATATACCTATATACATACAATTGTTTGGTTATTAGTTGAATATGCTAATATTGAGCAAGATACAGTGAAATTTATTTAAAAATCGATCAAGAACCACACTAGGGAGTAAATATTGTACTCAACTCCGATTGGCAACCATATTTTGTCTTTGGGCTCTTGGGTTTTTTGGGGTTATGTTGCCAGTCGAAATTGAGAAAGATGAAACACAAAACATATTTTTGAGATTGTTGAGCACAAATGAAACGCGAATTAGGCCAGCCCATTGTTAGGCTGCCTTACTTAAGTAAATACAACTAGTTTAACAAGCGCACATATGCGTGTGTTCACTGTACAGTATATATACACACACACAACACATAAACATGTAGCTTAAAACACATACACGCCTAAATGCTAGACTATGTATATGTACATATATACTTATATGAAAGTTCCAAAATAATTGGGAAGCCTTCTATCTGAAGTTGAACCATATTACATGTTGTATAACTAGGTTATGCCAGGGCTATTTTGGGGCATTCGTATAATCAGCACACACACACACACAAAACCAACATACACAATTCTCTACTAAATATTATCATCCTCAATCCTATGTATATTATATTTATGATTATTCACATTGCCATTACAGTTATTGTTACTATATACATTATACATATTATACGGTTACGAGTATTACGAATACTTATATTCAAAGTGTTATTGTTTTAACTACTCTCTAGAGGCTCGCGCTAAACTCATTTTGAAGCGGTATTCGGTATTTGTTGTAATTCAATATTTAACTTTACTTAAACTATGCAAAAACCAAAGAAAATCTTTACGAAAAACGACATAAATTTACCATATTTACTAATCGAAATCGAAGTATTCAAGTTCAACATTTATGTAACAAAAAAACCAAAAAAACAAAAAAAAACAAAACAAAACAAAACAAAAATTCCAACAATACAATGCATATAAACAAAGCAAAAGCAAAAGCAAAAAATACTTATGTATAAAAAATGAAAAAAAAAAAAATAATAATATTAATAACACTATTTATATACAATTCATTCCTTTTGCCACTTTATACACTACAAGGAGTAAACCAACATTTGAAACTATATTATGAGTACATACGATTTACATATATACAAGTAATTACGAAACACTTAATTATTTCGACTTGTTTTTGTCTTCTTTTCTTTTTTTTGTTAAATTTCGAAAAATACTAAATACAACTACAAGTAACACTGCAAAAACCTGTAAATATACACAAAGAGACTCTAACGGTAATTAAAACTACAAGAACTTCTTGAGTTGCCCTCGTCTAAAATAAAAATAAATCATAGAATGAGTCACGTAATTCGCCACAAATTAAGATCATACTAAGGAAATACTAACAATTACCAAAGATTTGAAATTTACAAGCAAAATAAACGACAAATACTAAAATATTTATGGCCCTTAAGCAAACAGAAATATTTACAAAGAAATGAAAAGAAAAAAAAAAAATCTACTCCTAAGTTTGGTTTAAGAAGCGTTACATATGTATATTCCAATAAGAAAATTGGCCTCGATTAACATTTAGCATTGTTAAAGTACATGTATTTCGAATTATAATGATTATTATTATTATTATTATTATTATGTTATTATTGTGCTTTTCCAAATCTAAATCCAATCCTTGGCATATCACTTTATAAAAGCCGTTTATCAATTTATATGTACATACATAATACCAATATTTCGTCCTTATATGTTATATCACACCAATGTTTAATTTGCCTTTGTTCAGGAAGTACCTTCATTCACTTTAAGTGCCAAATGCACGCATTTGAAGAATATGGCACATATATGTTCGATATGGTATCATACCTGTATACCCGTCCTGTACCAATTCATAGTATTTTACGTTTGTAAAGCTTTCAGGACCAAACTGTTCTAATTTGATAATCCAACAATTACAAGATAATAGGCATAAGTGGACAAATCTATCCAACCTGTACATATGAAACTTTAAAGAGATACACTGAAAAACCGAAATTAACATAAAACCAGCGATTAAAAACTCGAAAAACCTGCATGGAAACAAATGCGAAACAAACAAAACGAAAAACATATCCTAGAGCAAGAAGTTGAAAGTTGTTTTACAGCCAGAGAACAAATATGTGCAAGGTTGTTCGATACACTAGTTAACCAATAACCCAACTAAACTACAAACTTAAGATTGTTCTTCCACCTTTTGGTTCATTCGGTACCACCAAATGAGCATAATTGTTACCTACAGCAAATAATATGAATAGATTATCATAGATTTTCTACAGTTCCGATATAAATACTAGACATATTTAGTCAATATACGATAAAACGGAATGCTTCCGTTAACAAAACTTGCGATTAAAAACACTACACTTAAATGGGAAATAAGAGCAGAAATATTTATAATAACCATAATCAGAATGAAAAAGGGAACATTACTGCATATGCTCATCCAACCTTACAGCTTGCACCATGTACTTACTGTACTTAAGAAACTATTCAAACTAACTGTACACTCACTGTACCCCTATACCATTCGAGAGCTGCTCGAAAGAGACGAGAAGCGGACACACACTAGATCAGCCAACATAAGTACGAGCAGTAAGCAATAGCTGAATCAATCAACCAGATTGATTGCAACAGATAGGAAACACAAAGAGAATAGCAAGTAATAAATGAAATAGGCTGGGCCACATCCGAATGATTGATTGATTGATGGCAAAAGTTAAGAACCACTGAAAAAGCGAGCAGAAAACCAAATACCAAACGAAAAGAAAAAGATTATTTGTTTGTCTATGTGTGAAAAACCTTCCAGAATCGAGGATTAAGATCAAAATTAAAATGAGCGACAATTTGAATATAATGTCAGGTAAAAGGAGAGATAAGATAGGGTTCATCTGATTGATGACTTTATTGATTTTTGGAACAAAGCACAAACTGAAATAAAATAAATAATAGTTATAGAACTCAAAGCTAAACCACGCATCAAAAGAATCTCAATATGCCACATGTATTTGATTGTTTGATTGATTGTTATGCATTTATTGGTTAATTGATTGTCTCAGTTGTTCAGCTTAACACATACATACATACATACTTCAAAACGATGTACCTAAGTTTTATTTATTTAATAAGACTGAATTTCTGCGTATGATTTATCTAAATAGTTATGAATATTGTATTGTAATATACAATTTGAAATCTTTATACACATATTACACATACATATATATGTACATGTATGTATATATACATATACATACATACAATTTTAATTATTTTGATGTATATATACATACTTGGCAACTTTACAAACTTAACTATTAAAGCATCCAAATTATAAGATATTCTCAATTTATTTATCAAAAATTTCAAATACTAAAATAAATTTCAAGAGACGAGAAGTTGAAGCGATTGAAGATAAACACAAACTATTATACATGATTATATATGATAAAAGCAAACCTTAAAGATAACTTCTACATATATATATACATATATATATATATATATATTTATATATATATTGAACATATATAGATATAGATATATATATTCATATACATATATATATTTCAATGGATCGATAACACAACAAAAAGAAACCACAAAAAAAAAAAATACAAAGAAAATGATGTTAATATATAATGAAAAAATTTTTTATTCAAATACTACTCTTAATTTGTTTTATGTGTTAATAACTTATTAAATGATATTTCTTGAGAATATTATAAAAAAAATAAAATTGTTAGGATATTCAAAAATTGATTGAAACGCTTTTCAATGGAATGTTGGAAGAGTAAAGTGTACTTAATTGGAGGACGATGGAGGATTCACAATTTGAGTGACTCCAATCGTATTGCAACTCTTATAATGAACATTAGTTACGATCTGATCCTCAGGTTGTTAAAATGACCATGAGGAACACTCGTATATGTGTAAATGTGAGTAGCAAGTGAGAATGTTGCAGTCGGGCATAACCGACAGCAGAAAACTCTGAACACTGGTGCCCAGGGTGAGCGCGGAGAACCAAAGTCAATTCAATTTGCAAATGAAAAAGAAGAAGACGCAGATTTGAAAACTATAATTTATTTAATGCTTAAGCAGAGAAAGTGACAAAGTACAAGCACAAAAAAAAAAAAAAAAAAAACCTCCATGAATATTCGCAGATCTCTTAGTGTAAATAATATCTGGACTGTGGCAGTCCTGGCGATGCGCTAAAGTGATTGGATCCCAAACTGACAGCACCACCAGCAGCAAAATCGTATGGATTGAACTTGTCCAATTGCCCGGCCGTTCCATACTTGTAGTAATCCCCAACGGGCTGACTCTCGCCCGAATAGTTGATTAGGAATTGTGGGGGATTTGACTGTTTGCCATCGCCAGCATTGTTAGCTTCATCATCGTCATCTGCGTCTGCGTCTGCCTCTGCCTCTGCCTCTGCACCAGCCTCAGCCTCAGCCCCATCCTCAACTCCAGCCGCAGCCGGAGCATTGCCTTCAAGGGATCGCGGCTTAGAGTAGATATCTGCAAAGTGTTGGAGAGAATCCAATTGTACGACAATTAGTTAAAAGCTTTCGTATTTTACCAGTAGGTTGTGCGTACTGATAGATCAGCTGATTGCCCAGCTGCAGCGGATGTGGACGACGAAGCGGCGGCGGTGGCGGCGGCGGCGGCGGCGGTGGAGGTGGTGCTGCTGCTGCTGGTGGTGGTAGCCGCGGCGGACGTGGTCGTCTTGCTGGTATTGATGGAGCATAGTAGCCATAGTCGTAGTCATACTGGCTCCAGGGATGCGGCGGTGGACGCGCTGGCGGTGCTGCTGGTGGAGCTGGCTGCGGTGCTGCTGGTGGAGCTGGCTGCGGTGCTGCTGGTGGAGCTGGCGGCGGTGCTGCTGACGACGGTGGTGGTGGGGGTGGTGATGTTGGTGGTGGTGGTGCTGCTGTTGGTGCAGGCGGCGCTGCATCTCCATAGTCATAATCGAAAGGCTGATCCGGATAATAGTCATAGGGACGTGGCCACCAGCCGTGCCCATAATAGGGATGTGGTCTGCGTCGTGGTGGTGGTGGTGGTGGTGGCGGTTGTGTCGTTGGTGGTGGTGGTGGTGCCGCTGTTGTTGTCGTTGTCATCATGGCTGGGCGACGCGATGTCTTCGCCGTAATAATGTTTCGAGTTATGTTCGCCTTCAGGTAGGAGAGATCGCCGCTTTTCTGCAGCAGATTGCGTAGCAGTAGGCCAAAGTCGATGGTGACTACGCCACGTTTGGGTCGCTCTCCTGCCACTGCTCCTGTTGCACTCTGGGCTGACGCCAAAACGAGCAGCAGCGCCAAGAGCGTCAGCATGGTGCAATACATGCTCTGCATCGCGTCACACAGATTTGCAATGGTCTAGTCCCGAGCTGACCTAAGCAACGTGCAGTTGATATGAATCGAATCCAATCTAGTTCGAGCGCTTGGTGAACCGCGCTGTGTGGCGTTTCAATCAGAACTGGCCGTTGCCTGTGCGCCAGTTGCCTGCCTTGACTCGGTCGTTGCAACGCGCCTGGGCGTTAGTGGATTAATGCAACGAGTTAGACGAGTTAGCCAGACAGGCCACTCAGCCAGGCAATTGGTTAGTCAGGCAGCAGTTATCAACGGGTTCTTCGCGAGGCTACAATTACTTTTGCACTACTTTTTGTGCGGCACTCAAATAATTTGTGCACATTGCGACCCCAGCACAGTGGTGTCGCCTAATTGACAGCTAACGGTGTTCGATCGCTTATAACGGTTATTCAGTTAAACATGCACCATGCACCAGTGTGCACAAAACGTTGATGTTTAATACTCAAATGCATGCCTCAAAAATTAGTTGTAAGTCTTTGCAGCTATCTTGTTGCCATGTAGTTTGGATTTAAATACCCTATAATACTGGTGATGCTGTGCATATGTTTGTGTTGGACAGCAAATGGCACCGGTTATATGAAAGCCTACATTACTATTGGGGGCTTAAGCAGGGTACTTAAACATACATGCACACAATGATTTATGACATTTGAACTACTGTCAAAGGTCAAAGGTCATATTTGAAGTCTAAGGGCGATAGAATTCAATTGGTGCGCCTCTTTAAATCTTGGCTAAATTAAAATAATCAAAATGGATACTTTTTTTTTGTATGCTGTATGCTTTACAGGGCATCAAACAGTTAGATAGTCTCTTCAGGAGTTTACTTAGTCGTACAGGTTATGTTTTATGCATTTGCTTAGCAATTAACAGCCTTTACTTTTAGTTATGTGCGACTTGTGTAAGCGGGTATACACATATACATACATATATTTGGAGCAGTGCCAAATGATCTAGTCTGATCGGGGCGATTGGTTGTTTGGGTAGTTGGTTGGAATACAGCTAAATTACTGGCTAACAGCAATGCAAACGACTTGAATTCAACTCCCAATATCGCAGTTGATTGAAAGGCATTAAAGGCGTTCAAGAATAATTTCAAGCAGCATGCGATAGAGATTGTATTATTATGCAGGTATACTCCAATTTTCTAGAGTATTTCCCCAATTTAAGCTCATTTACTTAATAACTCTCTGGACCCACCAGAGTTTACATAAGCACAACGAAAATCGAAAGTCGATCGTGAAAAATAAGAAAGAAAAAGAAAGAAAAAAACGAATCTGGTCTGGAATCCGGTAACTCTTGCAACCATGTGGCAAAATAACCAAAGCCGTTTTGTTTTGTATTCATTTTCCACAATATCGCAACAGCAGACAACTTGAAAAATTCGTGGAATATTGCGTGTGAACGGCTGATGGAAACTGACTCTGGGCCCACAAAAGCGACTACCTTTATTATCCACTGAAATGTCTTCCTTTGAATGACAACTGCAGTTTAGATTTGCAGTTGCAGTTTGAATAAAAATGTTAATTAGTTGCAAGGATTTTCGGTGAGCCTTTCAAGTAGGGATTGATATTTGTAAGTTCAGCATCCATTTCTATAATAAATACATATTAGTAGATGCGCTATCAATTTGTGATCAGGCATCACTCCGATGTTCGGAATCAGAATCAGAATATAAATTTAAAATGTTTTTTATATCGGAAATGCCGGAAACTGATATTATTTGTCGCGAAAAGAAAACCCAATCATTCTAAATATAATATATTTCTCAGACTTTCTTAGTTATCTCTCGATGCTCGTCTATTGGATCATTACGTACCGATATGTACTAGTAGCGTATCGTAAAAAGTTTGGCAGAATATCAGAATTTTTACCGGAGTTTTTATATTTTACTTTATAGAATCGGATTTGGAACCTAAATTCGTTTCGGGTTTGACACTCTGCTTTTAAGTCGAAATCACATTATTTAAATAAACTCAACATTTAGATTTCAATTTCAAGGGACACAAGGTAAGCTAAGGTACACAATTAAGTTGCATGAAAAATGCTTTTATGCCTCGACTAGATTCTGCTGAGAGGTACTTGAAGGCACCGCAATAACCGCCAAAGATACAGTGGGCGTGATGGGATTGATGGCTCCCTCAATAGGCGCTGTCTTTGGACGCTTCCGCGAACCCAAAAGCTGCATCTCCAGGCGCACAATTGGCGCCTCCACGCATAGATACATGATCAGTGAGACAGCCAGGGTGATGCCAAAGTCCGACCAGAAATGTAAGGTCTGCAAAGGCAAGTAAAAGTGGTGATGGAGAGAGAGAGAGAGAGAGAGAGAGAGAAAGAGAAGACTTACCGCGTCATAGTTGGAGAAGTGTTGACTGGTCTTGATGCGACCCGTATTGACCGTCTCGACAAGTAGATGCCAAATGTAGAGGCAGTAGGAGAGCTTGGAGATGGGCTGCCAGAAGGACCAGCTAAGAAACGCATTGACAACGCCCCCCCGCCCACTGTGGCAGACCCAAATAAGCCAGCAAAGTGCCAGCGGCCACACGATGCGGCTGCAGCACAGATAGAAGGCGCCTACCAACGGAGTCATATTCGGAGCACCCGGCTGCGTATACGGATAAACGCTCCAAATGACGGTGCCCAGCAGGAGAACCATCAGCAGCCATAGCAGCGATTGCAACCACCAGGACAGACGACGCCGCCGGCCCCGCTCGTTATGCAGAAAATATCCAAAGAGCAGCCCAATTAGCCATGGCATGGCACGGGTGTGTGTCGTATAATAGATCATTCGCATCTCGGGGCTGTCAACGCCAAGGTTACTGCAACAAACCAAACAGCACAGAGTTTATGTTATACTTACATATACATATATATATATACATATATATTTATATATTCTTGATCAGCATCAAACACAGACAACCGATGGAAATAAAAAGTAGATAAATCTCGTTTTTAGAAATCGAAATTGAAATTCCTTCCTTCATAAGAATAAACTAAGTTGACTGTTACTGAGAGCTGGAGTCACCGATATTCAATTATTAAAGATATCAGATGCAGATGCCGATCAAAAGTTAAAGTGAAACTCATCACTTACCCATCGCGACTGAAGACGAGCAGCTTGTTGAGCATGATGATGCTGAAGAGGCAGCCAAAGAGCAACACCAGTAGCACAACAATGCCGGCTGCGGCGCGTCGACGCCAGCGCCAGAGTGGCCACAGCAGCAGCGGCGACAGCACAAACAGTTGCATGTCCACCGCCAAGTACCACGAGTGACCCAGGCACTGTTAAGTGTTGAGAGACCCCAACTGAAGGTCAATGAAATTGTCGAATTGGGTTTTACTCACCATACGGCCCGCTGCAGCATAATTCTGGACATAGAGAAGCGTGGCCCACCAGGTATCACTGCATAGCTGTGAGGAGCTGGTAAACTGCTGCCAAAGGGGTCCGCTGCTCAGGCGGGTGAAGACTGTCATGAAGAGGAGCACGGCGACAGCCAAGACTGGTGTCAAGCGCACAATGCGATGGAGATACATAAGTGGCACGTTAAGGCGACCCGATTGACTGCACAAGAATCGATCACAACGGTTGATAAGAATTGAATGAAAGAAAGCAAGCAGATAATAAGACATACCGCTCCAGCTCGCGTAAGGTGGCCATAACGAGCAGTGTTCCACTGAGCAGAAAGAATGTATCAACGGATGTGGTGCCACTCTGCAGCAGCATGGAGAAAGGTGTCTGGGCCCAGGCGAGCACCTCGAAAGTGTTCACATTGGGCGCCAGCAGCATGAACAAATAATCGTGACCATAGATAATCCAAATAATGGTCAGGCATCGAATGCCATGAAGACAGGGTATGACATGCGGCAATTGGGTTGTCTTCGACGTTGTTTGCAGCAGTTGACGCACGTTTTGGCGCAGCGAGAATGAGTCCCAAATCTTTTGGGGAACTGTTAACATACAAATCTTGATTATATTATAGATAGCGTTAGAAAATAATACAAACTTTGGAAAAAATACTAATACACGAATTATCAGTGTGGAAAATGTCGGGGAATCCCAATGAAATTATGGAATCAGATATTATGTAAGAGTATAGATGTCAGCTCAGAGTTGTTGACTAATTGATACCTTGAGCCGTACATTACAAACTTCTATATTTTGAACGAATACAGTATAGGAATATAAGTAAGATTGCTGAAGTCCAAATCTCTCGACCTAAACTTTTAAACACAGATAATGTCTATATGTATTGTAGATTTTTAAAGATAGTACATATACACTAGGAAGGAGGAAACTCGATTAAAAGCTGCCTTATCAAGCGCATCTTATCTGCTTTGAGGTTATGAAACAGTTGCAGTTGCGTCAGCAGCTCACCTTTAATGCAGTCAAGCAGCGTGGAGAGAAGCACGAGTACTGCCAGAAAGATGATCAGCCCGCTGTGGAGCAGAAGCTTAGTAGATCAGATTATATATACATATATAGTATAGTATTGCACTATACTGCGTACTACTTACACAGCAAACCAGTCGAGCTCTGACATGGGTTCTCCATCTGCCAGGGCGCAATTGGTCTCCTGACCCAGCACTGGTCCCGGATCGTCTGCATTCTCGAAGAGTAGCTGCAGATAGTCATTGATCCAGCCATTTAGCTGTGCGGCACTGCATTTGGCCGGAATACAGGCGCCAATTTTGACGCTAATTTTGTCGATGGAGTTGGGGGCAATATTCTCGAATTTGATGACAGCCAGGCAGTACTTGGTCCGGGTTAGGGACATATTAGAGGCTTCATCGCTAAGGCTTAAACAGGACTCGTAGTTGCCCATGTCGCTGAAGTGGCCATAAAGCAGGCCATGTGGAAACTTGCCCCAGGCATCCAAAACTGTTTAAAAGAAGCTGCATTATAGATCGGCCAATTGATCTAAAGTTGTGTTTGGAGTCCAGTGATTACCTCGCAGCGCGGACAGTGCGCGAAGATCCGCCGCCTGGAGCAGTAGACCCACTTGAGTGGCACATGGAAGGTCCGCATTCAAATCCACTTTCGTTGAGCTGGAGCTAGAAATGCTTGTTGGGGGTGTAGTTGTGGTTGCTGAAGTGGAGGTGGAGCTGGAGTTCAGTGCCTGCTGTAGCACCTGATAGCCAAAGTTGCTGTGCTGTAACCAAGTGAGCAGCTCCTCTCTGCTGTAAGCATTAGCCCGGCCAGAAGAGAGCAGAAGCAACAGACCCAGCCCCAGACCCAGCCCCAGACCCAGACCCAGACCCGGACCCAATGTGGGTCCTTGTTGCAACCGTAGTTTACGTACTGCCATGGCCAATTGTAGCGTTACAAGAATTGCGTTTCTTATTTATACGGCCTTACAGCGATTTACTGGAATTTCTAATCGTACGGCTGATAACCACATGCCGTTCTCGACTTTATCTCAGGCGCCGGAAAGTACTTCTGTTCAACAACGATTACAGGTACTACAAGTTAAAATTGTTGTTAATTTTGTCATAAGAATTTGGTGCATTGACCGATAGATAGAATGGCTAACACTCAAGTAATGCCCAGTATCGAGATGTACCACTTTTATAGCCAAAAGCTCAATATTTCTCTGATTTCTCTGATTGAGTGCTTTTTTTTTTTGTAATTTGTTTTATTTCGTATAATTCATTATAATAAAGCTTGAGCGTTGCCGAAACAACTGGTATTATAAATAATTATTCTCATTGTTTGAATAATTAATTACCTAATTCTTATGAAATACCAAAGCTACCCAGCTCGGTTTATTCGTCATATCGATGATGTTTTCATACCCTGCGCCAATTCAAAATGGCTAAAGCGGGTATCTCGTAATTGCGCTAATGTTTGTCACAGTCAGAAGTAGACCATAGAGTATATTTATTGATCTACCCAATCAAAAGTTAAATCAAAACAGCTTAAATACAGTTTAAGAAGATTAAAAAAGTTAATAACACCAAAAATATATTTGTTTTCTCCAAAAATATACCCAAAGAGTGCCATATTCAGACAATACTCACAAATATTACTCACGTGATGAGCACAGGGTATTTCCCGGCGGGCACTCGTCAGTAGAGCACACTTACTTTTTTTTTTGCACAGTTGGAGCAGTAACCGATAAGGTGCACAATTGGTACACAATTGGTACACAATTACACACAGCTCGATCATTAAGTTACATTAAGTTACAATCACGGCAATCGTGATGATGATGATGATGATGTTACACCTTTTGTTCGACAGTGTCGGCCTTGACAGCAATCGAAGCTGTTAACTGCGATGTTAGAAAACCGTTTAAAACGTTTAAAGTCTTCCATATGTGCTACGTAGGAAGCAGGTACATACATACAGTGACTCACACTTCAAATCGAGCATTGTCAAAGAAAAAAAGTAATTGCCTGCCATAAGCTAATTATTTATTATTTTTCAAAAATTCCAAAGACCGATGGTAGGTACATATATTAACCACCAAAATTAATATTTGCCGCAATAAACTGGGGCTGCCCCACCTGCTAGGTAGAATTATAAAAATGTTGTTCTTTGACAATGCTCGATTTGAAGTGTGAGTCACTGTATATATTAAACAGGTACTGCTAATTATATTAAGCAGATGAACGTATTTTGAAACCTATTCAAAGTTCGTTGAACTCAGCTAACGGGTGTAAAATGCAAAAGTACCCGATGTGCAATGACTTTCAGTTTAATGGACAAGTACAGTATTTATACATACGTGTGTTCAATTATAGCTTGGCCCATTAAATATTTAGGAATGATTGTTAATATAATCACACTGCCTATTCCAGCGGGTACAGACAGTTAGCAACAACTGAAATTAAGTAAATGAGTAACAGCAGCTTTTATTGTACAAATATTATTATTTATTGTTTGCTTAAACACTAAAGGCAGACGATTTTGTGCAACTTTGTTTGGTGTTATTGAAATGTTGAAGTACATGTATGTATACTCAAACATATCCAATTCAGATAACGTGTTAAGATTGGAATGCCACGGAAAATGGCAAGGCGCGAAGATTACATAAATATATTTACCGTAAATTTAATGATGGGATCACCAAAGCTTCGAGTTAGGTAATATCCAAGACCTTGCTCACTCCTGTCTGTTACGACCCTCAGAAGCAAAATCAAGCTGAAATTTAGAAAATCGGCACACAGAAAGTGAAATTTCAAAGCCTGCAATGCTGCCATACATTTTATTTTTCTAGTGGTAATGCTGGCGACAGAAACTTATCAAGATCAAAATTAAGTGAAGAGTAGAGAGTTAATGAGTTTCCAAATGGGATTGCCCAGAGAGATGACTTTGGTTCTGAGGAGCATTGTTGGCTCTAAACTTTTTCGCACTCTCACAGGCATTTATTGTAGCTTATACATACATTTAACAAAAGTCATATTTATTTGTTTATTTCGTGCCATTGTAAATTGCAAAATCTGTATTTCCTGTTGGATAAGCACAGCTGTCTCTGGCAGCTTGCCATTCAAGTTTTTTCTCTGTGATGTTGCCAAATATCTCTGCTTTGGTGTTTACATATGAGCACTAAGCAGATTATAGTATAGATTTGAGTGAATTTCTCTGGCGGAAGCGTTGCCATATTTCTCTGGCAGCGCAATTGTCATCTGGCAGTACTTTCGGTGAAGATTCGTCAATAGTGCTGCCAGATACACAATTGACGAAAGTGCTGCCAGATACGTGTGAACACCTGCCAGATGCTTTGCCGGAGAGATACTTTTCTTCGGTTCAAATATCGAAAACGGCGCAGCAAAGTTGAGCCGACTGGGCGCGCTCGCTTCGTGTGTGGGCGCTGTCGCTTCGGGTTGCTGAGTGGCCGCCGCGGTTTAGTTTGGTTGCTCATGATTGTGTACACGTTGTGCATGTACATGTTTATGTTTATGCATTTACACATGCTGTGGATGTATGCTTTTTGAAATTTGCACATCGCCGGCTGGATCTTTGTTTATTAGTATTAGTGGCAATTGATTTCGAGTTGGCTGCCTCAATTTTGGTGCATTTTTGAAACAGGTGCAGGACTCTTTGGTTGTTAAATAGAATAATATTTTACATTTATGACGTAGTGTTGTGAACGAGCAACATACCCTGCTTTAGTCAATAACACATTTGCAATCTGGGCTAAATTATGAAAGTTTTATTTAAGTTGACAAGTCTTCATATATGGATAATAACGCAACAAAAGGTTTTCAAACATTTGTACATCAAAATTACTTTCTTTTCAAATAGTAAATTTGGTGGCTCTCAGCATTTCTGTGATGCAAGTCGAGGAAAAAATGAGTACATTCTGCGCGTCGAAAGCTAAATACCCTCTAGTGAGCAGATACTATTGCTTAATCGTTTTGAAGAGTGTGTGTGTGTCGTGAGGTCTTGTTCTATTTTTAGATTTTCATGCCCTGAAGCATCAAACGAAAACGAACAGCAACTTTGCAATGCACGTTCGGCTGTTCGGCTGTTATTTTGCTGCGTCGCCTTAGTGGCGAATAGGCAAAATTAATCAGCTGCAGTTCAGCCGTCGTCGAAATGAGACCGCGCTGCGCAACTAATGAGAGATATATGTATATATAAAACTGATTAGTGAAATTTTGGAAAAATGTTTTATTTTTCGTGGATGGCTATGCGCAGTGCGTATAACGGAAGCATAGATTTGGATGTCACTATAAAGACGATTCAATAGCGTGTTCTATTCCAATTTTGTTTTACTGATTGTGCTTACGAACAAAAATAAGAGAAAACAAATGTGTGCGACTCGCATACTCTTTTTTTTCAGTGTAAAGCGAGAAACGTTACGTTTCTGATGCAACGAACACAAACGCTAAGCCAAAATTCGTTTTGCTTAAGTGCCAACCACTGATCTATGTCTATATTGTATGGCTGAGCACCAGTGTGAACACCTAACCGTACATATCTGGCAACATCGCCGTGAATAAATTTGAATGGCAAGCTGATAGCTATTCACCTGCCAGAGACAGGGGACTACCAATTTGTAGTTTTAAATCTGATCTGTTTTAAATGTGTACTTGTGTTAATTATGTTATATTATGCATATATATTCATGTGCATCATGTTTACATTTATACCAATTCATATTTTGACGACGTGTACTAGAATTTATATATGCAAATGTTTGTTATAAATTGCCACCAAGAAAAGCTGGACGAAAATAAAATGCAATGCAATGAGCCCGAGTGGTTTCTAGCCGATATTGAGCTACGCATCAGTCTGATGGAAAGCGATCCTCTCTTTGGAAGATCCATTTACGAACCCATTGGCTTTAAATATTTTCGTTTTGTTTCTTGGCATGTGTTCAAAATGCAGCAGCAGCTATAAGTTGTTGACTTATTTTAAGAAAAAATCATTTAAAATATGTTCAATTACCAGATAGTGTAAACCGCATTGCCAGCGTGTGTAAGCACGTATTGCTAGATTGGTCTCTAAGTAAAGCATTGCCACTAGAAATGAAATACGCCATTTGTCGATGCGAGTTAAAAAAAAATAAAATTTTTATTTCTATTTAAATTTTTAACGAAAATTCTTATATCGAAACTTTGCTCGTAAGTACTAACTCTTTTAACGAAACCGTAACCGGTTAAGCTTATCCCGTTTGGAATTTAGTGCAGACACAAACCAATATTTTGGCAAAAGCTCTTAGGCACGAATACCCTACATAGGGTATTTGTAGTGAACAATCCCAAATTGGTTTTCTACTCAAAGTACCAAATCTGTTTTTCACCTCACAAGTATTAGGCGCACAGAATCGCCGGTTGGATTAAGTTTATCTCAATTTCTGAGTTGAGTTGAGTTGAGTGCTAATAATTTGCACTCAGAACTTTAGACTATGCACGCAGCACTGAATGCCGATTTTCGATTCTGTTCGCCTGCTAATATATTGACTAAAAAATTGACTTTTCAATTAGAGCCCAACTACACTGAAATTAATTATATACCAACTAGTTAACAACAATAATTGAACTGAGTGCAAAAGCAAACTCATATCAAGAATAGTCACAAAAAGAAAGCTGAAACCAAAATGAAACATTTTGTGCCCACTATTTTATTGCATAGATGTTTGGTTTTTTTCGCCACTCTCTGATCAAATGGCTTGTTCCTTTTCCGTCTATTGCTCTCTCAAACGCTGCTTTTTCATTACTGTCGCTCGTTCATTTCTTGGCTCCCGCTCTGGAAAGTTGCAGACGTGTGTTCGCTGAGAGCGAGAGGCGAGAAGCAATGTGCGTGTGCGTTGCTTGAGTTACGCTGATTTTGGATTTCTATATATTTTCTATTTGCTAGCATAACAGCATAACAGAACAGTAAAAGATCAGTTTCGCTCCGTTAAGTTTGTGTGCTTAAGCCGTTATATTTCACTGAATTTGTTTTTTTTTTTGCTAAGCTGTGAGAAATTGCATATTTATCGCAGGGCTGCAGGAAAGGAAATCAAATCACCGTGTTGCTCATCACGTTGCACAATGAAGTTTATTTGGTCACATTGGACTATTTTGAATTTACACATTTAGCCACACGCACACACACACACAAATTGTTTAAATACTAAAACTTAATTGTTAACTTTACGCATTTATGGTTTGTCTTCCATTCATTTATTTTTTATGCTCCTTTCTTTCGTAATTGTATCGGGACAATTTATAGTTTACATACAATGCTTGCAGTCGTTAGTTTTACGCGTTTTAATGCTATTCGAAAAAAAAAAAATATTATTATGTATATATTTATTTATTAAAGTATATAACATCTAATAAAATTGTTGTAGTTCTTTGATTTTTTTTTTTGGTTTTTGTATTTTTGCCATGGTTTTTTTTTTTTTATTTCTTATTTTTTATACTCGAAGTATGCGTTGCGCGCTTACAAAAAATTTGCATTACAAAAAACTGTGTATAGTATTATCCTTAGGCTTATCTAGTAGACATTTACGAGTACAATACTTGTAATAATCAATTATTGTAGTAAAATCGCTAAATCTTTCGACAAGTGTACAGCTCGACCGTGGAGCTGTCCTCTTGCTTGGTTAGTTTTGCTTATGAGTATTTACACAATTTCACTATGATCGAAAAATAAATAAATATACAAAAACCAACGTGGATCAACCCAATAGCCGTAGCTGAGCTTGAATTTCAGTTTAAGTTGAACTTCTTTTGAAATTCCTTTAGCTATGAGTATTATTTGCAAGAATCCATAACAACAAAAGATACAACAACACACAGTTCTGATCTTTCATAATAATAATTGCGATATATGTACATATATCTTGTATTATCTTAGTACAATATAAAAAACTTATTGCAAATCAGCATATCTGTCTGTTCAATCCGTTCAGTTCATGTACAAAAAAACCAACACTTGTAAAAACTGCAAAATAAAAAATTAAAAAAAAAAAAAGATTAAAGCTTAAATATTGTGGGTCTCATTCCCATCGCTGCATTGTTGGGCCCAATCAATCCAGACAATACCCAGATTATAGTTCAGACAACAAATTTACTTCCAATTAACCAATTAAAACAGCTTCTAGGTATGAACATGAGGGGAGAAGAGCGGCGAAATATCACGCTATGAAATTCATAAATTGATAACAAAACGAAAAGTTTTCTAGTAAAATATGTCTCGACTGAATGAATATATACTGTACAAAGGTATATATTGAGTTGCCTTATCTCTATTGGCAATATTGAAACGTTTTTAAATTGTTTTCTGTATGTTGTGGACATCCACTTTATTGACTACTAAGCTATTGCCTGAAGTTCCTCGACAATAATCAGACACTCCAGCCCAAAGATCTGGAAAGGTCCTTCAACTAGTTCAGAGCCTTCTCGCTGCTTAGATACGCTTTCCACTATGAATACATATACACTATCTGCATACGGTTGAATTTACGGTTCCGAATATCTATTGTGAATTTTTTGTTACCCAATTTGGAAGCAATGCTCAGACAATTAAGTTTATTTAAGCCCTGAACTGAAATTGATGCTATTTTTTTGATGCGAATGTTTGCCTGCTATCGGCTGTTCAGCATTTAGCATTCAGCATTTTTATTTTTACTTTTACTTTTATTTATTATAGAAATAATGAACGCGCATATAAAATGGTTTTCCATTTTGTTGCGAACAGCAAAATGAAAGCAAACAAAAAAGGGAAAAAGGGAAGCAAATTACAGCTAACAGGTTTCGTGAAAATCGCTTAAACATTTTCATATTTTTTAATGACTTTTAGCGGTTTGTGATTGTCCGCTCATCACCGAATACAATCTCATTTCCTGCCTGCATTCATAATGTTCAAGTGTCTGAACTTTGAGTCGGGTCGCTTTTAAAGCAACAACAATACCAACAAAAAGAACAACAACTGCAAATTGTATCTTTCGGCTTCGACATTCACTTGGCTGCGTAATCACGCTTTAATCTTGCTAATGATTTGTTCTCCAAATTGCAAGGCTGCATGACCAGCGCATCGCATGAAGAGCGAGCAATGAGTAATGAGTAACGAGTGCCTTTTGACATTGGATCCAACTCCCCAACTTGCACACTCCCCACTTGCACACTTGCCCACTTGCCCACTCCTCACTTATCCATTCATTTGGCTATCTGTTTTCCTTTGTTGCTATTATTTTGCCCTGCTTATCATTGTCCATGTCTTTCAATTCAATCAATCAAATGCTTGGCATTTTCGGCTTAATACCGGGTTAACGTTAACCCCTCACCCCCAAGCCTCCGACACCACTCACCTCCTCCACCCCAGACGACCAACGGCGAAGGCTATTAAGGTATGTTCCAATGTCATTTCCGAGAGTTTTTAATAATTTAAAAAGCTATAAAAATTAAATGTAAATATCTGTTGCTTTAAAATTAAATCCAAAAATACACTTAAAACTCTGATGATCGAACATTGATTTAAGTATTTTCTCAATTTGTGTCTCAATTATTCGACAATTTTGGTTTGTGTCTTATTCAATACTGTTCCTAGCGAGTAATTCATAAATTAGTTACGATATTTGAATACTTCCTATACAAGGTTTAATGTTTTCTTAAATTTCTCAATTGCATATTATTAAGCATTTTTGAGATTGTTAACATGAAAAACTGTTGCGAATTAATTGGCGAATGCGGATGCGGATGCGGATGCCGACGCAATAAAGTGACCATGTTAATAGTAAGATGACAGTTTTCTCAAGCCTGATAGACGTGAAAAGCGCCACGGAAAATTAGAAAATTCTTTCAAGAAATAAACTGCACTTGAATGATGATTGTGTCAAATGTGTTGCAAGTAGACGTATGTACGTATGTATGTGTGTGCTTGCTCTGGGCACAGGAGTGAACAACAATTTAATTAATTGATTAAAACAGCTATAGAGCGTCTTGCTGCGTCGCTAGGGGGTCGGTAGGGTGGAGTGGGGTGGGGTGGTGTCAGTGTCTGAAGGGACGAAGAGCACAAGAGCGTGACGAATGCACAGAAAATCACTTAGAAACTATTTTCACGCAAATTGCTTCAATTGCTTTTGCTGTTCGGTCGCTTGAAACATGCGGACGGAGAGAGAGAGAGAGAGAGAGTGAGTGAGAGAGATAGAGAGGAAAAAAAAGAGGAAAAGGCTGCAGGTTGCACGTAGACGTGACGGATGAACTCTGTCTGACCCACTCCACGGGACACGGGGCAAGGAATCTGCGACGGTCACGTTCGTCATGCATGTAAATGAAGAAGTTTCCCTTTGGCCGCATCAAAGTCGCCTCGAATAACAGAAACAGAAGGGGCAGTGCATGGTGGGTGGGGGGGGCGTTGTGTTCGGCTGTTGGGGAATGCAACGGACAATGTCCAGTTGGTGGTCAACATTCTTGTGTTCATCCAGTCGCTGTTGCACATCGTCTCTATGCTTCTGCTGCTGCTGCTGCTGTTGTTGTTGTTCTTCTTCTTCTTCTGCCACAACGCTGTTGCATACGCCACGTTGTTGTCAGCCGTGTCTGCTTAGTGTCTGCACGTTTAGCAAGACATTGCCCTGGACTATGCCGTCTACACACAGACACACACACATGTCTTGAAAGTGCTGCAGTGTGTGTGCCTAGTTCTGTGTATTGTATCTGTATACTGTATGTGTAGCTGTATCTGTGCGATGCTTACTCGCAATATGAGCTTGCTGGCTGCCAACAGCAAAGAGGCTGAACGCCCAGCTGCAACGGCAGACAGCGACAATTGTGGCAATAAGCAGCTATCTGGGACACACCGAAGATTATACACCCTTGCCAAGCAAAATAACAACCTGGCTTTCTTCAATACATCGAAAGCATAAGGCCCTAAGCATAACTTAACAAAAACTCTAACACAGTCATTTTTGTAAGCTCTGAATGCATAATGGTGATATTTTCCGTGCAGTCTATATGCTTACATAAGTGTATGCCAAAAAGGGAGAAAAACCGAAAGTATAATGCGAAAAATGTACATTACCTGGCCCTAAAGCCAAAAATGCATCTGGATGCGACACTGTGCTCCTGCCGGAAAAGTGGCGTTTGGTATTTGTATGGCTGATTGCGCCACGCCGTGTTCATGTCCGCCGCATTCATGTTCGTTTCATTGTCCGTGTCCGTGTCCGTGTCTGTACCACTGTCTACGTCTCTGTCCATAACCAGGGGCATGTCCGTGCCGTGTCAACGGCGCCGCTGTGGCTGTGGTTAATATGTCAGCCATTGTTCTGTTGTCCGTGTCGCTGTTGTTGTTGTTGTTGTTGGTGTTGTTGCTCATTGCTGGTGCTGTTGTTGTTGTTGTGTTTGTTGATTGGCGTGCAATCCTTAAATGTCAATGGGACGTCATGATAATCACGTCTGGCGCTGAATTTCGTATGTCGATGAACACTTTGGACTCTTCGTTCTTTTGCTGTTTACCAGCGACTCCGCTTGATTTGCTGGGCAGCACCGTTTGTCCTTGCCCCTTCATGTGTCGCGTTGCAGGTTGCTGCTGCTGGTGTTGTAATTGCTGCTGATGCAGTTGCTGTTGCAGCTGCTGTTGCTGCTGATGCTGATGAGCTGGATGTGCGTGAAGCGTACGCTGTTGCAACGGCTGCTGCTGGTGCTGTTGCTGCAACTGCTGCTGCTGCTGCTGTTGCTGCTGTTGCTGCTGTTGCTGCTGGTGCTGATGATGATGATGGCAAATCTCCTGTGGCTTGACGGCTGAAGCAACAATTAGGCCATAGTGCGACCGCTGGTTCCCGCCAACGCCGCTGTGCCGCTCCTCTAATTCAAGCGATTCGTGCTGTGACTGTGACGGCGCATGTTGCATGTGCAACTGGCTGCGGCGCCCTATTGTGCCCACCATTTGGACTTGTGGCGGCGGCGGTGTGGCCGCTGGCAGCGATGGCGATCCAGCGATCATACCCGGCGACGTCCCCTGCTCATAGCCAAATGTGGAGAAGAACCGCGGCGGTGGTGGCGGCAATGCGCCCCCAGCCGCACTCCCAGCGCCTAGCGAAGACGAGCTGGACTTTTGCCTCATTAGCGTGGCAACTGCACTGGGACTGTTCGCAAACAGTGATTCCCTGTGGAGCAGACGGAAGACAAACGTTGAGCGATGATTGATATGCATTTATTTCAATATTAATTTGTTTCCTGCTCCTCAACTAAACCCTAAACCCAACACAATCAGCTAATTCCATATGGTTAAATAAGTGCGTTTAGCAAATCTGCTTGATTTGTGGCTCTAACTATTGTTTCTGTGACTGTTACCGATATTCTGACTGTTACTGTTACTGTTACTGCGACTGTTTCTGCTATTCTGACTGTTACTGTGACTTTTACAGTGACTGTTACTGTTTCTGTGCCTGTTATTGTGTCTGTTTCTGTGACTGTCACTGCTATTGTGAATGACAGCGACATGGCTAGATCGACTCGATTGATGCTGATCAAGAATATATATATATATAGAATTTATGGGGTCGGCGAAGCGTCCTTCTGCCTTCTGTTACATACTTTTGCACAACTTAGTTAAACTCTTTTTGATTTTTTTGGTGGGTTCATTGCGTTCAAAAGCAAAGGTTTTGAGACAATTTCTGCGTGTCCTTATTTTGGATGGGAATCTGTTAATATTTACATATTAATCGTAAAACTAATTTAGGACTTGCCAACATTTGCGTTAATGAGTAGCTAATTTAAATTCAAATCTCAACAGTTTCTTCTCTTACAACTGTGTTTATGTCTCTGTGGACAGCGCAGTGTGCACAGTGGCCCATACAGAGTTGTGCGTGATTACGTCATATTTGTGACCTCCATTCGCCTTATCCTTATCCTTATTGCATATGGCATATGGCATATATGGAGTCTGACTCAGCTGTGTGCCGCTGGTCCTGGCAGTATGAAGACGCATGCAAATACAAATATTTGCATCGATTTGTGTTGTGTAAGCATCCATCAGACGCTGTTTTCGGGTCTTGTACTTGTTTTCCTTCCCCATTCACTGTTATCCCTTGCAACACGCTACACACTGTATACCCCCTTACCCCACCGCCATATTCCACGGTCAGCCTGATGCTATAACTCCTCTCTGTCATGGCAAGCTTGGTGTTGTTTTTGTCTGTTGTCTGTTTGCTCATCGTTTGTCTTTGCAATCTGTTTGATGGCGTAGGCGCGTCTAGTGCACATCACATATGCTGATGATGATGACAACTCCGATAATCCAGTGGACCGAGCCCCTCCATCTCCTGTACATATTTACCTCGTTTGACAGCCCATATCACAGGCATTAACTGGTGCAGTCGCAATCGACGCCTTAGTCATCATCATTTCATGCGTTGCCGTTGTTGTGGAAGAGGATTCGCCGTCGTCGACATCGATGCCGCCGCAGAGGCTCGCTTGAGTCATGTCTGGATTTCGGCGTAATATGCTGTGCTCCTTCTCCTTGAAATCGCCCTTGCTAGACTGCGTCGATATGTGCGCTGCCTCGCGATAGTAACGATTCGATACATCATCCAGAATTTGTAGCGAGGTCTGCGAGTGCTTTTGCCTGCAATGGGAACAATATATAATCAATCACCCATCAAAAATGATTAAAAGCCATAAATGTCAAGTATTCACTGCTCCTATCAATTTCGTCCGTTTTGGCTGTCTAAGTATACTTTCAATGTGGAAAGTGGATCTCATTTGACTGCGGTTCCATACGGTACAGTCAGTTCAATTTCCCATTTCCCACATCCCTGACCAAATGATGACCAAGTGTTGGTTTTCTGTGCATGATGCTTACCTTGATATGTTCTCGCGAGAGCGCGCCTTGGAATTGCGACCCATCTCGTCCAGTTTGCTCTCTTTGGACTCGCGTATGTGATCCTGCAATAACCAAGAAATGACAGAGATATGGCCAAAGAAACCAATAATGTGCATGAGAATCGGCAGTGATAGCGATTGCGATAGCGATATAATATAGTAAATATTTTCAATTAATTTGCGGCCCTGACGGCTGTTAAAATGGTTATACGGTCAGGCATGGCATGGGCGCGCTGAAAGTGGACGGGGATGGGAGTAGGGTAGGGTAGGGGAATGGTAGGTAGGTAATATGCAAGCAATGCTTGCATATCAAAGAGATCCAATTGCATTGGGATTGGCTTTGCTGGGTTGCAGGGTGGCTGAATGCTGCAACTGGATGCTGCCCGTTCGATGTGCCGCAAACTGTGAGCATCTGGGCCTATGCTTAATATTCATATTTAACACTTTAACGCTGGCTTCGCTTGTCTGCCGTTGGATTATGGGGCAGCAATTACGTGCCAGCCACATTGACTCCCGATGCCACCCGATGCCACACCCCTTCCCGTCAAGTCGACTGGCCAGCCCGGCTCGCAGTGGATGCCATTGATACGCCGATTGTGCACAATGAGGCGTGCTGCACTTGAGTGTGCATAAAGGAAAGCGCGAATACGCAAATATTACGGAGTAATGAAGGTAACAGGCGAGGCAGCAAAGCCAGGTAGCAAACAGGACTGCTCGGGCTGGCTGTGGATGAGGTCAGGACACGGCCGTCTCCTTCAGGAATCCTTGCAGCCATTGCCTAGATTGCCAAGCTGTAATCGCCATTTGACCGTTCCATAAACTACTTTCGTAATCAAGTACAAACAAAACATTTCCATCAATTTTTTGTTTCTTTGGTTTCCATTTTCGCTCCGTTTATTATACAATATTACATTTTCATTTTGCGGACATCGCTTAATGCTGTTGGCAGGTTGAAGGACTACAAGTACAACTACAACTATCGACACAAATAAAAACCAATTAGGAAAGAAGAAACTCAAAAGCCAAATAAAGCTGCAGCTTCGATTGATTACGTTTGGAATGGTTGCAAGTCGCAGTCAATTTAATATTCATTTCTTCTAGTTCTTGAAGTGTTTCTTCGTTTTTCATTTATTCATCGCCTACTCAACGGAAATTTATTTTGTATAAGCGTAATTGAGTGTGGAATTTGCAACGCTTATATTCCCTGCCAGAGGGACGTATCATACTATCTATAAATGTAATTGTGATTATATGATCGAATTGGAACTAGTCTTAACAAATTGTTCTTGAAGATCAGACAAAAAAAAATGTGGAACTGAGCTCGAAGCAGCAATCGAAACTGTTTCTGCCTGCAACTACATATGTATATTAAAGCCTCGGCAGACCGAAATAAAAATTGCATTTTTGTAATATTTGCATTTAGTTGGCAGCGTATATATTTTGTTGCTATATTTGTAATATATGTATGTATGTATGTATCTACTATGTTGTTAACAAGCAGCTCTTAGCGATATTGCCCGGAAGATCTTAAGCAAACTAGTCTCTCATCCAATCTAATTGCATATTAAAAGTTACAATATTTATTTGTTTTGTGTTCTTCTTCTTCTTTCCGTGTTTGTTGTAAATAAATGTTAAGCATTATTGGGATTAAGCCAGATTTCTACTGCTAACTGGATTTTGTGCAAATGGCTGATACAAATATTCAAGTCGCAAAGCAAAAATCTACTCTTAATTGGAAACAAAAATCACTTTTAATACAAATTTGAATTGTTCATATATATATATATATATATATACTATGTGTATAATGCTATCTTTTATCTTCTATAAATGCATACTAAGCCGGTTTTTTAGATTTCTGAAATTAATAATTTTCCTCACAAATATCAGTTAATCACAAAAATATTTTGTAATTGTTAAAAGTTAATTCTCCTCTTGTGGTTTCTGACGGTTTTTTCCATTTGCCCATAAACGCAAACCACTTTTGCAGCGAGCGATTGCATAATGGAAACTTAAAGGAATGGAAATGATCGGAGTGTATGAAATTCGAATTTGTGGCAGTGCTTAAATAATATTATTACTTGGAACTCCATTCAACTATCAATTCGGGGATTCCCCAAAAAATTGTTTGGACCAGACACCAATTGCAAACATAAACATAAATTTGCATACAGGTTTTAGCTAAATACAAAGATCAAATTGCAAACATTTTAAAATAGGTAAATGGTTTTCCGCCCAAAAAGAAAAACATGTCAATTTTCAAATTCTAGGCGAAAATTCGACTGCGTCGAATCGGTTTGTGATACGCTAATAATTGTTGCATGTTCTTGCACATTTAATTTGAGTGCGTCCAAAAATCAAACAGTTACCGAAATGAGTTTTCTAATTAGTTAGTGCCGTGTGTATGTGCAATGGGTGGGCGTAATGAGTGGGGGGGGGGGGGGGGGGGGGTGTTTTTTTTGAGAAACAATATGCCGCAGCTGTAATGAGACCAAAACGACAATGCAAAATTGGAGCGTGCTTGTGACCCGGCAGGCGTCATCAGCCAGTTCCACGTTCACAACTTCTACATGCTACAAAGGTTGCCAGAGAGTCGAGGACAACCAGGATTTTTTTTTAAATTATTTTTTTTTGTGGGAAGGGGGTGTGGGGTTACAAAAACAGCGAAGGGAGGAGTTGAAGCGAATGCCCGATGTACTCAAATGATTGTCTATGAGTGTGTGTTTGCTTGGTGTGTGTGTGTCTGTGTGTACGTATGTTCCGGGCTGATTTCATGCGCTTTTGTATCTACTAATGATGCACCACATCCAAATCCAAATCCATAGAACTTGCAAATGGTCAACGTTGAAGACGATGCTTTAGATGATTTTATTTAGAAATTGTAAGCCTCTTCTGGCCTTTGACTTTGACTTGGTTGCCAAATGACGCGGCTGATGCATTGATAATACTGCTGCTGGTGGTGGGGGCGGTGGAGGCGGTGGTGTTAACTGCGGCAGTATTCCACCCATTTCGGTTGACGTTGACGAGCCGTGGGAGCCTGTGGGCGTTGCTGTCGGTGTGCTGCATTGCAGCGAGCTGCTGTACGAATTAGTTGCGCTGGCAACATCCAGTTGGCCAGCAGTTAAAGCTGCCATGCAGTGGCCAGCGTCTAGGACAAGCTCATCATCATCCTCTGGTAATCCGGTTGCACTGTCGCTGTCACAACTGAAACCAATACCATCGTCGTATTCATCGTCCTCCTGTTCCAGCTCTAACTCCAGCTCTAGTTCCCGTTGCTGTTCAGCTTCCTGTTGCTGCTCTTGCTCATAGTGGCAGGCATGGTCGTAAGCCGACGTCTGCTCCGGGCCATTGGTGCTGTCGCAATCATAATCGTAATCACAGTCGTAATCGCAATCAAAATCATCTCCCAGCGTTGCCACCTGCTGAGCCTCAAAGTTGCCTCTGTTGCTGCAGTTGCTGTTGCTGCTGTTGCTTCTATTGCTTCTGCTATTATCATGATGCTGTTGCTTGCGCTGCTCACTCTCAATATTATATGTGAAATCACACATGAAATCGTTTTGTAATCCCACGCAAATGGCGCTCTTTGGAGCGCCCAACACAAAGGAGTCAATATGATAGACGCTATCGCGCAGCGCTGGCACATCCTGTGGATAGAACATATAGAAAGAACAGAAGAACAGAGAGAAGAACAGAGAGAGAGACAGACAGTGTGTACAGAAGGTGGTGTATGTGTGTGTGTGTGTGTGAGTATGTGTGTGTGTGAGGGAGAGAGATAGAGATAGAGATAGAGACACATAGCGTGATTGTGTGACAGAGTGTGTGAATAACTATAATATTGAAATCTATGGTGGCAGAGACAGGTACTGAGAGCGAGCGAGACAATATGATATAGTATGATAGAAACAGAAACAATCGCAGAGAGAGAGAGGGAGAGATAGAGAGTGGGAGAAAGAGTCCAAGATGACTCCGGCGGGCCAGTAAGAGCAAAGAGAGAGAGAGAGAGAAAGAGAGGGAGAGTGAGAGATAGAGAGATGTTGTCAGACACAGAAATACAGAAATTTAGAGAAAAAGCTTACAGGAAGTTGTGGCAAAGCGAAAAGTGCATCAAAGTGGTTCATGCATGACGACTCCATCAGCAGCAGCAGCAGCATCAGCAGCAGCAGTCGCCGCATACTACTTGGAAGCACATTTATGGCAGTTAACACACGGATGTTTGCCACAAAATGCGAAGCCACTGCATTAAAAATGAGAAAAGAACTGAACGACTCAAATCTCTACCTCGAATGACTAGCAAGCTCTAACGCCAAATGCAATGAAGTCATGCTAACAAATTTGACTTCAAGAAAAGAAAAAGAGAGAGAGACCGATGCAGTCGGCGCGCGTAACCGACTGCAGAATACACTGATATCAGTGTCATACCAACAAATAGCCTTCTTGTTGGGCGAAGGTGCATTTAGTGTGAATTTAGTGTCTATAACTGCAACAGATGTAGGCTTTGGCTAGGTTTGCGGCGTGTTGAGCGTGGCCAACAAATTTTTGACCTAACTTATAAGGAGGTTCCTGGAAAACTAACTTAGCGATTTTTGGGGTGGGTGTTACCAGTATGGCTATTTTAGCTTCAAAATTGTGGGAGATTTTTCAATTTAAATTTTTAGACAAATATATGTTCCAAGTTTTAAGTCTCTAGTTTTAAGGGTGTAGAAAATAGGTTATGTTTTTACATATACACAAAACGAATATACTCTTATATTGTTGTACAGGGCGAGAGAGAGAGAGAGAGAAAGAGAAAGAGATAGAGCGAGAAGCGACAGGCCATAGGCATAATCATAAACGATAAGTAGCTTAACTGTCATAGTAAGCCAAACAGTTGTTAACTTTCATACTCCATCTCAAATTGAAGCATTTAATCAAAGGATGCCACATATTTAAAAGTTGAGGTTGCTAGTTCTTCAAATCAAAGTCAATTAATCAAGGAACAATCAACATAGGTGTCAGCTATCGAAATATAATAACTTCTGAGTGCCAAGCATACTAATTGAAATCGATCTCTTAATATATACACACATATGTATATTGTATCCATATATCAATTTGTTCTAAGCTATTTATTGATTGGCTTCAGCTGCAGCTTTCTGATGTCCTTCGATATTGCCTTCCATTGCCAGCAGGCATTGAAAGCTTGACAACGTGTCATGCTAATCTTCTTGGCAGGCAACAGAGGCAAGTCCCTTCCGGCTACTACAATTTCCAATTAAAAATGAGCAAATAAAAAATAAAAAAAAAAGTAAAAACAAACAATTTCGTTTTTCATTTATTGATGCAAATTTGCTTCGGTGTTTGTCTCTCTTTATTGGCGGAAACACAACAAATATTTATATAAACGAGAAGGCTGAGAAGTTAGTAGTAGTATTTCTGATTCACCTTGAATAAGGATGAAAACTGTGAAATAAATTAGCAACTAATTAATTAACCACAAAATTGTAGCTAAAAATTCATCAAGTATATCAAAAGAGAGCAAATATGATACGTAAGTATGTAAAATAATATTCGAGGCAACTTTGACATTGAGCTGCAGTTGTTGTTGTTGACTCTTATGTTTGGCATGGAACGTATTTACTATTCGGATTTGCAACTATTTGCCAACAATTTTCATTACGTATTCAACTTTTTTTTTCCATTGTTTCAGGCAATATTCAAGTAAAAAGTTGAAAACAATCCAAATTAATTTTTAATTTAGTGTTTTTTTTTGCGCACACAAAGTTTGCAACATTATTAAAAATATGAGTATAATGCTTAGCTATCTGTTAGGTATTTTAAAGGAATGGTTTTTCGAGAAACCCGTTGAGCACTCTCACTCACATTGCACAAAATATCCGGTGTTGGTATAATCGGATAAATTGATTGATATGCATGAGTGGTATTCAGCTGTGTTTGCAATGCAACAAACACAACACAACAATAGAAAGTTGATTCATTCATGTTGAATGTTAGACAAACAATTGTTGTTGAATCAAATGCCAATTTAAGCATTGCACATGTGCACTTCATTATTCATTTCCGGTTATTTAATGCTCATTACTGTTTGCTGAGCAGCATGCTGGCAAACGTCAAAAGTATTTTTACATTCTTGTTTCCATGGAAACCGCAGGAAAACTTGCGCACTTTTCTTTCTTACTGTATTTAATAATCGAAACTAAAATATCTTGTGGAAACCTCTGATCATGCTTAACAGTGCCAAGCTTATCTTACTCCATATCCTATATTTTCTTTGTTTTATGTCACACTTATTATATTCTCTTCTCTTCATCTATCTTCTTGTGTATTTAAAATAAGTAAATGTTTTATGCAAAAATAAGATATATTCATCATAATTTCCCCCGTTTATTCACATACGTATAACTTTTATCATTATAACTACAGGGTAGCGTCCCGTTGAACATCCTCAATGAATTTGACTTACTGGCTGCCACTGACACATTTTGCTGCAGACAGAGGTTAGAGCATCTGAATGTATGAAGCATATTCCAACCACAAACAGGATCCACAATTAACTTTGTTTGAGTTATAGTTACTGCCACATGCATGACTTGCGAAGTGCGGCTCAGTTTTTAATGATTTCCATATGCCGTGCAATTAATGCAATTAATTTAATTTGGTTGAGCGCTGCTTTGTTTAGCTTAACTCAAATTGTTGGCAGTGCCTGAAGCAGCGTTAATTGAGCTTAAATGTTGGGGGTCGCTAATTCGTAGGCACATGCAAACACTCAAATACACACACTCACACACACACGAGTCTATCCAGTTTCAATTTATTTCTTATTAGATTTTTAATTGGCCACGAAAATGGTGCTGCAAATTCAAAAATATTTCGATCATCTCGTGACTTTCGACATCGTCGTACATACATATATCAAATTCGATATATTAATTTGATAAAATATATGTTAGTCGTTACGCTGCAATTGCCCGACGGAATTTTCGGCTCCACTTGTCAATATTTTTCCATTTAGTCGTGTTTTCCAATTATCGTCACGCACATATGTTACTCTTGTTGCGTTCACCTTGGCAAACATTTCACAATTTTCCCACAAATGATTTCTATTTAGATTTAAATTTGGATTTTATATAGATTTTTTTGCTTCCTTTTATGTGTGTATGTTTTTATGAAATGTTTTTTATGGACATGTAAAAGTTTTGGCTGAACGCTTCGTTGACTTTGCTTTGCATGCAAAAGTTTGGCATTGGTTTAATTGGAATTTTGCACAGGTGTGGAATGCCAGCTGAGGGTGAGGGGGCTTGGCTTTGTGCTTCGGGCATTTGAAAAGTAACTTGGTATTAACCTTCAGATCCAGCTTATAGCTAGTCAATTGGTATTTTGCATTTGGTTAGTTGCAGTAAGCATTAAAGCATTCAAACAACTCAATTTAATTTCCCCATTTGTGGCAGCATTGTGCGTCTAGAATATTGGAATAAATACATTCAGTTATCAAACGAATTTGCATTGATTCGATGGTATGTAAATAGTTCGAAAGTGTATATTTATTTTACAGCTTTGAAAATTTCCAATTTGTTGAATTTGCAGTTTTGTCAATGCGAGATTTGATTTCATAAATTGTCACAAGTTTAATTTGATGTCAAGCCAAAAGTTATGCCTTTGACGAAATGAACTCATTCATGAATATTGTAAAATTAATATACTTCAAAATGTATTTTTGACATTAAATACTTGATGCTTACGCCAAATGAAAAATGTGGTGAGCTGCCTTGGTGCGATTTCTGCTCGCTGCGTGTAAGGACGTAAGGACACCCAAGTGTTATGTTAAAGTGCAAGCATTTTAAATCGCATTAAGCCAAAGCTTCCCCATTTCGGTTTTCACTTTGCGCATCTTGTGGAAAGTCGCCCGGCGCCATTCTCCTTAAAGAGAATGAAAGCAACACGCAGAGAAAGGGAAAGAGAAAGAGTGGGAGGGAATGATGTTTACTGCTGCCCCCCTCAACGCTACTTGTATTATTTTTATGGCTGTGGCTGTTTCGTTGCGAATTGCATTTCAGCTTGATTTATTTCATTTCATTTCATTCGGCCCCAGTGCAACGAGCATCTAGCATCTAGCATCCAGCAGGCCGGCGAAATTGATGTGAGCGAAGAAATACGGTTAGCTACATAAGTTGGTTATTACTTGCTGCTTAAGCCAATACCCATGAACATGCCGCCAGCTACCGCTTGTTCGTGCCCAGTTCGCAGTCCACAGTCCACAGTCGGAAATCCTCAATCCGCAGCTCACTCCCACATCAACAGGCGCTCGCCTCATCACTTTGGCCCATTGGAATCAGTGTGCGAATTCAGTTTGAGAAATAAAATATTGCACTCCCAACTGCAGGGCTCGGCTCAGGCATGCCAGCTGCAGTGGAGTGAAGTGGAGGAATCTTGTGCGTTAGATAAACCAAACAGCAGAACGTGTAGAAGCCCCCAGACCCCAACCGGAATCCAAAGACCAAAGCGGCGAAAACTATTCCCAGCCTTCCAAGTCTCTGGGCACGGATGAGCGGCGCTTTTCTCGGAAATGGCAGCATTTCCATTATTCGCTCCCGCTGCTGCTACTGCTGCTGCTGTTGCTGCTGTCCTCCCTCAAGTTTCCATTGCCACACTCCCCACCGTCAAGATGTTAGCCAATGCTTGATCGCACTCGCGTATTGCTTAATTTATATGATATATGAAATACTCATATAACACATGAAACAATATCAGAGACCAAGGCACAGGGATGATGGGCGAGGCACGAGGCGCGATGGGATGATGTGGGAAGTACACCCTGTGATGCACGGGGATTTCAAACTGCCAACAAATTAAGGCTAAGATGCATTTGTCAGATGGCGCGCAGACAACAAAATTGCTAAAATAATAAAATTATATCTAACTCATGTGTACACACATACATATAGATGTATGTGTGTGTGTGTGTGCGTGCGTGTGTGTGTTTCTTACTGGTCCTAAGCTGTTTATTCTTAAGGCAGCCGGCAAGACACAGAGGTTGGAGCAAACTGTCTACTCGCATCTCGCCTTTAGATATTGCCCCATTGCCTTGATGTTATCATTTTGGCCACAGTAACAGCAACAACAGCAACAACAGCAACTCGTTGCAAGCAGCCAACACTAAAATATCACTCAGGGCAATATAAGATGCGTGTGTGTGTAGATGTGTGTGCGTGTGTGTGTGTGTGTGTGTGCTCTGTTTGTAGGGCAAATATACATTGTGGCTGTTACCAAATTGGATGCAGTTATGGCAATCGCAATGTGCTTCAGGGCGCTGCCATCGAAGAGGTGCGTCTTATGCAAAAATCTAAGTTTCATCTTGTCACAAAGCGCCTAACTGGCTCTTCATACAAAGTTCAAAGTTGAAATCACATTTAAGGAGGATTTAGTTAACCCAGACAGTGCACCACAGTACACAGACAAAAATGGATCTTGAAATGCATAGCATTTATTTGTGACTATGATACACATAAATATCGAATCATAGGGATTAACCAGTTAAGCTCTTGCTGGCTGTACTCGGACAATAAAAAATGACTTTAAAAAACAACATAAAATCTATATATACATATATTTAATAAACATTTACATATACATGTATATATATAGCTTAGAAACCATTTGTAGTAAAACTTTCTATTATGTATTTCATTTAAGGGCGAATTGATTATGTTTTGAGCCGCAGACACAATAAGTGTAGTGAGCGTTTGGGGCAACAATCCAAAACAGCTTTCGCTGTCAAACTTGCATAGTATGAGTGTCTGTCTGTGGTGTGGGTCCTGGGTGTGTTTGTGGCACTTGCTTTTATCGGCAAGTAAATGCAAATATCGAAGTAGAAATTTATTTTTGAACAAGAAATTGCAACGCAAAATGACACAAGCAAACGGAACGCTGGACGCATGCCGCACGCTGCATGCAACGAAACAACTTCGATCTGAAACTGTGAAAATGTTGCCACAGACACAAACATATTATATTTGTCGAGCCAGTCTCAATATTTAACAATTTATCTCTTTTTTTATTGCTGAGCTTTCATATTTTTTTGTATTTTGTTTTATTTTCGCCACGTTCTTGCTTCCACTAAGTGGCACAGCGGTGTATTAAACTGGCTATCGATGGATTTTTGCCGCAAAGCAATTTCCATCGTGTGTTGCCACAAGCAGCCGCGCAAACTGTAGCCCAACCACCATTCGCATCACCACCCAAGTGTGTTGAGCTATCAAAGTGCAGAATGATTTCATCAAATCCGCTGACGTTGAATTGACTTGATTTGATTTGATGTGCGCTTTGTGCAATTTTTTAATATATGATGCAGTTTCATAAATGCGACCGCCCATAAATAAGTGCGAGCGATTTTTCTTCTTTCTTTTCTCCTTACTACCATTTGCAAATCCATTCCACTCATTCTTTGATAGCATCATTTTCCACGTTCGACAAAACTGTTTGCCTAGCTGGCGGGGCAAAATGTACGAACTGGGATAATGGTTGGGATTGGGGTTGGCCCTCGAGGGCGAAGTCCGAAAAAGGTGAGCACACCGCGCATCAATGAACCACACCCCACCTTCCGTGCCCTGACTTCCTTCCACCACTTTATGCGGTAGACACTTGAAACTCTGCAAAGCACTCGAGGCGATAATCAGATTGCCAAGCTGCCAACCCCCCAAAAAGCCTCATCCAGCTGACTTCTTCTCGTGTGTGTTGCGCATATTCATATGGGTGTGTATGTGTATGTGTGTTAATTGAACTGTTTGACGTGCATAGTCAGCGCTTGTTTTACTATTCGACTGGATATGTCGGCACTTGTAAGTTCCCGACATCAAAATCCAGATGGCTGTTTAAAGTTGAGTCCTATCTGAGCATTAAGTATATGCCACGAACCAAAATTTTGATTGAGAGAGCTTCAATGAATGATTGCGGTTATTTAATCATATATTCTTCAATGGACCGCATTGCCGATTGATGCGAACAATTTTGCACAAATTTTTGATTGCCATTTAATTGTGTACATGATTGTAGGCGTAACATTGTGCCACTGCCTGTCTGCCTCGCTGTGTGTGTGTAATTCAATTGCGCTCAAAAAGTTTAAATTGAAGAGCACGCATTCGGTGCAGACAGCCTGTTTCTAGATTATACTTTATGCTTTAATCAATACGAACTCTTGATTGGGTCTTTTGGTTTACTATGACACAATAAATGCCACAATACTTTTTTATAGAGTAGACTAAAGAGCACCGACGCCAACGGTAAATTTGAATTTTGATTGAAAGAAATCAAACAAACAAAAAACATATATATACATATATACATACATATATTACGCTTGAAATGTTTGCAGTTAACACCGTTTACTTAGATGCTTGTATATTCAATTTCTAAGGACATTTGCACATTGCTTGTTGTTGTACTTGCAGCAAAATTTGTAAGCTATATTATTACTTCAATGCAATCGAATGCTTACAAGTGTTTTGAAATGTCCTCTATCTAATCAATTTGCAGTATATTGCCATAATAGATGCTCCATTCTCGTTATTATACTTTGATGGCTGCTGGCATCGGTTCAAATCCATCCTCAACTCAAGTTAAAACAAATATCAAGTTGTAAGGGTGCACTTACAAATGCCAGAAACTTACTCTGAAAAACATTTCTTACTACTTTTCAGAAATACATTTCTGAATTATTGAGAAAAGTTATAAGACATGCAAATGCCAACTCTTATTTTTAGAAAAAATCCCTTCTGAAATTCAGAAAATAATAATGAAATTTACTGTAGCTACTGTAATGTTGGAGCTTAGCGGCTGCTTTCCTCAGAAAGACGAAAGTTTTTCAAATTGAGTTATGTGAATTTATAAACTATCTAAAATGTTTGTACATATGGGTAATCTTAAAAAACTTATGCTAAATGAGCACAAAAAAAAAACAAACTCCCTGAAAAAGGGAGATAATCTTTCTGAATTAAAAAAATACCCTGGAATTAAGATAAAAACCTTGGTTTTTAGAAAGACACAACCTATCGTATTAGACATACATTTGTATACCCTTAACCCATTAAAAATGGTTAAATGGGGTATAATGGTTTTGTGCAAATGTATGTAACAGGCAGAAGGAAGCATCTCCGACCCCATAAAGTATATTTATTCTTGATCAGGATCAACAGCCGAGTCGATATAGCCATGTCCGTCTGTCCGCCAGACTGTATGAACACGCGGATCTCAGAGACTTTAAGAGCTAGACACTTGCAATATATATTCTCGAATACCAGGCGCATATCAAGTTTACTTTATTTTATCGATTACTTCCACCGTTTCAAGAATATTGTTACATTTCGATTTCCGAAAGCGATTAGTGCTACAATTTTAAAGACAGAATCTTTTAATTAATACATGATATGCATATGCGAATCATTGATCAATAGCCTAAATTTCATCAAGATCGGATAAGTAACACCGAAGCTATAATCGAATCGATTCTCATATTGATCTCATTCCTATCAGCAGCCGCAGGCATGTGTGAGAAAGAGATGGCAAGATAGTCGACGCGAGCGTCAATATGATTTTCTGTATATACTGGAGAGTCCCGTTACCTACAATTGCGTATAGTATATATGTATGTATATACATTTGTATGTTTGATTGCAAATGCCAGCCAGATCGGGTCAGTTCAGGCTTGCTTTTTTTTTACTCTGAAGTCCCTGTGTCTGCCATAAGAAAAGAGTGGACTTGAAGACCTTCTCAAATTTGGGTGCAAGACTCTTAAAAGGGAAACTTGTCAATAAAAGTATAATATATTTAAAAACTGGGTTCAGGGTATAACGTAGTCGAGCTCAGCATTCTTACTTGTTTATATATAATGTAGTGAGTGGAAGACACCCAATACTTTGCCAAATAACATAAAAGCTATCTCGAAAGGGACTAAAAATAAAATAGACGTTGATTGTACAAGGCAGGTTTCCAATTCAATTCTTTGTTTGGTGCTGTTAATTAAACAAATTGCCTGAGTATTGAGTGTACATGCGCAGCAACTGAACCTGTGGTTGAGTGGAGTTCCTTTAAGGTCGTGCCATATTTACTGTGGTCGTGACCAAAGGAGCGGCACATTATTAAGACACCAATTGCTTGCGTGCAAGGAATCTTGTCGCCCTTTCTTGTGTAGCTGACAGGAATTAAATACACACGACTATGCGTCGTCTCTTTTCCTGCAATTGTTGTGGGGAAGTTGACACCCCACTCACCACGTCCCACATCCACTTCTCCTTTCTGCCTCCTGCTAGTCGCTAATCACTTGCTGGCAGCCTGGTAGTTCAAATGGCGTTCGACATTTCGAAATGTTAAAAAGACTTTGACTACAAGCGCGCACACACACACAAAGTTGATGAAGCGTGTTGCAAGTTTAGTCAACTCAAATTATATTTGTTACCTGAAATTGGCTATAAGGTGCTTGGCATCTGTTCCGATTTCTGCCTAAGCTGATCCGCTCTGGCTAACAGTAAATAGAAAACAACCAGATACAAAACTCTCTGCTTGAATTAGGGAGTGAGGTTTGACGGGTCGTTGCTTTAATCAAGCGATGGTCGCGTGCTATATAAATATGGCCTGCCTTAGCCACTGACACGCCTTCGCACACGCACACACTCACGCACACACACACGCACACACCCACACGCATATACTTAATTAACTTGCTGTGAAACAGTTGCAATATATTTTTGGCCACGTCTACAGGGCGATATTCAATTTAAGCTCTGTATCTGGTTCTGGTTGTGGATCTCATCGATGTCAGTATTGCAAAAGTCAAAGTCAAACTGAATCTGCCTCACTCTCTCCCTCAAATCGTCTTTCTCCCTCCCACTCTATCACGCTGTCCGACTCGCCTTTTGAGCTGGGTCAGCATGTAAGGCCCCAGGGAGCCGCTGGGCGGCTGACGTTGCCAATGCGTTGACTATAAAATAGATTTCTCAGCCATGCGGCCAGCTAGCTGCCGAGTGTCAAGCCAAGACATCCAGCACATATTGGACGAGATGTAAGGATATCGACAGCTAATGAAATGTTGCCCCAGCTACCACAACAAAAGTACCTGCAGCCGGCAGGTCTCAAAAGGAGGACATAGGAAGAGGATCCCGAGGAGTTACGGCATTTGTGTTCCCAAATGTCAAGTGTCATAAATTATAAATGCTGTCTGCATTATCATTTCATTATATGGAAGACAATTGGCAATACGGATCGGATTCATTATCGATTATATCGATGGTGCAGATTAAACTGAAAGCAAATGCATATATTGTCAATCAGATTCTTGTCAGCTGTTAAGTTGCCAGCCAAATACTTTTGTGAGAATCACATGATTATGTATATTACGTATACGTAATATGCCTTCTGAAAAGTAAATATTTACAAATGTGCTTGTGTCTGGCAAATATGCAATCACAATTCGAGTTTTCTTTGTAATCCGGAAAGAAGAAATATACACAATTTTTTTTGATAAAATAATTATAAACCAGATCAAAGCTAAAAAATGGGGGCAGTAACTTGAAGCCAATCGGGTAAGGTTTCCTGATATTTTGGCACAAATTGTAGCATATTTAAAACACATACTTACTTACATTGGAAGCTCAGTGTCAATCTATGACTGACTTTGAACTCAGACAAAATTGGTTAGACTACGTATTGTGGGAATACTTTCGCTGCTTCAAGCTTCTTTCCATATAATCCTTGCAATTATAACAACTTTTGCTAATTTTGAATTGCTACGCGCAAAAACAAAAGGTAGCCAGAAAATACCGAAGCACAGTTTTAAGAGCTCATTACGTTCTTGTGTGCATGAACACACTCACCCATACACACACACACACACAGAGGATTTTAGGGGAAGCTTCCCACTTAAGCCAACCAATTAATGAGGCAAGACAATGGGGGAATTCAGCTAGCGTTGCTGAGTTTGAAAGTGAATGGATCGATTCTCTGGATTCTAAATGGGAGTTGAACATGCATCCGCTAGGTGCAGCTAAATGCAAACGGGGCATTGTCGATGGAAGCCTGCCACCACATACCTAAGCCAGGTATAGTCAGTAGCGTATTCTGCCGATATTTATTAAGGGTATTCATTCAAAATGGGTAAAAAGGGTATAATGGTTTTGTATGTAACAAGCAGAAGGAAGCATCTCCGACCCCGTGAAGTATACATATTCTTGACTAAGATCAACAGCCGAGTCGATTTAGCCATGTCCGTCTGTCCGTCCGTCTGTATGACCACACGGATCTCAGAGACTATAAGAGCTAGGGACTTCAAATTTGGAATATAGGTTCTCAAATACTAGGCGCAGATCAAGTTTGATTTATTTTATCTATAAAGTTTAAGGGATATCGATACATTTCAATTTCCGATAGCGATTAATGCTACAATTTTAAAGACAGAATCTTTTCATTAATACATAATATTCATATGCACGTTATTGAACAACTCCCCAAATTTTAACAAGATCGGATAAGTAACATCCAAGTAATGGCATGATAATCGACGCGAGCGTCAATATGTTTTTGCGTGTATTCTGCAGAGCCCCGTTACCTACGATTGCGTGTATGTATGTATGTATGTGCACGTGTTTGTGGCCAGCCAGATCGGGTCAGTTCGAGCATGTGAATAAAAAAACTTCGGAGCACAGAAAAGCAGATTGTGTCGCTGGAGTAGTAGCTCTTCCGAGTACTCACTGTACAGGCACAAATTGGCCATTTCGAAAACGTTAACGGACGGTAGCCACAGTGAATAAGGTGAATACGGATCTCTGATTGGGTTCACCTTTGATTGCCTCAACATAGCTCGCATATTTCAATTTCTGGCGTGGAATGGTTTTCTTAATTAGATCCAAGCAATATGCTTTCCGGAGTATGTGGAATGCTGTGGACACTCGGTCTTGTGGAACTGCTTACCAGCTTAAAATGGGCAATGGTTGTGCAAACACACACTGCTCTTCCCCAGCCGCTTCATTGATGCCACCAGGAGCACAGAACGAGAGACAGACCCAGAGAACATGATGCTGGCCATGGTCCGTCTATCACAGGCAACTTCGTAAAACGAATGCCATTACTAAGGTGGTAACTGGAATGCCGCCAAGTGATGCTAATTGAACTGTGTATAAGCTCAAAGTATCAAAAGAGATTGGCTCTATCAGAAAACTGAAGGCAGAGCCCTTAAGCCACACAACTAATAACATCATCTTGTATGCAGCAGCCAGATGGACAAGGCCTGTCTGTATGGAGAGGATTCGTTGGATATTATTGCTAAACAATTGCGATACGTTGCTTTGTTTCTTTGTGTTTGCTTTCACATAAAAAGAAAATAAACAGAAACCCAGTAGAGCTGCACTAAATATCGAGAATTTTTGGGTAAAACAGATTTTGTTTTTGTTTTTGGTTGAATTTTGCCCATCAAGTCAGATGGAAAACTAAACATTGTTACAATCATATAAGTAACAAGTGAGATCGTTGCAGTCGGGCGTACCCGACTGCGAATTATTATAAGTAATACCTTCTGATGACAGGTGTAGGACGGTGCCAGGGTGGGTGTAGCCATGAAGTGGAGGAGTTTCCGAGTAATCTGCCCTTCAAGTTTTGTAGCCATAGCTCTTGCGGATTTCTTAAGGGTGTTACTAGCAGATACCTTTCAAATTTGGTGACTCAAGCTTTCAAAATGTGTGAGATATATGATTTTATCGACTTATATTGATCCCTTAGGGGAGTTACCGGTGTACAAATTGTGGAAGATATGCGCATTTCAGATTTCTAGAGCCGATCTTTGAAGAAATATCGGCTTTGTCGATTATTGGAGCAGGTGTGAGCGTGTTAAAAATTATTTTGTCGACTTTATTTTATCGAAATGTTGTATAACGATTTTTGCAGGACATCAGCAACTTACCAACCAAATTTAGTGACCGTAGCCTTAAACTTGAGGGAGTCATGTGGCTTTATTGATTTGAGACTATCGATTCTCATCGATTTTCTAGCCTAAGACGTGGCACTCTAACATTTCTTTTGGTTTTTTTTTCAGCTTTGTCTGACGCGGGTACAGACCAGTATATGTTCCAAGTTTCAAGTCTCTATCTCCAAGGGTGTCTAAAACAATTGCGTTCATACAGACGGACAGACGGTCGGACGGACGGACATTGCATAAAACCAATAAACTATGAAACATTCGGTAACAGAGTATAAAAGCTTGTCTTGCTTGTTTGCTTTGTGTGCGCTTATGTGCGTGTGTGAGTGGGGCATTGTGTGTGCGTGTGAGTGTGTGCTTTGAGTGTCTGTCCGTGTAGGCGTGCGTGTGTTCCCTACAATAATAACGGGCTGGCCGAAATTCGCTGCCAGCTGGCAAAATCAATGTATTTGCAGGATGATTTAAGCATTCTAAAACTACTCGCACACTAGGCTTGCAACATAATGCAAGAATGGGGACGATGGGTAGACGTTAGATAGGGGGTGTGGAGATTTTTTTTTTTTTTTTTGCGACTCTTAGCGGTCAAAGGGCGAGCAGGGCAAGCACAGCGAGGGCAAGCTAGAGGGTGATAGTGAGTTCACAGTGTCTGAGAGAGAGGGAGAGGGGGAGATTGTGTGTGAGCAAGGCAAATATCGTACATAGGTTAGAGAGACAAAATAGCAAAAGTCAAACACAGATACTATCTATATTGTTGTGAGCATACGGGAATATTTGGGTGAGCACACTCATTGGCACATCGATAGCTGTCCAATTACAATCAGGCAATTTACACCATACTTACGCGTATTATCTTCTGATCCCGTATTATTTTACGTATGCAGTTCACAATGAATGTGATGACCATGCCGCCAAGTATTAATCCAAATACGATTATTATGATGACCACATGCTCAGATTGGCCAGTCGTTTCATTCTGTGATAAATATAATAATATAATATTAAATCAACATTAGAAATCAGTCGAATCAATTGCTTTTTATATGTTCATGTATATCATATTTAACAATAACGAACCACGCAATTTTCAACAAGTTGAATGGTATCGTTCTTGGCCAGACCTTTATATACCACTACAACACACATACACACACACACACAGACACACAGACACACACAAACACACACACACGCTGCTGGCTTAGTAGCTTTTCCAAAACAAATTCGATGCACTCAATTAACAAAGTGTTTTTCGCCAATTTAAATATGATCCAATTAAATGAACAAAATTTGTGTATGCGCATGATTGAGCTTTTGATTTAGCCATGGGTCCAATTATGAAGTTAGTGACTTTGAAAAATTCGATTTGTTCATTATTTGAATGGTAACATTGAATTAGAGGCATTAAATAATTATAGAATAGGCTTATCGCAAGTATACATACATATATCTGATTGTATTTATATTTCGAATACCATGGTGTTTGCCATACACACAAATTTTAGAGGTCCACTTAATTCAGAATTGTGATCAATTTGTGGATGGAACGATTCCAACCTCACAAAAGTCCAGCGTATTGTTAACAGAGGGCTTTGTTTAAAAGTGTGAAATTTAATCCGACGACTCCTATGTGGAGAGTTTATCAAATCTAATCATCTAACACATTTGCACAAACCCAAAAAAAAAGAAGAAGATGAAAACACTCACAAGGCACGCCTCTAAAACAAAGCTCAGACTTTAGTAACAAAATTTATTGGGTCAACTTTTGTGTTTGTGTGTTTGCACGTGGGATAAAACGTGTGTGTGTGTGTGTGTGTGTGTGTGTGTGTGTGTGCCTGAGTGTACGTGTGACTGTTGCCGACCATAACTGAACGTAGTTATAATGATAGTCATGGGTTTGCGGCACATTCGTTTGCCTATAATTAGATGCATGTACGAAGTTTGGCCTACATTATGCATGAAAGATGCTCATGATTTTTGTACATGGCTCTTCTGGGTGAATGGGTGAACGGGTGTGTTGTGTGTGGGTGGCTAAATTGGTTGTTGCTTTTCAACTTACCGAACACTTCTCTTCGTCCCAGCGAAATTTACAGTTGTCTCGCTCATTGCACTTTAAGTCCCTCGATATGCAGGTCGCGTCCTCGCAATCGTACTCATCGTCGGGGCAGGCTATTTGGGTATGTGGCAGACAAAGAGGCGCAGTTAAAACTCAGTTTAATTTGCCAAACAAACCAACAATAACAAAACTGAACAAAAAGAACGAACAAAAATGTGAGAGCTTAAAACCAAAAGCACACAGCCACATATCAAACAAGTAAGTGCTCCGTCGACGAGCTGACACTCTGAGATGCCCTATCCAAAAATATTTGCATTTGTTGATTGTTTATATAATAATAATAATAATAATACAATTATAATAACAATTAAAACAGAATTTGTAGTAATGAATGGAATTGCTACTCATTTCGCAAACAAAATGATGGGTTACGGAAAATGGTCGATTTTTGGTAAAACGGAATTGGAAAAGATTTGCATGAATTGGAGCACGACTGTATATATCGAGCTCCGGACTAATGTTTAGGTGTCAGCAGATTATCTTCGGCTCACAGGGGTATTATTATTATCTATTATTGTCTTCAGCGTGCCAAAGATAACCGTTCTTGCTTGCGTTCTATTTAACTCTTTCGCGATGAATGGCAAGACAACTATACAAACGCTGTCCATCATTGCTTATCTCGTTTATGGTTACAGGGTATCGCAATGGCAATCAGTAGCAGCAGACACAAAACAAATAAACGTAATCTCCGACGTAAATCGTTCTCCAGCAACAATAATTGCAGTGCCTCGTCTAAAACTACAGCCCCATCCTCAGACTCAGTCCCAGTCAGTCAGTCTCAGATGGAGACGCAGTCTCAATGCCGCTGTTAGTCTCAGTTTTGTTGGCTTGTACCTAGCAAATGGTAGTATTGGCTAGGCTGGGACTTGTTAACTGTAAAACGCCGGAGTACACTCGAGCCAAAGTTAACAATGGCCGTAACAAAGGACAATCGTTGAATGACAAAGGCTTGCTTAGCCCTTGGCAACAGGCGGTAATCACACAAAACTGAGCGGCAGACAATCATTTAGACGGTGGATAGGCATCCAGATACAGAAGTAGTTGGCCAAATGGCCGGCACACCGAAAACCAAAACAAAAACAAAAACAACAAGGAAACAAAAACCAAAACTGAAACAAAAAAGCTGTGAGGTTGCAAGCAAGCCGCTCAAAAAAATCCATTTAAAATGACGACTGCTGGCCCCGAATGTGGTGGTGCTTGTGCGGGTTGGTAAAGCGTAAGCTTAGCACAGGATTTATCAGGCTCTTGCATCACTTCATTCTCCAGTGCTCTTTTTGGCTGCTGAGTCAACACACGGCAAATTTCTGGTAGTGTAAACTTACGTCCCGATCCTCGGTCATGGAACGCTGTATACAGAATGGCGAATGTCGAATTAATCGCACTTTGTTCCGCGTAAAATCGCATGTGCAGAATGTTAGACTCAGCCGTAATGCTCTCGCCCGCCGAGCCGCAAAAGTTTTTTACTCTGAAAATGAAAACAAGCAAATGGAGCACAGGGTTAGAACCAAACGATAAAAATTGCGAAAAGAAATCAAGCAACGTATACATTTTATGAGTATGGAGTATGGGTCTTTGGCCAAAGAGAAAACTTAAATGAAAATATGACATCTACAAATATTTGTGATATTTTGTACACTTTATTGGGCTCCAAGGTGTGGTTAACCTAATCATGAAGTTTCGCTGAGAACGTTTGGGAATTCTGATAAAATTGTTTTGTATGATTCGAATGTCTTCTGAGTAAAGTTAGGGATTTAAAATGTTAGTATCTGAATCAGAAGTCGGCACATTCAGCAACCTCACACAAATTATTTAATAAAAAGCCAGTGTTAAGTTGAGTTCAGTTGTTCATTGGCATGAGTGAATGAATGGAAAAGTTTTTGTAGCAAATTGTGTCGAAAAGTGAATCGAAATAGGAGCTGAAAACATAACAATTGCACAGGCGTCTGGCGTTGAAAAGTGGGAAACCTATTTAAATATGCTGTGCCGAACATTAAATACTCTTGCAAGGAGAAAATACTTATTTAATATCTTCTGAATATTAAATAATGATTGGAATTATCTATGAATCCAAGTAGAAGTTAATGAATGTCAAATTCATGACAGGAACTTATTTAAATTGCAATTATTTAATTACTCATCCTAATCGAAGTTAAAATTACATAATATTATCTGCAGCATACTTCGATATATGTATGCATATATGCTCGCTGTAAAAATATCTCTATTAAACACTATACACATGACTTTGTCCACATATGTTGTAACAGAAGTGTATAACTAGCAGTAAATCAATGGACCTGGCTGACTAGACATGCATCCCCAACTAGACGGACAGTCAATCACTTTGAGTGGTGCTGTCATTGCCGATGCCGTTGCCGACATCAGCCTTGGAGTCGATGTCGTTATTATCATCAATGTGCACAAAAGCCAAAAGGCTGAAACCGAGAGTAAAAGGAGGATTGTAGGATGCAGGGTGTAGAAGGTGGTTGGCATGCGACATGGTCGGACAGCAACAAGTGGGAATTTGTTGGCGTGTTGAAAGAAGGATGTGCTTGAGTGGCACATGGCAAATGACAGATTGAAGGAAGATGAGTTGTGGGTGGACTGGTCGGAGGGCTTGGCTTCGCGACCCAAAACAATTCTAGATGGGCGAGTCAAAAGGCTGCCGCCGCAACTTCCGCTGTCATACAATTTACTTTGCCCTCTAATAAATTGAAATTTTGCTTAAGATGCTTTGATCTGTTTAGCGTTCTAAAGCTTTTTGCCTGACTTCACATTTTGACGCATTCGTGGAGCGGAAATTTGTTTTCTGGCACAACATTCATATGTATGTATGTACATAGCTATGTATCGTTGCGACATCTCCAAATCTTACCTTAATGGCATCACTGTTTGCTCTGGGAATATATCCAGAAAGTTCGTCTCGCAGTCATTCGGCTTGCTCAAATGAAAGTCCAAAAATTTTAAAAATATCTGCAATCGGACAGAAAGAGAGAGAGAAAGAGAGAGAGAGAGAGTGGGATAAACATAGTGAGAGTGGGAAAATAAAGAGTGATTTTGCGTTTGTTATAATGGGTCCGGTTCGAAGCACACCCACCTTCCAGTTATCCTTCACCTGAATACGCCAAATGCAGTCAAGGGCAATCTTATCACGTATCACCTGCTCCCTGATGTCAGCCGGGACATCTGTGGAGTTAATGAACCCCTCGTAGCCATCCTTCTCAATGGTGCAGTTGAGGTCCGTGCTGGGCGCCTCACGATTTCGATCCAGATACTCGTACACAGCACTGAAGCCGCTGTATTCGATTGTGTCGTCTGAATGGAAATGCAGCCAGAGATACCGTTCCTTCGAGGTGATTTCCGGTGGGAAATCTGTGCCACAGAATTTACCAATCAGCGTCGAAAAACCATATTGGCCGTCGCGTATCTAGAAAAAACAGAAGCAATAAATAAAATCATGCAATTTAAAAAGGTTGTTTTGAGCTGGCTTCAATTCAGCGACAGCAACGATTTATGTGTCTCTGGATTCCATCCATTGGCCCCAAACAGTTGTGGGTTTTGGTAACTTCAAAGTTACTCTGCAAAGTTCCACATTGTTAGCCAATTTTTAGGTTTAATTAATTTTGAATAAAATTTACTTTCGTTACGATTCGAGAAAGAGATATGACCATAGTTGTGAGTAGCATTTTGATCATCTGCAATTACAAAAACTTAAATTTGTTCACTGAATTTGTTCACTGAATTTATTCAGGCCAACAAATAATTGGACTTATTCTCTTTTAAATGAAATATAAAAGATATATGTAACTTCCGTACTCAAATTGAAATTATTTTGTAATTAGTTTGAAGCAGAAATATGCTGAGCTTTAGCTCTATATATATACATACATATATAAATATATATATTTATATATGCCAATATTCCTTTTTAAGATGTGTCGATAAAATGTATAGCTCAGCTTGTGCACGCTTTGAAGGCACTTCCTGGAACTTATTTCCTGTTGCCTTTTGCATTTTGAATTACGTTGCGCATACGACGTGTGTTCAGCGGCAGCAGAAGGGAGCTGTATAATGTCAGCTTTCAATTAAAACTTGCCACGGGCCAAGCAATCCAAAAGGTTTCGCTACTGGACTCTAGTAAGCTGTAAGGCGAATCAACTTAAAAAGTTTTTGCAGTTAGCTTTTGCTACTGTTGTTGTTGTTGTTGTTGTTGTTCCTTTCTCAATTGCCCGCAACAAAATAGTATTTTTAATTCCACTAGATGTGCACTGTTGTTGCCGTTGGCATAGTGCAACACTTACTTACTTCAAGAAAATCAAATTTACACTCCTCCTTGGCTTCAATATTAAATGAGTTGCGAAAGTCCAGTCGTATGATTTGACCCTTCGGCGCTGTAATTAGAAGTAAATACCCAGTTCTCGTGAATAAGTTGTTAATGTAACGATGAATGATGAGTAATGAAAGGAAGTGCTCAGCATGTTCATTTATTTTCTTATTATTTATTTAAATTGAGTCAATGCCAATCAGATTAGTTCGAGTGCAAGGCTAATTAAACTAATTTGGTTATCAGACCAAAAATTAAATATGTATAACCAAAAAAATAAAAGAAAATGAAACGTTCAACTGATAATATTGACTGAGCACACGAGAAGGCTTATTGATTAAATGCGTCAGATTTAAAAATGTTATTTTTGTGGCCTTTAAATGAAATCGCCCTGAAAACTAGAAAATCAATTTGAAATGGCTATATCTATCTCAATTATTTCAGTTAGAGTCGTCAAATTTGGAAAGTATATAATTGGTAGCCGCTATTAAGAATCGATAAAATAATTCTTATAGAGTGTAAGTCGATAAGCCCAAAAGAATATCTTCCACAATTTTAAAGATATTGACCAAAGGTAAGTTGCTAGTAACCTCCTTCAAAGATCTGAAATGCGCATATCTTCCACAATCTAGTCTAGTAAGCTAGAATCACAAAATTTCGGGAGTTTGTTACCGGTAACTCCCCAAAAGGATCAATAGAACATTGAATAGCCACGCCCACTCACACAATCTGAAATCTAGAGTCACCAAATTTGAAAGGTATTTGCTAATCCGCCAATTTTGTTCAACAATTAAGGCAAGCTTGAAGGGTATTTCCTGGTTAAACCCACCCTGTTCTTTGATATCTATTATCAGCTGGTATTACTTATGGTATCAAAGTATTTCGTAGTCGGTTGCGCACCACTGCAACGTTCTCTCTTGTTAAAATTTGCTCTCCCGACTGTCAGTTATAGGCTCTGGTCGGACCTTGATGCCTTCGGCATGCTACTCAGACCATAATGGAGCTTGATTGAATGGGTAAATCACGGACGTACTTTGTCCAAACAAATGCCGTGTGTTTGTCCTGGCTTTGAATGCGAATGTTCACTTTGATTAGCCATAATAAGAGCAGAAGCAAGAAAGTCGACGGATCTTTCATCCAAGTCAAATACACAGCAGGCAGAGCAGCAAAAAGTTGTGGTTTTTGAATGGCATTTCCTGCACAAATTGCAGACAATAGAAAAACTAACCACAACGCAGGCAATGCAAATTGATAGGAAAATCTTTGTGATTACTGAATCTTATTATTTGCGTTGGCGTGTATTTACTGGCCATGCGGTTGCATGCAGCCTTGTTGCCTGTTTCCGATTTTGATTGCGGTTCCGGAATTTGCGGAAATTTGTGTATTTGGTGCTCTAATTTTTGCAAACTTGAACTGTAATTGTATTTAGAGACAATAAGTACTTGAAATACCGACAATGCACTTTTTTGTTAGTCAAAATTTGAAAAATAACAAGAGAGAACGGTGCAGTCGGGCATAGCCGACTACGAAATACTCTGATACCAATCCAAAATACCATATGATAACAGGTGCCACAGTACAGGCTGTTTGACGGACACCGTCCAAAACCTACCAGCCAAATTTGGTGACTCTAGATTTAAGATAATGGGAGATATGGACATGCGGTATCAGAGTACATTGACACGATTCTTGTAGATTCACAAATAGAAAAATCAGCTGGTTTTACATTTACATGTGATTGTAACAGTATTAAATCTTTGACACTCTGATGACAACTGTTATTTCCGGATAAGTGATACATGTTTAAAATTACAGACTCGTAGATTATAGATAAAACAAGCTGGTAGCCAATGAAATAGTCTGCTTGTTGTATTGTCAACATGTTTGGTTCCAGTTCCACCCATTTCTCTTCACAGAGTGCAAGTTCTCTTGACTCCTACCCTTAGCAATTAAAGTAACAATATAAGCCAGGCAGCAGTCTTTTCACATGTGTACTAGTTTGGAATTGAGATTAATGGACTATCAGAAATTGATTCAATTGAATCTATGTGGAGTTCTTTGTCCCACTCTCTGTCGCTACCACTCCCAAACATGAACAGACAGAGATGAATGACGTATGCATACATACGGTTAGTACTAATGCAGCCGCTTAAAGTTTTGAGCGCGGCTAACAACAGCAATCAACAGGCAACAATCGTAGCGCGGAGGGGCGCTACACCCACTTCAGGCCCCATATAAGGCATAGAGACAACCCCACCACTATCTATCGACCGACCACACATATTGTTATGCAAATAAGCCTGCCACTCCCCATGGCAGTCAGGCCAGCGCAATCTATCTATCTGGCTGTCTGTCTAAGCAAACACACATACATACATATGTAAAGTTAATGCAGGACATACATAAGCATACACGCACACACACACACACATGCGTACACACTCACTTCATACAGGCTAGAAAGAGATGCAGATACTGACGATGGTATCCGCTGATGCGTGCTTATAGAAAGTCAATAATTTCATACGCTTAGGGTTTTATCTGGTTGTGCTCGACTTGCAGCCAGGCCGTTCGTATTTTGTCTCAACTGACAAATGATTTGAGATAAGCATCGAGTCAAAAGGCAGTGAAGCGCATCCAGCACAAATATCAAGACTGCTGCGGAATATGAAAAGCCAATGTCAAAACTCACACAACACACAACACCAATTCCTGCCACAATCCCAATCCCAATCTGAACCCAAAACCTAATCTTGGTTTATATACCAATCCAAATCATATTTGAATTCCATCAGGGTAACAAAGCTAACGCTTTCAATAAATCACACGATGCTGTTGCTGTCTTAGTGATTCCATTTCCTGGACCTGGACTTGGCCCCAAATTGACTAACTCACTGAGGCAGTCAGTGGTTGACTGTTTGACTGTTTGACTGGCTGAGATGTCAACACAATGCTTTTCGCGTGCCGCATCTTGGTTAAGACTTGCAATTATTTGCAGTGAGCAGCGCCGGCAGCAAAGTGCTTGCCATATAAACTTTAACGAGACCGGATGGCGCTGACAGCAACCACCCAACCACATAACTATACACTCATCATATACACACCACATTACCACTTCGATCAGAGTTGCCCAATGCTCAGGAAGTTGGCTGTAAATTGGCTTGCGTAAGGCAATCACAATGCCAATAACGCGATTGCCTGCAGCGCCAACTCATATTGCTGCATTTCCCGACTTGGTATTTTTGCCTTTTCAGTATAATAACTATTCAATTGCTGCCACCAACTCTATTTACTTACTTACTGATAAGTATATATACCATTTACATATATATATGTATGTTTTATGAGGTCGGATATACATTCTTCTGCTGAGAATTGAATTATTATTTTGATTCAGTTATATTTTGGCTTTTTGCATTCATTCTTGGTGGAGCATTTAATTTACCTGTTATCACTCGAGTGCAGTTGATGTTCTTAGGATACAAATTGGGATACTCGGGGCTGTAGAGCTCATTCTTAGTGGGATCCCCATCCACGAATAGCCTGCAACGATCCACCTGATCCTCATCCGCTTGCCGCTCGTATCGTCCGCTCCGCGGTGGTCGCGAGATTGTTACAGAATGCTCGTGGGCGTAAGTGCTTGTGGGCGTGATAAATGCTGTCCAGTTGGCAATGGCGATGGCGGAGTCGGTGGCAGTGTTAATCGCAACTTGGTGGCTTCTTTCGATCGATTTTATTGTACGTGGTTGTGTCCCCACCAAATTTGTTGACTCGTTTGGGTTGCCTGCAAGAAAGGCAATTAAATAGTGGAATAATACAGCATTATTGAGGTATTATCATAGTCAAAATTATATAAGCACAACAATTTATACAGGAATCGCTTCGCTCCTTTTTATACCTTGAACCCATTGAAAATAGGTATAGAGTATGTAATTGCTTTGGGCAAATGTATGTAACAGGCAAAAGGAATCATCTCCGACCCCATAAAGTATATACATATATACTTTGTCAGCCTTAATACCCGAATCGATATTGAATTTTCCGTCTGAGTAAACTTACGGATTGGAATATAGGTTCTCAAATACCCAGGACAGAACAAGTTTATTTTTATTTGTATTTTATCGATAACTTCCTACATTTCTCCAATATCGATTCATGCTATATTCGGCAATGACTTCTAATTGATATATTTTACGTATTTTTGATCAACTGGATAAATTTCATGAAGATCGGATGAGAAATAATTAAGTTATAATCGTAAATGTATGTCATAGACTTACAGAACGCGTTTGTCAGAGATTACATTTCGGGCTTTTGAATAATAATGTGCGATGCCTACACTTTTTTTACTCTCCGGTTTGCAGTCCTACTTACATTTGAGTGTGCAAAATATTTGATGAAATATTAGGCAATAAAACAAGAATATATTTTACTTTGGTTTCAGGGTATACCGTAGTCGAGCTCACTCGATTATGGCATTCTTATTTGTATTGTTTTTAATAAAGCGCATAACTTTTCTGCTGGAGAGAAGAGGAAAAACATTTTTTTTTTTGCTGCATCTTTGCAGCTGCTGCAAACTTTATGCACTTGTTACCGTAACGTGAATATGCCCCGCACACACACACAAACACACATTTATCATCCTGCGCACCTGAACAAGCAGAAGTAGGCAATGTGAATTTTCAAAGCATAAGTCCCGCCATACTCAAACTGGGAGTTGTACTCGTACTCCAGTTTGCAAACACACGCATGAGTATATTTGAACTCGCACTCATACTTTCGTATACTCGAATGAGTGTATTTGAACGGTCGAACGAGTGCAGCTGCATTGCTCTAAAATGTAACTGCATCTAAACAACAATCATCAAGCCCTAGCAAAGTGGCCTAAAGCACAAACACACACAAACACACACACAAACACACACACAAACACACACACACACACGCATGCACACATACATCCACACATAAGAAATGTGCAAGTCTTTGTTCGAGCACTTTTTGCAGGGCATTGCCTTTGCTTGCCAAAACAGCCAACTCAGCTTGGCTGACTTTTGGTTGCCCTTTATTCGAGGCGGGCAGCTCAAAGATTCGGCCAGGGAAATCGATTCCTTTGTTATCAAATTATTGATTCTCAATATCAATCCAATAATTTAGCAACTTGGTTAGGTTCGAAGATGTAATATATAGATAAGGTAATACAAAGTGAATAAAATGGAGAATAAATGATCAGCGATGGAAATCAAATTCTATTAATGGTAATTGCTAAGTACCGAGAATGTCTGCTTATCATTGTTCAATTTGTATTTGAGCTTTTGCAAATAAAAAATAAAATAAATTTTAAAATAAGTTTCTAAGTCGAAGTTGTTTTTTTTTAGTATGGGTTAATATAATAAGGCTGTTATTCAATTCCTCAGAGCTTATAATGGAGCTTTAGCCGATTAAGGTATTCAGTGCTATGCAAAGTATGTGCTTATGCATTTAAGTGTGTTAAATTATATATATGTACATATGCTGCATACATGTGTGTGTGTGTGTTAATGTATCATTACTATATGTACTTATATCGTTGATGGCTCCTTTTGCTGCTGGCAAGTGTAACATGCATTTGCACAAAGTTTGAATTACCTCAGTAGACGTTTTATGAGGCGTAGGGTATTAACGCAACAGCACACACAGAACCAGCACACACATGCACACATGCACACACACACACACACTTCCTCCCACACAGTTGTGTGTGTTTGCGATTACCAAAGTGTTTGTGCCGCATTATATGGCTGCTAGTGCCTAATGATGTAGCAACAAATTTAATAAACATATTAAGTGTTGATGTTTTTGTAATCGCCCTGGCGGCTCCACGAAACCACCCGCCACCACCTTAACTCTCAATCCAACCCACCAACCCACCCACATTTTGTCACTCCCCACGCGCTCAGAGTATTTGCTGTGTTATTCATGTTATTGCTCTGGGTCTGCTATGCTTCTATTTTGTGTGGTATGCGGCCCATGTGGCATCCTCGAACTTAGTAGTTGTACTTTTGTACTTTTGTACTTGTGTACTTGTGTATGTGCTCGTATTTATATTTGTGTGTGTACGTATAACATCCATTTGCCGTATGTCAAAGCAGCTTATTTCCTGCTCCTCGTGCGACAATTTGCAAAATACATTTAATTAAATGCAAATTAATTTTAATATTATTATTGTACTGTTATACGGTTTCGTCTTGCACAATACCATATACAATTACTACTAACAGCCATAAATTAGACATACTTGTTGTGTCGAATAAAACAAACGCAACAAATTCAATAAACCTGAAAAGCCTGCGAACTTTGCCTTAAAGCCATTTAAAGCACACAACGAAACTTACATATACATATGTATATGTATGTGCCTCTTAAAGTCAGTTTAATTCTATTCACACACACACACACACATGCACACACACACACGTTGCCTGAGTATGGTTGGCAACAGTTGAGGTCACTTAAGAAGCAATCACTTTGATGTGACAACATTTCAAAGTCTAATTCCACTTGAGTTTTCTGTATTTTTTGGAACATTAGTTCAAACCAATCTAATCCAGCTTAATGCATTTGATTAATATCCTTTTTGGATTGTCAAAAACATTTATATATCAAAAATAACGTACTCAAAAAATGTCCACTTCAGTACGCAGTCTGTGACCTGCTAACAATTTTGACTAAGTTTTTTCTTTATTTTTATCTACCTTATATCTTCTTTTATCTACCTATGTATGTACGTATGTACGTATGTATGTATGTATGTATGTATGTATGTATGTATGTATGTATGTATGTATGTATGTATGTATGTATGTATGTATGTATGTATGTATGTATTTATGAATGTATGCATGCATTTGCAAACGTTTTCCACAATTCGGTAAATTCAGTTAGGGCTTCTTTTCATAAAGCCTGCTTGGCTTTAAGAAAAACTCTTAAGGGGAAATTTGACAACGAAACTAGAATATATTTAACAGCTGGGTACAGGATATATCGTGGTTGAGCTTACTCTGCGACAGCGTTCCTACGTATATAAGCCATATAATTAATAAGCGAATTTCGAAATGAAGTTCTGTTAAAAAAAGGGTAGATGCCAAGCACAGGCAAAAAAATGATTGCTTTTCAGATTTGCCAAAGTTAGTGGAAAATTTGGTACGCATTCCCAAGTGAGTGTGTTAAGTGATGTGTGAATTGCAAGTAGAACCAAACTTGTTTTATTTACATGGACCGCATCTACTTTCACGCATTGCGCCCACTTAACAGGTACATTTGAATTTATCGGCTCTGACAACTTTCGCTAATGAGAAACTGTGTCAGCTTTGCATGGCTCATTGGTGATGGGATCAATGTGTGCTCTGGGCCGTTTGCCCTTTTTGTGGCACATCATCAGAGAGATGAGGTGAGTCTGATGACTGCCTGTCCTTTTGTGCCCCACCCTCACACACACACACATACACACACATCTAGCAGTGCCACACACACGCACACACGTTGAGTTCACACTTTCGCTCAGTTTGTGCCTTTAATTGCGCGTTTAAGTGTGAGGGATTGTATTGACTCTTGCAGCCCCGTCAACGTCGGCAATTTATCGAATTGCCAGTTGGCACCTTTTGCACCAGGTCCCTCCTGTTATGGCGTGGGTGCGTCAAATACCATTTGGAACGGTGTAAGTGTGTTCCACAGGGGTTAAGTAAATGTAGCTGCGTGTCGAAGGCTTAGCGACTGGGTCGCATTATTGTAACTTTTAAACGTGACCCCTTCACCATCCACCATCTACTATCCACTATCCGGTATCCGGTATCCAGTATTCCCCATACACCCGTACACCCTAATATGCGGTATCCGCTTGAAGAGACTGCCACACATTGTCGTGGTGGCATCGCTAATGCCGCACAGCAGCTGGGCATGTTCACACTTTTGTTTTAGTTGTAATACCCTTGTCGATCTCCGTTTGCGCCCATAAGTTTAACTTTTAACTTTTGGCATCCACACCCGCAGACACACACACATTCAAACACACTTGATTTAGCCTACGCCTTATTCAGCAGCACATCGCTCGCTGTTCATTTATTTTCATATTTGCATATATATATATGTATATATATATTTACATGTGTCATGTGTGTGTGTGCGTTGGAGGCTTGGCATTTAAGTATGTGTGACGTGGCACGTCCCGCTGCCGCTGGCATCCGCATGTATCGCCATCAACGTTGTTGCTGTTGTTGCTGCATGTATTTCATTCGCAGCAGTTATTTGCTTTAATACACTCAATAGACTTAACACATTTTGCATGCCTCGCTTCATCCGGCGGCAGCAGGCGCAGCGAGCGGCATCACCACCCACTGTTCTGTAGTTTTCTGCAATAAATTTTGCATTTTGCTTGCAGCGTCACAGACAGAGACAGCGACAGCGACATCGAGAGAGAGGGAAAGGGAAAGGGAGAGAGAGAGTGGAGGCTGGTAGAAGCTTTGGCATTGCTTTAACAGCGACATTCCATTTTTGTGTCAGACAGCTTCAACTTCAGCTTGTATCTACTATGTACTATATACATACACGCACACACAATGTGTGTGCGTATGTGTGTTTGCTAAACCCACTTCCCGCTGCAGCCATCATTCCGATACTGTGACTTGGCGGGGACTGTGCATATTTATAGTTTATATTGTCTTACGGTTTGTCTGTCTGCCGCCGTCCAAAAACAAAGAAATTCAATTTTTTCGCTACTTTTTGTGCATTTTATGGCCTTGCCATAGCACCAGCAGTCAGAAAAAAATCTGCGCACTGAATTTTAGAAAATCTCTCAAGGAAAATCTACCTGAAAGCTTTCTTGTTTTTACAAATAATGTCAAGAAATACGAAAAAGTTATTTAAATAAAATTATTATTGAAAAGCAAGGTTTTCGATATCCATTGGCTATTGTTTACATTTTTTTTTAGAGAAAATATTTATATTTAAATCGCAATTCAAATAAAATCAACAATTTTTTAATTTTATAAAGAATTTAAAATGTTTATATATGGGAAATCTGAAAATACGAATGTTTAATTATAATATCAGAGTAAGAGTAGGAGTATAAAAAAAAAGTATAAATTTGTATACTTTGATATATTGATATATATATATATTCTGGTCTGCGTCCGCATCAGACAAAGTGGAGTGATACTTCCACTAAGAGGCTAGGAAATCGATAAGATCGTTTATCTCAAATCGATAAAGCCACATGTCTCCCTCAAGTTTAAGGCTGCAGTCGCCAAATTTGGTTGGTAAGTTGTTGGCGATGTCCTTCAGAGATCGGCATATGCCACGCACACCTCCGCACCCGTCCCTAAAAATTGTAAAAGGCTGTATCCGCAGGTTTTGAGTTAGAGCCTTAAAATTAGGTAGGTACTCGTATATTAGTGATTGTCGTATTTGTAAGACCACGCCCACAAATGCGCCTATATTCGCCAAAACCGATATTTCGGAAATTGTAGATAAAGTGCCCAAACTTGAAAGGTGTCTTTCTGGTAAATTCCTTTAAAGATTTGCACTTTTCCAGACCACGCCCACACCCTCAGCTCTCAGGAACTTCGACCCTAGAAGCTAGAGTCACCAAAAAGAGATCGATAAATAATTGGATGGCCACGCCCACTCCGCCTGCCCAAGCCGATACACCTGTTAGTGTAAGTCGATAAAACCATATACGTATCTCACACAATTTGAAAGCTGGAGTCACCAAAATTTGAAAGGTATATTGCTAGAAAAACTTTTAAAAAAATATGGATGTTTTGGAATACGCCCACTCCCGCCCCAAAAAAGAGCTATAGTTAGGAAACTTGGAAGGTAGATTACTAAGATCGTCCTCCAACATTCTTTTTGGCCACGCCGAATCCCGCAACCAAAATTCCCAGAAGCCTATATCTTCCGTAATTTAAGAGCTACATTTACCTGGAACCAAGGTTACTAGGAAACTCTTCCAACAATTTTTGTCGGCCACACCCACTCCTACCCTTAAAATTCACAAAAGCCAGCATCTACCGCTATTTGACGGAATTCTTGGCCGCACCCTCCCTGTTCTTTGCTACCTGTTATCAGCTGGTATTACTTATGGTATCAAAGTATTTTGCAGTCGGTTACGCCCGTATAATTAATAACAGTGAATTTCAATTATATAACATAAACACATAACTGGCTTTAACAATTAATGTCCAACTGTCCAGAGGTCGCTCGTGTGGAGGGGCTTTAAACGTCTGCGGGTTATGTTTGACCCCAGTGAGCAAGCCAATAGGTTGACATGGCTATGCAACCGGTCATTATAACGACTTGTATGGCGATTTATTTGCCTCATGACTGCCAGTACACCGCAGACACTGTGCAGCGTCATATTGCTCACATAGGGTGGAGCACCAGAGATGTGTTTTAGCAAATTTTTGGTCTGACTGTAAAACGGACATATGCAGTGGTTCGCCATTATATATGGAACTTGAATTAACACTCGATTGGATTATAACATTTAGCATAGATCGAAACTTAAAAATGCCATAACTTCGTCAAAACTGAACTTAGATTAAAAAGCGAGGGATTTCTGATCATAGTTTTGCACCTAAATCAATCATACATTTAAAGTTGAAAACGTGATTTTAGGTCGGAAGACAAGTACACAAGCCGGCCTAAAAATAGGCATTTGGGCATAGATCGAAACTTAAAAATGCCATAACTTCGTCAAAACTGAACTAAGATTAAAAAGCGAGGGATTTCTGATCATAGTTTTGCACCTAAATCAATCCTACATTTAAAGTTGAAAACGTGATTTTAGGTCGGAAGACAAGTACAAAAGCCGGCCTAAAAATAGGCATTTGGGCATAGGTCGAAACTTAAAAATGCCATAATTTCGTCGAAACTGAACTTATATTAAAAAGCGAGGGCTTTTTGGTCATAGTTTTGCACCTAAATCAATCCTACATTTAAAGTTGAAAACGTGATTTTAGGTCGGAAGACAAGTACAAAAGCCGGCCTAAAAATAGGCATTTGGGCATAGATCGAAACTTAAAAATGCCATAACTTCGTCAAAACTGAACTAAGATTAAAAAGCGAGGGATTTCTGATCATAGTTTTGCACCTAAATCAATCCTACATTTAAAGTTGAAAACGTGATTTTAGGTCGGAAGACAAGTACAAAAGCCGGCCTAAAAATAGGCATTTGGGCATAGATCGAAACTTAAAAATGCCATAATTTCGTCGAAACTGAACTTATATTAAAAAGCGAGGGCTTTTTGGTCATAGTTTTGCACCTAAATCGATCGTACATTTAAAGTTGAAAACGTGATTTTAGGTCGGAAGACAAGTACAAAAGCCGGCCTAAAAATAGGCATTTGGGCATAGATCGAAACTTAAAAATGCCATAACTTCGTCAAAACTGAACTAAGATTAAAAAGCGAGGGATTTCTGATCATAGTTTTGCACCTAAATCAATCCTACATTTAAAGTTGAAAACGTGATTTTAGGTCGGAAGACAAGTACAAAAGCCGGCCTAAAAATAGGCATTTGGGCATAGATCGAAACTTAAAAATGCCATAATTTCGTCGAAACTGAACTTATATTAAAAAGCGAGGGCTTTTTGGTCATAGTTTTGCACCTAAATCAATCCTACATTTAAAGTTGAAAACGTGATTTTAGGTCGGAAGACAAGTACAAAAGCCGGCCTAAAAATAGGCATTTGGGCATAGATCGAAACTTAAAAATGCCATAACTTCGTCAAAACTGAACTAAGATTAAAAAGCGAGGGATTTCTGATCATAGTTTTGCACCTAAATCAATCCTACATTTAAAGTTGAAAACGTGATTTTAGGTCGGAAGACAAGTACAAAAGCCGGCCTAAAAATAGGCATTTGGGCATAGGTCGAAACTTAAAAATGCCATAACTTCGTCAAAACTGAACTTAGATTAAAAAGCGAGGGCTTTTTATTCACAGTTTTTGCACCTAAATCGATCGTACATTTAAAGTTGAAAACGTGATTTTAGGTCGGAAGACAAGTAAAAATACTGGCCTTAAGATAGGCATTTGGGCATAGGTCGAAACTTAAAAATGCCATAACTTCGTCAAAACTGAACTTAGATTAAAAAGCGAGGGCTTTTTGGTCATAGTTTTGCACCTAAATCGATCGTACATTTAAAGTTGAAAACGTGATTTTAGGTCGGAAGACAAGTAAAAATACTGGCCTAAAAATAGGCATTTGGGCATAGGTCGAAACTTAAAAATGCCATAACTTCGTCAAAACTGAACTTAGATTAAAAAGCGAGGGCTTTTTGGTCATAGTTTTGCACCTAAATCGATCGTACATTTAAAGTTGAAAACGTGATTTTAGGTCGGAAGACAAGTAAAAATACTGGCCTTAAGATAGGCATTTGGGCATAGGTCGAAACTTAAAAATGCCATAACTTCGTCAAAACTGAACTTAGATTAAAAAGCGAGGGATTTCTGATCATAGTTTTGCACCTAAATCAATCCTACATTTAAAGTTGAAAACGTGATTTTAGGTCGGAGGACAAGTAAAAATACTGGCCTAAAAATAGGCATTTGGGCATAGGTCGAAACTTAAAAATGCCATAACTTCGTCAAAACTGAACTTAGATTACAAAGCGAGGGATTTCTGATCATAGTTTTGCACCTAAATCAATCCTACATTTAAAGTTGAAAACGTGATTTTAGGTCGGAAGACATGTAAAAATACTGGCCCAAAAATAGGCATTTGGGCATAGGTCGAAACTTAAAAATGCCATAACTTCGTCAAAACTGAACTTAGATTAAAAAGCGAGGGCTTTTTATTCACAGTTTTTGCACCTAAATCGATCGTACATTTAAAGTTGAAAACGTGATTTTAGGTCGGAAGACAAGTAAAAATACTAGCCTTAAAATAGGCATTTGCTCATAGGTCGAAACTTAAAAATGCCATAACTTCGTCAAAACTGAACTTAGATTAAAAAGCGAGGGATTTCTGATCATAGTTTTGCACCTAAATCAATCCTACATTTAAAGTTGAAAACGTGATATTAGGTCGGAAGACAAGTAAAAATACTGGCCTAAAAATAGGCATTTGGGCATAGATCGAAACTTAAAAATGCCATAATTTCGTCAAAACTGAACTTAGATTAAAAAGCGAGGGATTTCTGATCATAGTTTTGCACCTAAATCAATCCTACATTTAAAGTTGAAAACGTGATTTTAGGTCGGAAGACAAGTAAAAATACTAGCCTTAAAATAGGCATTTGCTCATAGGTCGAAACTTAAAAATGCACAGGATTTTAGTTACAATTTTAGCTTAACAGTTTGGATTTTAATAAGCTGCAAAGCTAACAGCTCATTCATGTGAATCGCTCTTCAGACAATAACCTTAATTAATAAAAATCATGAAACATATTCAGAGTTAAAACGTATGGAATGCAAAATGGGAGTTTGTCCAGAATTTGGTTAGAGAGGAGGTGTACCGTCCTTGTAAGTAGCAGAAATAAAATAATTATGAAATGCATGTAACCCCAGCCAAGTGAACATAATATGTGTGGAGGTGGTGGCTGTGGGGCGGTGGTGATTGTCCTGGCAACCGCAAATGAGTTAGCCTTGGGTCTGCAGTTGTACTGGATCCAATAAGCAAATTAGAATGTAGAGCTTTTGTATTGCTTTTTAACCGTAATGTAGAGGAGCGGAAAGTGGAGTTGGGATAGGAAGGGTGGGTGGGTGGTGTTGATGGTTCGGTGGGTGCAACATTGTAAGCTTGTTGACCCGATTATAGCATTACAGCGCTGTACATAGTTGTGCCATGATTCATTAATTGGTAGTCCTCTCTCCCTCTCTCCCTTTCCCCCTCTCTCTCTCTCTCTCTCTGCCTCTCTATCTGGCAGTTCGACTTTATCTGAAAGCAATTGAATTCGAATTCCTTTGAATAAATTATACGTTAATGCATAATACGTTAATACTGGCATGTACAATATGTGGCTGCATTTTGGAGGACGGCAAAAAGCCGTTAAGCATTTGAGCCGCTTATAAGATGTGAATGGGACCAATTGATTTCCGAATTTCTATGGAGCTAAAAGCTTTCAGCGCCCTTGTTCTGTCGACTGTTTGTTTATCAGAAACTTTGACTTGAATAATCGTCCAAAAGCTGACTGGTTTAAGAAACGCATAAGCACAACAGAGAGAGCGATAGAGATTGAGGAAGGGACGGAGAGGAAAAGAGAATGAACGAGATGTGGAAATGTTTTGTGCAGTTCAGAAAGATGTAAGAACTATGCAACAGCCTCGGCATCTTACTCCAACAATGCAAAACATTTTCGTTGTCGTGCAAATTGATTGATTTTGCAGCTACTTTCATGACAAACCCAATTTCAACCACATTTAATTTTTACGCTTTGTATTTTGGGATAAAATACGGTTTGGGGCTGACTGTAGAATGTGGAATGTGGACCATTGACTGGACGTTGCTGGATGCGTGTCAGCCGCCTGATTTGAGATTAGGCTCATAAATCATTTAAATTTGACAAAATTATATTAATGATTTATTTGCAGTATTTTTATATTTTAGGTCGGAATATATCGATATACGGGCATAGGTCGAAACTTCAAAATGCCATAACTTCGCAACTTATTTTAAAAAGCGAGGGTTTTTTGATCATAGTTTTTTTTTTCTATTTATAACACGATTTTCATGCTTTTTTGTGTTTGTTTTTCTAATAAAAAAATAACCCTTAATTTGAGAAAATATTTTTTTTTCTATTTAATTGATTGAAAATAAGTTAGATTAAGTTCTCAAGTATGCTTTCGGGGTAAGCATGAGAAATTAAAAAAAAATCGAGTGGTCACCCATTTGTCTGACTCAAAGGATTTCCGGGAATAATTGCACTGTTTTTCTACATTTTTCACTCTGAATTCTCAATGTTGCAACAGCGGCGCAATTAACATTGAAAAGACTTTTCTTAATGGCTCACAACTTAGAGGCCATGTAATTACTAGGGAGGTGGAAGATGAAATAAATAGAGATATTTATGTTTGTAAATATACATATATTTAGTGGGAGTAGGTGAGAGAAAACATTTGTGTAATTAGTAATTGTTCTTGATGTTGCCGAGTTATATTCGCAATGAGCACTTGCTGCAATTTAAAATTGAAATCTATGAAAATTGCGGCAGATGAATGCAATTGCAAATAAGATATAGCGGAAGTTGTTCCACACAGTGTGTTATAATTGAATCGGATTTCAAGACATTTTTGAAAATTGTTGTCGAAAAGGAATTGCAAATTTCCCTGACATAGTTTGCATAGTTGCCACAAGCTTGCTGAGCTACCCTCGTGCACACGTCAAAGGTGCATCCCAAGATGTAGCGATATGAATTTGTTGCAAGTTTTCACGGTTGGCGTGCCATTATTTGTAAGTGGCAGGCATATCCTTGAGAGGAACTGCAACAACATCGTCGTCGTCCCCATTCTCATCATCATCCAAGGACTCCTTGCAGCACACAACGACATCGTCTTTAATATAATGGGCCAAGCACAACAATAACTGAAGGGACACATAGATATACAGATACATAGTGCGAGTGCAACTGCGGCACACAAATGCATTTCCAAAGTTTGCCAGCTTCGGCAAACAAGACGAGATATGAATGTGATGTGGATATGGATGTGTGGCACGAGCTTGGCAAACCCTTCTGGCAAAGCGCTCCAGAGATTTCGCTCGTGTTTCAGAATTTCAATTTGCTCTTGTGCAGCATATAATAAAATCTGTTTTATTATTATATTTTTTGTCGGCCATAAGATGCTGCCAAATGTCGCACACACAATTGGGGCGTACAAATTTTTGGGAGCGCAATTCGAATTTCTTTAAAACTGACTAGTACAACATGAAAATCTCAAATATTAATCTGAGATATTTTCAAGCTGAGTGATAAATTTCCACTTTTTTCGATACACTCAAATATGTTCATAATATTGTGGCAGGCCACTAGTGTAATACTTATACTGTAGCACAATCACTGATTGATATCATTGGTGTGATCACCAGCTTGAAGCAGAAGAGCTCAATCGTTCTGAATAAAGTAAAGTCGAAGTGTCTTAGAGAAAATACATAATTTAGTTGCGATTGCAACAATATATAAATTCACATATATATACAATAATATTCTTATGATATTAGCTTAATGCCAACGAAATTTAACGACGAATAAATAATAATAGAAAGTTTTTGGTGAATAAATCTAAAAAAGATAACATAATCTGTCATAAGGCAGAAAACATAATATGTCGAAATCCGGTCTAAGATTTAGAAGTCAACAAATTAACTGTGATCTACAAGGTTCTGTTAATATTTTGACAATTTATGCATCTTTCTGACCCAAATCAATCATGGACAGGGTTTGTTCTTCCTGCAAAAGGGATTCAATTTATTATTTATAATAATAACAAATCAAACAGGACTAAGGTTCAACCAGATATTAATACTGGTGTGGCAAACACAATTATGTGTATTAGCTTTCATCCGCAATGTTTCCCAATTGGATTTAAGTTGATTTGTGTTGGAATCGATGCATGTATGTGGGTTGGTTTGTGGCTTCTAAGGCCAATTCCAACAGCTACGACGAACATGAAGAACAACAAAGACGACATCTAGGCAACGACGAGCGAAGAAACGACGAGTAAAGAAACGACGAGTAAAGAAACAACGACGAGAGCTAATTCGCAAGACGGCGAATCTGCTCAAAGAAGACAATCGGCGAAGAGGAGGACCAACATGCGATGACGACGTAGAGGAGGTTGCAGTTCGGTCTTTGCGTGAATAGCTTGTGAGAGGTATGCCTCAAGACGAGAAACGACGAGAGATTTTAAAGACGCCGACGATTATAAACGATTATTTACAGTGTATTACCATTATCTTCACTATTATATTATTGTGTATAATAAAAAACCCCACATTTATATTGTGTAAGTAGTAAATTTATGCATTTTTCTGCTCTGTTTACATTATTCTCAAAGCATGCTGAAAGTGATTTCTTGTGACATAATATTGAATTTAGCATTGGAAATCATATGATGAGTTATTTTTTGCTGAGTTTAAGTTCCAGCTCGAATAGTTAATATTTGATTTGCAATTGTTATTTGTTTGCAAGTATTTAGTAACATGTAAATTGCAGTTTATCTATCTTTTGTACATGACAAATGCAAGATGAAATCGCTGATATGATGATCGAAACCAAATATGTGCGTTGGCATAATTTGCAAGTGCATTTGCTGAGACAGCAACAGGCGAAGTTGCATGCAGCGGCTGCGAGACAGGAAGTCGTCAAGCCAAGTTAATAGTAGCGGATTGACTGATTGACAGACTGAGTAAATGACTGCTACAGTGGCAGAGTCATGCTATACAATAATTTGCTGTTGTCGTGACAATGGCAGCAGTAGCAATATAGACTCCTCACGCGCTGCCACCAACAATTTCCAAATTGTTAAATTGAAATGAAATGCCCAACAATTGAATTGCGCCAACCAATTTGAAGGCTGGGCTGTGGCAAAGTCAAAGGCAAAGCTAAAAACGAACAGCAAATGGCGTGTACTGGGGGCAGCACTTTGTAGTGTGTGGGGTTGCTGGCAAAAAGAGACAACAACGATGGCGACGATGATGATCTATTAACCCCAACTGTGGCCAAGTTCGACAGATGGAGGGACACGGGTGTCGCGGCAGATACTAACAGCGACACAGCCATGCTGCTGCTGCCATTTTAATTTGCGTGAAAGCGTAAAAAGATTTCAAAATTAAATCAGTGTGCGGCAAGGGGAGGAAAACGCACTCCCCCTTCAGGGCAGCAAAGCACTCAACTGCACTGCAATATAGAGAGAGAGAGCAAGAGAGAGAGAGAGAGAGAGAGAGGGAGAAAGATAAATAGAGATAGAGGGAAAGAGTAGCAGCTGCATAAAACACAAAGGACAATAGACGAATGGAACTCTTTAAGCATGACATGGACTGTTCTATGCCCAAGCTCAATGAAACTCTGCGCTGCCTACATGCGTCGAACATGAACACATGACAAGGACCAAAATGAAGATGTGCATTCAAACAGTCAGTATCAAACTTAATTAGGATGGGCTTTGCTAGAAGCTGCTGCTGCTGCTGCTGCTGCTGCTGCCACTTTTTGGCTACATGTTGATGATGCGTAGTTCATATTACACTGCAGACAGGAAACGTACAATACATGCACAGAACAGGTAAGCTCTCCCGGCCACGTCGATGTTTCGCTGATGCCCATTAATATGCGTTACGTTGCACAACTTTTATGATAATATGATTATTATATCAATTACCTAGCTTGTTAGCTCAGGCAAACAAACAAATTATTCAAACTAAAAACAAACTCAAATTTAACTTTTAATGCTTTAAGCTGATAAATTCCGTCGTTTCCTGGCTTCTCTTTCTGTCACATAATTTGCAGTTTTATTAAGGCTAAACTTTGTATGCTCTAAGCTACTAAATCCCGCCGTTTCTCATTGCATTTTTGAGACTGCATTTTATGGCACACTTAACAAGAATGATTAAATATACTCTTGTTGATCGGAGTAAGTGTCAATATAAGTGGAAAAACAACACCGATACTGGTAGCCATTATCCACTGGTAGGAAAGTTGATTAATATATTTGCTTAAGTGTAACCAGAGTAAATGTCGGTTGGTTGATACAACTAAACAAAATGAAATGACAGTTAATGAGGAGGTCTCTTTCTGCCAGCTTATTTTTTGCAATTACCGATCGAGTGTCAGAAAAAGCAGTGCACAGTTAACAATGCTTATGCGTCAATCTATGGAGCTGTCTATGGACACATAAATAAGAACATGAATGAAAGATTGATAAATAAAATGCTTGGCCAAGAATAATGGCTGCAAGGGTTACCAGCGAAAACTACAGCAGGAAAGCCAAACAAGAGTAAGAGAAAAAAAATTAGAAAAAATTACAAATATATAAATAAAGAGAACGGAGCACATCCTGCTCGCAAGACAATGTCAATGGGCATGGGCACAGACTGCGGGATGGGGAGCAGAGGATCAGGTCGTGGAATAGAAACATTGTTGCCAACTTAGATTAAACGCGATAGCCAGCAGCGCTTGCAGCGCGCCAATTGAGAAAGCAATCACAAAAACGCACAGAGGCCATGGGTAGAGATAGGAAATAAATAGGATGTAGGAGAGCACTATCGCAGAGATACCCTCCGCTTATGTACCCTAAATATTAAGTAACAAATATTTTTATTAAATTATGAATGAATATACAAGACTTGATTGATCCATGAAATATTGTGATATATTGAGACAAAATCTTCAAGACAACTCAAAAGGATTAAAATAGTTTGTTTCCTTCTACTTCTCCAATATATATTTGTTAATGGTAGAAAATATGTCCAAAAAGTAGAACGGAAAAATCTTATCTGAAATTCAGAAAATATTGAAGTTCACTATTAGGTTTTGAAATTCGACATATATATTTTGTTAATTTTAGAAAACTGTACACTTGACATATAATAGATACATACATACGTATATGTAGTATATTCTTATATACCCTATTTGACACAGCCACTGCATACAAAGTATACAAATGGGAAAAGTGTAAATAGGAATAGAAGCGAACGGGAAAAACGGAAAACGGTGTGAGGGAGACCAAGGGGTACGCGAAATGGATGAGCAACAAAAAGCAGCGAAAGAGGAAAACAATTTATAATTGAAATCAGTGTCAAGCCACAGCAGCAAAAACTCAGAGTACAGCATCAATTAAACAAACTGCACAACTACAGGCAGCAGCATCAATAATAACAAAAACAACAATGTTGCTGCAGTCATGGCACTCCAGTCAAATGGCCAACAGCTAAGAAGCAGAAAATGCTGCAAAAAACGTTGCCAAAAATAAAAACATAAATTAGCTAATGTTAAATAAAGCGCCCATCCGTTAAAGTTGTGCATGCTGTTGTTGCGCAAGAGGCGGAGGCGGAGGCAGGGGCAGTGTCAGCGGATCCAGGCACAGATATGAATCCCCATGAGCAATGGCGATGCGTTCTTTCACAATTGGGTCAGCTCACATTTGGAGCAAAAATGGAAAATGCGACGAGCCGTAAAAGAGGTATAAAACACAGCTTCAAATTCCAAATGTACTTAACATTAACTACAACTCATCCCCACCCGCCCTGTGAACAGTTTAAGCTTTCATTAAATTAACAGCCAATTAAATGGGTTGGTGTGAGAATCGCTCTAAACTAAAGTGCCATCAATAATTTAAGGCAAGCGAAGAAATTGTGAAATAAACGACGATTAAATTACTGAATAATCTACTTGTACAACATATTTGCCCATTACTAATCCGAATAGCATTCCCCACTAACGCAACTCAAAAAGTCTGCCTTTCAGAGGCATTCTTGGGTTTAATATTATTTATTTTTAACAAGTAAGTTTCCAAATCTTCATTTGAGTTGCATATAGTATGAAGTCAACTCCAATTGTTACTCAAAGCAACTTAATCCTTGTTAGATAACTGAATTTAGTTGAGGACATAAGAGAAGGGCAACTCAATTGGGCTCATTTAATCAAGCTTGTTATATCACTACTACTACTATTCAAAAGAAAAAATGTTGATTGAGATTAATCTGTGCCTGACGCTATAGTAATTAAGACTGTTTTGCTGATACAAGTTCAAATTGTTATTGCTTGGAGGGTATTCTAATAATTTCTATGATAAATTAAAAACTGTTCGCTGGCTGCTCAAAATCCTTAGTCAGGCCCTTAAAATTTCGGGCATATTATTGAAGTCGGACATTTTAAATTAATTATTAAAACTTGATGGCCACTTTTTATATATATATGTTTTTGGAATTGTAGAAGCTATGCTCGTTCATAGTGAATCTATTGATTAATTGTTTATTTTTCCAAACGGAAACAAAATTCAAAAGCTCAGCAGTCTATTGAAAAGGCAGAGTACTTGTTTGTTTCGAAATTTCAAATCAGTAATCCAGCAATCAAATATATCTGTGGGGAGCATGTCGTTCAAACGACCCCCAACTTCAACTTCAACTTCAACTCCACACCCAGATGCAGAAATGGGGTGTCGAATAGATTTCAAGTGGCAAACAAGTCGAATGAAAATCCAGCTCATTTTTATGCACTGCAATTTGATTAAGCTGTTGAAAATTCACATTTACATTTCATACAGCATTTGTTAGCATTTGGCTTATGCATATATTTAAATTTAATTCAATGAGAAAGACGCCTTTTCGTAAGTTTCTCGCATTTTCAATTTAAGTGAGGTGCCCCATTTCCGCTTCGCTGCCGGACGACATGACACGTGTGGCACGATGAGTGCCTCACATTTTCATTTTTACTTTCGTTCAGATTCGTTTGCTCTCTCGATCCTGGGACGGAGCCCAATTTTTCCCAGTTTTTCATGTCGAAATTATTTAATTATTGGTGAAGCGGAAAGCAAAAATAAATCCCAAGAAATATGCAAACAAAACAAGGCTTAGGTCAACGAAGACGAGATACCTCGTAATCAACTGAGAATAAGAAAAAATATGTTGTGCATACTCTAGACATACTTTCTATACAACTGCCGAATGGTGTCCAGGATACGGTATATAGTCTGAGCGGGTGTGTGTGTGTGTATGAATGAGTATGATGTCCGTGATATGTTGTGTACGGACAGCCTTATCCCCATTTGACGCTTCTTGCTGCGGGCTGTTGTGTTCTGTTCGCTCTTAAGGCCGGTATTAATTTTCAGATCTAATGATGAACTGTTTATCCGACATAAATATAACACGGAAGCAGCCGACAGCTGTTATTCTGAAGCTCAAGAATTCGAACTTAATCTGAATCATCAGCGTTAGCCAATGGCCACACAAATCTGTGGCACAGTCGAGCGGCTCGGGTGGACTGAGCGGACTTAATTGTTATGGCTACCATCGTGAGTGATGCTAAATTTGGTTGCCCGCATTGTTAACATTATTGCTTTCTTCCTTTAAGCCTCTTATGGCATCGCTTCGGTTGTCCTCTTTGCCTTTATTTCGTGATAGCATATTGAATATTCGATTTCAAATAACAAAAAAGGTTGTTGATTTTCAATTTCGCAAATATTTGTTCACACTTCAGCACAAAAATCCACAAATGGCTTCAATATGTTAAATTAACAAAAAAAATAGAAAAAAGTAAATAAATAAATAAAGAAAGAAATGAATAAACAAATAAATAAAATAATGGCATATGCCAATATTTCATTTTTGAGTTGTGTGCTGTGGTTTATGTACCTTTGACGAATCCTTTTCATTTCAGCAGCAGATTTCAATTCATTGACAAGTATCTCAACCAAAGCAACACTTTAACCACAACTTCTGAATCATACATTTAGTTAGCAGTTTTATTTGAATTCATGTGTGTATGCAAATCTCTATATAACCAAGCATGCACTTCTTCTTTAATCCATTTAATGGTATTCCTCAGTTATTAAATGGGAATGCCATGTATACAACTAATACTTGAATCACGGACAAAGCATTTATTTATTTTCCCAACTATCTTTTCATGTTGAATTTGCTGTATTTATGTGTTTGTGTTTTGTGTGTGTCTTTATGTGGATGTGTTTGTGTAGAGCCTAGATTAAATAGATAATGTAAGACCGTTGACCAAAATTTGGCAACGTACCAATTGCGAAAAATGAAAAAGTTGTTCTTTGCCGCATGACCTTGACTGCAGTGAATGCAGCTGTCTGCCATTTTGTCCATGCACACACACTGGCATGCACACACGCAGCCACACACATACACACACACACACACACATGAGAGCACACAAAAATTGTTTGGCAAAAGTTTTGAGTTGTTTTTATGTTTGACGCGAAAATGCGAGTCAATTAATTACAGCCAAGCGAGAAAACAAGTAAACTAATTCTCTATATGTGTATATATAGATGTGTGTGTGTGTGTGTGTATGAATGTGTGTGTTTGCGGACGTGTTTCAAAAGATTTTTTTTTGTGCGGCATTGAATTTGGGGGTAGCACGGCGTTTGGGTTCTTGGCAAAACTAGAGCGCCGCCAAACAGCTATCGGTTGATGTTTTATGGATGCCACACAAAAATACAAATAACAAGTATGACAGAATGCTCTCAATCAAGATAGCCCGACCGGGAGATACCCTAATGCCAGCTCTTTTAGTAAGTCGCTTAACACACAGGCTTATATTATACTACAAATTTTCCATTCAAAGACATTGCAACAGACAGTTGTAAGTTACAGTTGTAAGTACTCTTAATGACTAAAAAAACATTGGCTGGCGAAAACTGAAAATACATTTTGCATTGTTAAGTAAAATGTGATTTTTAACCGAACTTGATGAAATTTCCACAGTTGATGAAAGTGAAAAGTGTATCTGTGTAACATAGACATAGATCAAGGATATATGTTTACTTCATTCTGCCTGCCACATACTCTAGCACAAATTCATTGTACCCATTTTCAATGGGTTGAGGGTATCAAAATGTTTGCATTTTATTCCGAGGCAATTGGAGACATCAACCATAGACATGTGCCACAGATGCCATCATTATGTGCTAGGGCTGCTGCCAGTTTACTTCGACTTCGTTTCTATGTGAGCAAGTATGTGTGTGGTTGCATAAGAAACGGGGATAAATGAACGGCTAATGAGGTCAAGCGGGCAGCGGCAATGGAATGTTTTATATTGGGTACATTCACTTTTCACCCCCTTGGTCGGGCCACTTATCTCAATTGTTGTTTGTGTGTATGTGTGTAAGTGCTGCTGATAGGAATCGAGCATACTGTATCTGTGTGTGAGTAGAGAGCGCACTTACCATAAACAGTCTGACCAACAATTAGCAGCATTAGCAGCCAGCAGCTAGGCTGCGGCACAATTCCACTTGACCATCTGCAGAAGCTCCTCATTTTGTGCTCCTCAACTGTGACTGCTGCCGGCAGTTTTGTTGTACTCTCTGTGCTATTAGCTAGCAGCCGACAGCTAACAGCACCACTGCTCGACTGCTCGACTGCTCCACCGCACCACCAGCTCAGCGGGCGCGCTCTTCACAGCTGTATCTGCAATAGTAACCACAAATAAATAAATACGAAAAAGATATTTCATTTAAAAAAGTTATGCGTTTTGTATGATGGTGTTTTTGCTTCAAAGTTCAAAATGTTTTGGTGGCTGTTTATTTAATATGTTGTCTAAAGAAATATTTCGGATTCGACAAATATAAATGTTATGAGCCAACTTATCTGTTCAATAGTGACGCTATGTATATACATATAATTATCTTGAAGAAGTTTTGAAGATTAAAAACTGTTCAAGTCGTTGCGCACACATTTCTTTTATTTTATTTTCGAGTGCGTTAAATTAAATACTTGTATTTTAAGAGCTAAAATCATTCACTTACATACATAAATTTGAACCCAATAGAGCGGGGAATTGCCTGTCCCACAGCATTAAAAGCATTATTTTTCTTCCTTTTTTTCAATTTGGGCTTTGAAGCTTATTAAGGAATAGAGCGGTCAGCTTGAGCGCTGGCGTTTTTGCTTCAGTTAGCCAGCAAATGGATTGTGCGCCTGCTTGTCTGGTACTATGGAGATTTTTGTGGGTAACAACGGCTCTTTTTGCGAGTACTTAACGCCACGAGCCGTCGCACAAGACAAGTGAAGCGAAAAAATGCGAAAAACATGCACCCACACTCCCACACTCGCACCATAGCCAATACACAAACTCACACTTACACACAAGCACACACACACACACACACAGCTGAGGCGTGTAATCAAAGTGTCTGATATCAAAGCAACGCAAACGGCGACGACGACAACGAAAGTTATGCATAAATTTTGGACGCCAACTCGACTGGATGCAAAATCAATACAGGAAATAAATTAGTTTCGGCTCAAAAGCCAAAGAGCTGAAAATAAAAAAAAAAAAACAAAAAAAAGGAAAAGGATAACCAAAAAGTACGCAAGTAAATGTAGCTTTCGTGGCTGGATTCTAATTCAGATTCAGATTCAGATTCGTGTATGGCTTGCGGATGCGGATTTCAGTACGGATATGAAATCGTAAAGCCTGCAAAACGAGTACCAAAGGGTCTAGTTGTATATATGTAGGTAGGTAGCTAGGTGAATGACAATGTGTTGTTATTGTTGTTGGGTGTGTATTTTTGTTGCTGCTGTTCTTGTCGCTCAACCATTGTTTGCCCAGACACCAGGCCACAGGGCACTACTCCTTACCAGATAGAGCCTAATAACAGCCGCACATAAAATTGTATTAGCCGGAGGGAAGCAATTCAACTGGGTCATGTTTTATGGCGCCACTGGCCGAATTTTAAAATCAAACTCATCAAAGTGGGTCAACCGGCAGGTGCTGATCTGGCTGCTTCTGTTATCGCTCGGAGTATTCACATGACACCAAATAACAAGTGAAATAACACAAAATGACATTGTTTCGATTAAAGTCCCTGCAGCCCACAAAACCTGTAACCTGGTTCAAAATTGAGCTGCGTAATAAAATTACATTCGAATTCAATTTCTATGCAACTCAATTAGCCAATTTGTGGCAACCTTTGTTCAAACGACCGACAATTTTCGCATTGAAACGCATTCATTGCATATTTCCCACACTCACAAAATCTTTTGATTCAGAAAGTACATTTTGTAGGCCCCAATTTGTGTTATTCTATTATTTGTAAAAGCTTGAACAATTTTCTAGTTATCATGGCGATTTTCATTTTATAACAATTTTCTACATTTTAACGCGATTTATTTTCTGAGTGTATCCTTCGAATGGAGTTCTCTTTGCATAGCAAGCACTAAACGACAATTAAATATCTTGATTGATTATAATAAATTGAACGAATATGATAAAATATTTCTGCGGAGCATGAAACTACCTCCCATAAAATAGATCATATCGAATATTTACATGGAAGGACAATGTGCATGTGCTGAATAAACACCAGCCTATCTATTGAATGTCTCAGGCACAATTTAAGAACAACATCAGCAATAAATCAACTCGTTGAAACAATTGATGGCAGGTGTTTGAGCAAACAGTTCATATATCCAGATAAGCTCTCAGCCATTTCTATAAACATCAATCTGAATAAACAATACAAATACATAAGCACATTTGTATGTATAGTTCTATTAATTTGCCATTATGCATGCTTATGCTTATGCCAAGCACAACTGTCGTGTTCTTTATAACGCCGGCGACACCACAACTGCCATAAAGTGTCGTAAAGTGCATTAGAGCGCACTTGGCGCAACACACAAACACAAACACACACACAAACGCACACAAACGCACACACACACCAAACAAGAGCAGAAATAGCACGAAATCAGCAAGTAAAACAAAAGCAATGCAGAGAAGTCGCTGAGACTAAGGCGGTGGCAGGGGCAGAATGTCGCCCTCAAAGCAGCAAAGAAATGTTGTGCATAAATATTCATGCGCCCACCCAAAGCCACTAGTATATATGTGTGTGTGTGTCTGTGCACCACCAGACGCGCCAAAGTAGCCACCGTAGCAACTTACACCTTCTTTATGCCATTTCTGATTGTTTATTATTGCGACACACAACAGGCGCATTGAAGGAACAAAGGTAAGGGTGTTGAGGGTGTTGAGGGTGTGTGCCTAAATGGAAAGAGTTCCAGCTGGCAAAGCAAAAGCATTTAAATGCCCGGGAACATTTATTGGCGTGTTTTACGCGCCATAAACTGAAATTCATAAACATTTTATGCACTACATGTGTAAATGTGTCCCCGTTCACCTACCCGACTGCGGCTGCTGACCCCCTGGCCACCCTCACCCCACACACACTCGTTGTGCACGTACACTGGCTACAAACTGAAACTGAAACTGCAGACTGCATAAGTGAGCAATGCTCTGGACGAGCAGAGGCATATTTTTAGCCGTTGGCCAATGCAAACTAAGCAAAAAATAAATAAATAAAAAAAAAATACAAATAAAGAAATTCCCAACTGCTCGGCTCAACGATTGCCAATTACTCTTACATATTCCTGACAAAATTGATCATTTGATAAACATGAGCTCAGCTCTACATGATCTTTCCGAAAGATGACGGAAATAAACTTACGATGAATTTATTCCAAAATGAATTATGACTACTTTGACAAGTTAAATATTCTGCAGTTACTTAAATGAAAGATTATGTCTGCGAATATTTTGAGTAAGATAATAGTTAAATTGATTAGTGTCTGCAGACGACTTCATCGTTTAAGGATGTCTTTCACTCACTTCAGGGCAAGATGAGCGAACCCTGGAGCCAACAAAAGACATATGTAAATAATAGTTAAGTAAAAGCATGATGTACAATCGACTAGTACATTAAATAATAATCTTGAGCTTGTAGCATTAACAAAAAATATCAATGAAAATCAGCAAGAAAGAAGTGAGAAATAAATATTTGGCATATTTCACAAAACGGAAAATCTCTGCAAATAATAATGATAAGCTAAACGATGCTTTAGCTGTCTGTGACAAACTGGTAAGCATAGCCAATGTGCTCCCCTGTTTGTCATGCAACTAACGCTTGCAGCAGTTGGAGTGCCAAAAAAGGTAGCATACTTATGGGCGCAATGCTGCAGGCATTTGCGAAAATGCGGCATAAAATTTCATTTTATCGCTTGCGTTTTTATTGCCGACAGGCATTGTTTCTGCTGCTACTGCTGCTGCTGCTGCTGTTGCTGTTGCTGTTGATGCCACATAGTCATAGCAGCCGCAGTGTTTCGGTAATTGTTATAAGCGTTACTGCTGCTGTTGCTTGTGACACTCTCACAGAACGTTACGCATACGCAGCGCAAGTATGCATATGCAAACAGCGCAAAAGGCACTCGTCAGCCGCCAATGGGCAAAGTGGTTGTCGCTTTTGCTTTCGCTTTTCCGTGTGCGTCGCACTGATAAGCGCATTATATGAGCATCACTGACTTCGACTGGCATTGCCTTTGGCCACTGACATTGGCATTGGCATTGTCGCCTGCCACAATTCGCCGACTGCCAGCAGCCATCTGGAATTTAGCATTTTTGATTATTTCATATCGTTACTGCAGTCAATTTTGTTTGAAAGGCACGATAATTGCCTCGCAAGATTACCAAAAAGGTCAAAAGGACATACAACATATACAAATAATATATATATTTATATAGGTATATTTATTTACGTGTGTATACTACATACATATGTACATATACACCTGCCGTTCAATTGAAATCACGATGCTGCCCACACACACAGAGTTTTTGGCGCCTCGCTTTTGTGCCATTTCATTGCGCACCGGCTATGAAAATTGTTTTCATTTCCAATTATTATTTTTATGTGCATTCATTGTCTCGCCTGTATTGTTGGTCGAGGACCACGCATGATTTTATATATCCCAATGCTGAATCAGCAGAAAATCACAAGTGCCCTTCAATGTACTTGATTAATTTGATCAAGTTGCCCGAAAAGGCCACACAGAAACCATGCTTGCCAACTGCTCAACGGCATCGCCACCATCTGCAAGTCGATTCTTCCTGCCTTCATATTTATCTCAATTACCTTCCCTATATACAGTCCTCGCAGGCAACCAGGCAGCCAGGCAGCCAGGCAGGCAGGCAGGCTTCGCCCACCATTAAGTTGCCATGGTCGTCGCATGACTTCATGCCGCTTACGTGTCGCATCATGTGGACTGAATGGAATGGAATTGAAACAAATTTGAACATGGCCCTGGCAATGGCAATGCTGCTGTCAATACTCCTCTTATGCGTCCCCTGCCTTTTGTCGCTCATTTTCTCGCATCTACATAAAGCGGCAACAACAACAAAACAAGCTTAATCAAAACATCAGTTGGAGGCAGTGACGAACACGCTGACGGGATGGGGGCAACTGGATGACTGGGCAACTGTGGAGACGGAAACCATATCAGAGACTGTTGACAGTCCGACATCAATTGCACAGTGAGGCCGGAGTTGGCAGCGAGTTGGCCAGAATCGAAACGAGTCGCATAATTGAATTTGTATGATTACGTTCCATTTTCGTGATGACCCACGAGCCCTCAAGAGCCTGTTAACCAAACTTAAAATGGTTTTAATTCGATTAATACTCATAAATAATTATTCGGCTAGTAGCTGCAAATGACTTTATAAGTTCAAAACTGAGAAGTGAAATAACGTGAAAGTAATGAATATCAAATCAGAACAAAGAAGCAGAACAATCAGATTCTCTTTTAAGATACAGTTTTCTTAACTGCATCTTTGGTATTATTATAAACATTGTAACTTGATGCAACAAATAAATATGTATTTCATTATTTTGTCTCTCTCTCTCTAAGAGTCGCAACAAAGTCAAGTGCAACTTAGGTCCAGAATCAGCTGAAAATTGTTGGCACATTGGGCGTGATTTTGTGGCTGACAACTTTAGCTTTGTTTGAGCAACCAGTTGAGTTTATTATATTGAACGTTCAAGACAGTTTACCATTCTGCCAGCTAATCCGGGTCTGAGCTAAAGAGCTACAGTTGGAGCTGGCGATGGCTTTTGGCTCCAAGTTGTTATTGTAGATTGGTAGATTGGCAACCACTGTGCGCTTAAGAGCCACTCAAATTAGCTCATTCTTCGCCCTTCGCACTTCGCCCTTCGTCCTGCGTTAGAGTCGCCGTTGTTGCCGCCTGTTCAAGTGGCGCTAGATAAATGCTGAATTCGTGTCTGGTTAGCGCCCCACTTTATTCGACGTGGTGGAACAGAAAGTGGGTGACTGGGTGACTGGGTGGTTTAGCTATTGGCATCGCACCGTCGCCTCTCGTGCTGAGAACACGCTTTACTGCACATTAAGACTTGTTTACGAATTTGCTTGTTACATGAAATTAATTTGTAAATTTAAAGGTTGGCAATGGGGCGCCATCAAAGCAAGTTTCATCTTTGGGCATAGGGCGCCACACACACACACACACATATATATATATGTATGTATATATATGTATATGTATATGTATATAGCACACTGTTTAAGAGAATGACATAGATGCACCCACTTTAATTTATTTGCCTTGACTGTTTTGACATCGTGACCATGCCAACCAACCACAAAAGTAAGACAACAGATAGCCAAATTCCAAGCTTTGGTTGCAATTCCAACCCAATCTCCTAGGGCTAGAATCTCTTTGAATGAATTTGCTGCCAGTTATGGGATCCCGAAGTTATGTTGCGTATCCTAGCTGTTGTTTCGGTATGCATATAGAATATGATGCCGATTACAATAGTGAACAATCTTTAGTGATGATATTATAAAATGTAAGGCAGCTTTATTATACAAATGACCCATTGAGCTCGTTTCGCGCTGTACATTAAATCGTGTAGCTTCGTGTCCTTCTCATTTGCGGGTATTATTAATGTTTTACTTACTATTGCTGTTGCGGCCTAAATCTTGGCAACGTCAATGTCAATTTGGGGCTATTGTGCTGAATTTGTGAATTCGCAGCGATTCCTACTTTGAGGTTGACTTTGCCATAGACTTTGAGGCTGAGGTTGATTTCATCAGCGATTTTGATTTGCTACTGTTGCTTGTTTTGCGCTGATTTAAATGAAATTCGCTAACAGCAGCAGGCAGGGACAATAACAATAACAACCACAACAACAACAACAGCAACAACAACCACAACAACAGTGGCGTGTCAATTTAAAACGCCCCAAACAAGCAACACCAAATAAAAGCCTTCTTGGCATTTTGGCAACTTCCGGTTTGGTTGGTAGGCAAAACTTTTTGGCTTGTTTCAGCACACTGTCAGGGAATAAGCACAAGTTTATGTATCTATATAGCATAAATATATTTATATGTATATAGACACACATGTACACCACCATATAGCTGTATATAATGCCTACGCACCAGCAGCTAATACTTAAGCTGGGCGCTCCCAACGCTTCATTAAAAGCGACTCACGACTCACTACTGCTAAGGGGGCTAAGGGGGCTAAGGGGGTGGTGGTTGGGTAGGCATCGCTTTAAAGCCTTTGCTCATTTATCAACTGATGGCCAAGTTTGCGTGTGCCGTGCATAAAAACTAACTACACACCGTCAACTTCTTGCTGCTGCCGCTTAAGCTACTTAAAGCGAACTTAAAACTTGAAATGAAACAAATTCCCCAACGAGCGACTTTTTGTATTTGCTGAAAGCGAAACGAATACAAGGGGTGGTGGCATTGTAAGGGGGATGAAATTAAACTGGTGCCACTTTTTGAGTGGAAAGCCAAGTTGAAACTTAAGTAAAGAGCAGAAAGAAGCAAAGACGACTCAGCAAATGAAGAGGCGAGTGCGGCAAACGAATCAACAACTGTAGCTATATCCATATCGATATCCGGACTCGCATTCGTATTCAGATTCGTTTTGACTCCTAATCGACATCGCCGTTTGGAGAGCCACGTTAAATGTTTTTTTTTTTACATTCAATTTGCAAAAGTTGAAAGCTCATGATGCAGCCACTTCACAATCATGTTGCCCCCGACATGACAGCCAGCAGACACTTACGCTCTTTGACCATGGCAACTGTTACTAAACACTGTTGATTCCATCCGAATCGATTTCCATTGGCGTCAAGTGAGTGCAAGTTTAAGCATGTCAAACAGAAACTTCGATCCCACACTGTAGCTTCCTCTCTTTAATAAATGATTGCAACATCCGTAAAATCCACATCCGCTGAGCTGTTACTTGCACCTTTTGGGCAGTGGCGCTCAGTCGACAACCTGCATGACATTTGCAAAACTTTTGAAATATGAAGTTGTGCCAATAATCCGCTGTATGCTGCTTGCGTCTCCTTGCCCCTCTGCACTTGGAAAAAAATGGACTCTATTATATGAGTTGGCATGAAATTTATTTGACAGTTGCGCATAAATAAACTAAAATTTATAAAATATGTTTACAAAATTATTGAAATATTTTGACTCCGAGTTAAAGCCAGATAAACTGTGTGTATAAAAAATTAACTTTCTACTTTTGGCATCAAAAAAGTTTGGCGAATTTCTGAAATTTTGTCTCATATATTGTTTTTCTAAGTGAACCTTCTTTCTGCTCCATGGGTAAGTAAGCACTCAATGACACAGCAGCTCGGTTTTTGACTCTTTTTGGCTCTGCAGTGACAGCTGCAGCTTTCCACAGTGGCAAGCCATTGCGTGCTTTTGGGCGTGAAAAGCAGTTTTTCGTAAAGGGGAAAATATGCAAGGTGGCAACAGAAGTGCCACACTTCTGACATCTATCGGCAACTAATTCACACACTTTGCTGCACTCAGTTGTAATCCATAAATTAATGGTTACTTTTCGAGTTCGTCTCCGACTCAAACTCGAGTAGATGATGCTGAATACATTGATCATAATAACTGCAGCTATTCAGAATTCTGTTCAATGACAGCTTAAACCTAATCGAGAACTATTTTGATGCATGTAGATTGACAATTTAGACACTATCAACATTTCTTACATTCTAGTGGACATTCTACACGAAGATTTTTGCATTCTGCGATTATTTATCATATTTCGTATCAATATGAATGTAAACAATGTTGTCGATTGTGAAAACAGACTATAATTAATAACATTTGAATACTAAAATTAAAAATGAAATAAAAATTCTGATTTCTGCGAATCATTGGAAAAGGGCATCACCGTTTAGGTTAACCAGTTTTCTAACATAAACTCTCTATCAACTTAATTAGTTTCCTTTTACCTAACGCTCCTAACAAATATGATTTTAGTAATTATGATATTGTATATAAATAAACAGTCGGTTGAAGATACTATTTGTTGGTCAGTTTGACCATTTCCGTGGCTTGTGCAGCTTGTTTCCCTCGCTTTTAGCATATTAATCTCAATTGTTCAGCTTGTTTGTGGTATGCACTCGATAGTTAGTCGCTTGTCACAAATTATCATGCATCTAATCTTTACATATATAGCGTGATGCCACATTCAGTTGGAAGCTCTAAGAGATAAATTGGCCATGGTATCAGTCAAGCCACATTAGCCGCCCAATCATATAACAAAACAGTGTAGATAATGCAATTATTATGCGTTTGGTCATGCGTAAATTGCCAGCATCCAATTGACAGGTCATAAAGTGCATGTGCTACCTGTGAAGCTGAACGGTGTGGCAGTGTGCCTCAAAAGCCACAACCCATTAATTGGCATGCAATTTAGAGTAGGCGGCAAACAATGCGACAAACTCAAGTTTATCAAAAGCTTGTGGGTGGTTGTGAAGTGAATGTGATTGTAGCTGCTGCTTCAAATAAATATTTTACCCACTACAAATGACCCATAATTGTCACATAAACTGTGCACCTTGAGTCCCCATGCCCCGCCCCGCCACACACACACACGTCGACTTTTGTTCAGAGTCAACAGTGTGGAATGACATAAGCAAAGCGCACCCGAAAAAGGAGGCTGCGGCAGTAGCGCGAAAAATTCATTTAAGCAGTCGGTAAACTGTACTGCCATATATCATAGACCTGGTCAGGTCAGAAGACGGCTGAGACCGCACCCAGCCTAAGAGCGCAAAATACAAAAGAAAAATACATATATATATATATGGGAAAGGATTTGGCCGTCAGCCATGGGCCAAAAGACGACCGGGCAGCCCAGGCTCAGGTCCTTGTGACTAGGCGCGCGTTTGGTTCATAAATCATTAGGCTCGATTGTGTGTCCAACACGTTCTTGTTATTGTATGTGGTTGGTTGGGTCTGCCAGTGGGTCGCTGTGTGCGTGAACTGTGGGCTATGGGCTCTCAACTATATATATACATATGTACATTTGTAGTAGCTGCCCTGGCACACACTAAATTAATAAAGCATTTGCTATCAACTGAGCATGTCCAACAAAAAAGGTAGCCCCAACCAGTCTCGAAAATTGCAGCTCCAACAAGTAAATATGCTCTTGTACAGTGAGCTCGACTAGGAAATACCGTAACCACAAGTCATTCCTATCATCAGCGGTATTTACTGATATATGAAGCCAATACGAAAGTATATCTCTAAAATTGTACATATTATTGCTCATTGATTAACGATGTTCATGTGTATCTCGGAAGTTGAAAATGTTAAGGGTAAGTAATATAACATAAATTTAAAAACAGATCGCTAGATCTCCTTATAAATAATATATAAATATATGTATATATAAATGTACTTATGCATGTATTATATACTTCCTTCTGTCTAATGCATACTTATGCATACTTTCAGGGTATAAAAAGATAATAAGCAATGAATTATCCTACACGCAACGAGTATCAAAATTAACCTGCCTGTCTCATACCCATCCATACAAGGGAGTATGAGTGTGAGTGTGAGTGTGTGTGCTGAGTAGAATTTATCGGGCGATACGCCTGATGCTGAAAGTTGTAATTTTTCATGAGCACACACACACAAACACATGCACACACGCACACACGCAAAGTTTAGCAACGATGGCAACGCAGATAAGGTACTGGAGTTGAAGATGGAGATCAAAATGAAGCTGCGAGAAGGATTTGAAATAAACCTGCTATGGATGTGACTGACTTCTGGCCTTGGGCAAAATACAAAAAAAAAAAATACAAAAAAAAATCACACATCCAGGCGACAAAAGTAGTCATCCCATGAATTAAAAGATGTCAAATCACACTTTAGTCTATAAACGGTTAACTTAAATTGTGATTAAAGCGTTTCAGTTCAATCATTGAAATTATTACAAATCATTTTGATATATGTATATAGTTTCGTATAAGCTGACGTCCGACAACAATTTGTGTTAAATATTTTACACAATATTTACAACGTCTGTCGCCTGTGCTCGTACTCGTATCTAATATGTAATTCATCAGGTGTGTGCGGCTTGTTGTGTATGTGTGTGTGTGTATGTATAAAATACAAGTACTTCATGAAAGGATAAGCTTCTCTGGTCTTGTTTTGTTAGCAGCACCACTGCGGATGCATCACGCGGTACATTATGCAAGATTAATTTGTGATGTCGTTATAAATAAGAGATGGAGCATTTTAAAGCTCGCTTCAGCTTGTCTAAATGGCTGCCACGCATACAATTGCAAGTGATTTCTTGTGTGACTTCAACTTGCGACCACACGATACTCTGTGCCCTGTGGTGGAGAAAAGCCATTTTGATTATGGGGTCCGCATTTGTTTTTGCAACATGAACAAAGCGAATTCCGTGAGCTTATGAAGATATGTTTAGCTTGTGTCCGTAATCCATTAAGCAAACTTTGCTGACATGCCCGCATACTGCTGGAAATATCGATTTGACGATTTGGCGATTTGACGTGGTCAAAAATCGCTCGTCTGCCTAACGAGTATACTCATTATGTTTGTTTGCTTGTAAACAAAAACTTGCAATTGTATTCGTTTTTAATCTTAAATTGTGTGGGAAAATAGTAAAATTGTACAAGAATAAAAGGAGAAGCTATACGCGTACATAGGTTCATATAAGTGTATGTGTAGAGTATCTAATAGTCGAACAGATTAAATCTAGTAAAATGTCACTTATTTTTAAATCCTGCCGCACACTCCTCTAATCCTCCCATTCACATTGTCAACGGTCTCTGTGGTACTCACTTTGGATCTGTCGACATTGCGGTCTGTCAGGTTATATGTGGCGTTTACCAGGGAGGCAAAATTGTATTAGTGGTGCGGGGCAGTAAGGCAGCGGGGATCGTCAATGGCCAGCGGCATGACGAAAGAATAATGTTGCATTTTATTTCTCTCGACAGTAATTCGCGCACGGAACGCATTTTGTTCACATAATCGGATTTGCAGGCAGCACACACACACACACACAGACACACACACACACACACTAACACACAATCAAGCGAGACACAATGACAGCAGTCACATTTGGTAGTGTGACTTAGAAGTTACATTTATTTTTTATTCATTTGTCGTTTTTGTCGCTATGCGCCAACTAAGCTAATATGCGCTTTGGCTTCGCTGTGTGCGGTCGTTTGTGTTTTGTCGTGCTAAAAAAGCGAAAATTATAGAAGAAAACCACATTTGTTCGCGCTGATCAGCAAAAGTAACGTCAAAACAGTCGAAAAAAAATCAAATTATTGAAATGGCTGCGAATCCAAACGAAGCGTTTTTCAATCGTCCCGGCCCCAATCGCCTGAGGAAAGCGGACGTCTAACGCACCACCAATCCCGAGGAAGCCGTCAAGATACGCATGCATAAGGAGGGTCGATTTTAATGCTGATTACTTACTTGCATTTGAAAAATGCTTCCATATTTAGTTAATGCAATCATTTGCAGCTAATTAATAAATTGCAGCTGTAAAAACGTAATCGAAAAAAGACCTTTACTTTGAATTGACCAACATTGTGATGGATTATTCAATTATCACTCTCTCTCTCTCTCACTGTTGTCGCTTTCGAATGCGTGGTTACCAAAATGTAATATGCGCTCTGCTATTTAAAGATTAAAAACCATGCACCATATGCTGACAGCTGGAAAATCCAATGAATTTTCAAATTTATCGACGTCTCTTGTGATGGTGAAGGGTTTTTGGGGAGCGATTGCAGTGTGAACTGAATGGATGTACGGATGAAAGGCATTTGCCCGTTGTCCGGCATTTTATATATGCGTAAATAAATATGGAATAAATAATGTGCCGTGGCACATTTTTGAAATATGCAATATCAAACAATGAAAACAATTTTAAAGGCCATCAATGCTAAATGGCCAGGCTATAGTTCAAAACAGGCTATCGGGAGCGTTCATTCAATTAGCCCAAATGTGAATATCAATCAACGCACTGCACCGCATTGGATAATCAATGAGTGTGAGTGTGAGTGTGAGTGTGAAGGTGAGTGGATAGGTGTGGATGTGTGTGTGTGGGTGGGTGAGTGGTTATCTGAGTATGCGCTCTGCATTAAATAACCAAACAGTAGGTGGGGAAGAGAAGGTGTGGCAAGTGCCAAGAGCGATTTGTGGCACCACCTGCCGACCTGAAGGCACATTCAGCACTTTTGCAATTGCCTGGCAAGGAAACAGAATGAGTGGACAATCTATTTGAATGAGCTTGGCAAAGCAGCAGGCAGCAAGCAGAAAATAGCATGTGGCAAGCAGCAGGTACCTCTGACCAGTCCCACAGACAGACTATCCTTGTCCGCTCTCCATTGTTGTTCTTGTCGCATTTATCAATTTGTTTGCACACTCATCAATATGTTACTGGCTCGATTTGAAGGTGATTTACGTATTGTCTGTGTGTGCTTTTCATTAACATTCTATCTCCGACACTAATGCGGAGAGGCCACAATGAGTGCAAGCTGTGCTTGGCGAGTGTCCAGTGTGCCGACAAATATTGTGGGCAATACTAAAGTATTTTATTGGGCTTCACAGGTGTCCAGAAAACAATTTGAGATTCCGTTTGATATTTATTTTATGCCATTCTACTTTTTAAATTCAGAAGGTTATCAAATAAATACCACTCAATATTTATTATTATTGTCGTATTAACTCAACTAAGAGATACCACGAACCTAACTGGTATTAGTTTATAAAATCAACTAAAAAGGTGAAAAATCAACTCGTATGAGCTTCTTCATCTGATAAGTCAGCTCTGCTCAAAAGTATAGAAAATGGAGGGAACCCAACATTTTTTAATTTTCTTAACATTAAACACATATTTTTTTTTATAATGAAAGAGACTATTTCAGTTAATTGTTTCGTTTGGTGTGAGTTGGAATATAAATTTGAAACTAAATAGATTCACATTTGTTTCCATAAACAATAAACGTTGCAGTCGTGATAAATCAAGCAAAATTTGAAATTAATTATTTAAAAGTCTAGACAAGATTAATGACAGTACATTTGCCAATTTTTTCTTGGTATTTGAACTTGACTCGTTTGCTTAATACACGTTTTCTAGTTTGACCAACAACTTTGGCAAATAATATTATCATAAAGGACCTTCCGTACACTTAACAATTCAATTTGGTCAAAAATGAAAAGTTGACGACAATACACAAATGTCAAAGTGCGGACAAAGTTGAAACTGTCCGAGACGAGGAAAGAACCAACAACAAAACCGAAACAATCACATAACTTTGCCTTTTGTATACCCAAAAATACTTGGCTTGAGAGTTACTGTAAATGCTGTTCGGATGCCTTATAACGGCTGAAAAGGAACACGATAATTGTTTTAAAATATCTTTAGACATATGTTTGTTTGTTTGTTTATTAATCAAAACACATTTATGCAAATAGTGATAACATTGTGGAGTCCAGGTATTCCCCTAGCTTTGCGCAAAATAAATTCATTAATGCTCCTTTCTTTTGCGGTTCATTGAATAAAATTGAGTGGTTGTTGTTGTGTGGCTAAGTGTTGCAGTTCGCTTGTTATTGTTGTGCATTGTGCAACAATGCTGGTTGCTATATATATATATAGCTGGTATATACAAATATATATATTAAGCTAGTATATACATATATATGTATATATATACATAGCTAGTGCCGCCCCTCCCAACCCATTGTTACCATCCCAGCACAGTCTACAGAGTGCTGTTGAAACAGTTTAATTGCTTGACTGGGCCGTTTGTGCTTGTTGCTTACTGGCTTGGACAGCTGCCTTAGGTCTTGCTTCCCCTCGCCACTCCCTACCAGGCCCCGTCTTCGCTCTGTGGTCTTGGTCTCTTCACACGTTGCAACTTTTCTGCCTGCCACATTGCAATCGTACAGTGCGCAGGCAAACATTTTAAAGAAAACAAAATGCCCCATTTTGGCAAAGCGGCACATAAATACGACAAATGAAATAAGATAAAATTAAATAATGTTTATGTAGCATACAAATTTCAGAGCAATTAAAACAAACAACTTTCCAAATTTGCGAGGAAAAACACAGGGCCTGCGATTTCAGGGTTAACAAACGCAGATTTTGTAAGACCAGAGCATACGTACATATATATTTCAATACATATATATTTCATTAAGGTTAGTCCTCAATTTAACAATCGTATATGAGAGGCATCAAATTTCTTGTTTCGATTCAAATTCCTTTATTGTTTTGACGTATCTTAAAGCTGCAATTATTCATTAGTTTTCTTGCTAAATTACAAATTTATATTTTAAATTAACATAATTAATAACAAACCAAAACCAAAATGAAAGAAAATATATTCTAGCCCAGTTTTAATAAAATATCATTTGCCTTTCGATGGAGACGAGTTTATTTTGCATACTTGAAAGAGTGAACTTTCAGCATCTGCAGCACCAAAACTAAAATCTTTAATCTTTGTGAATAGATGAAAAATTCCCTATCAAATGCACTCATTATTTTTTTTAATCGATTTCTCTAGACGCTTTTCGGCCTGAGGCCCCACTGTGCTACGGATCACATTTGACTTATGTAAAAGCTGCTTTCGCAACAGCAACAATAACAACAAACACAAAAACAACACCAACGAAGTGCAGCAAAGAGCAACTGCAATTATTCAGCAATTTAAGTCGCTGAATTACTTCAAACTTTTTTCAATAAAGTATACAAAATAGTTGGATATTTGCTAGTCTAGATTTTTTGAACCATTTCACTAGCTGGAACAAGTTGTTTTTAGTTGCTGATATGGAATGTTACTTTTTGATGTATTATTCGAAAATACGAGCAGCTGCAAGGCATGAGCTACATACATATATGGGTTAAAGACCCCTTCGAAATGTCACGCTGGGACACAGTTTTTTTATTGTATTTTTAGGTTTCTTTTTTGTTCGCCACGCCCCATTGCATTATGTGATCGCACATTTCTTAAGCTGTTGGGTTTGCTAAGCCAACTCGTTTGTTTGCCAGCTGCTCAGCAGTCCCTGTCCATGTTCCTGTCCACTTTCTTGTTTACAGATTTGCTTACTGCTCCCCCGGTGTCCCTTTCCCCTCTCACTCAGCCTTTCTGGTGGCAAAGCAGAGGGCTCATGTGCTCAAAGTTTGTCCGGCAGCGTCAGCTATGCAGTGATTTTGTTATTCTTGTAAAATATGAGCTTGAATTAGGTCCACACACACAAACGCCAATCAGGTTTGCAAAAACAAACACACACACACACACACTCAGCAGCAGAGGTGATGAGGTGAGGAGAGCGGGAGTGGGCGTGGGCGGGGTCGGGGGCGGGGGCAGGCAAACAAATTTGAGCAAAGTTTTATATTTTTTTTGCTGGATTTTCCACAGAAAGCCTGGACTTGATAAAAAGAAAAAGATGTAAAGACCTACAAGCGCCAGCACATCATTCTGTGTGTGTGTGTGTGTAATTGCTAGAGAGAGAGAGAGGATGTGCTGGATGCTTGCACGCAGAAGGCCTCCTGGGTGCCCAGGAGCACATATGTCTTGGGCCCTGTCGGGATTTGCTCTTTCTGGCGTGACACTGAAGGTGTGTTTGTCAAATGTGCACTCATTTTGTTGAAAAATTGAAGGATATGCATGACTGCTCCAGTGGCCATGTCTATGCGTGTGTGTGTGTGTGTGTGTGTGTGTGTGTGTGTGTGTGTGTGTCTGTCTAGGCGTTAAGTAAAGCTTGTGGATGTGTAAGAATCCTTTTAGTGTCTTTTCAAATTTTCCAAGATTTCCGGTCAGTTCACTAATGACTTTTACAATGTGTTACATGTAACAATATTTTGACACAACCCTCGCACAACAGCAATGTTTAAATCTAATAAACACACATACATAGATATGCATGTGTGTGTGTACAAGTATGCTTAATTTAATTTCAGTTTTCATATGCACACAACAAATTGACACTGAGCCGTGTCCATGTTTGTCTCTGCCATAATCCCTATTATCAATTTGCAATCTGCATATTATGGATAAACAAACTGTTTAACGCACAATTTTTAAGAGGAGTTAGCTTCTCTCTAGATTGGAAAATTCTGAGAATTCTGAGAGCTCTCTGTACAAATTATAAATGTCAGCTTGTATCAATAAAACGAATAAACTGCTACAGAAAGCAGCACTTCATTGTGATAATCGATTTAAAAATATGAAATACAATTTTCAGTGAGCAAAAAGTCGAATTATATAGTGTGAAATTCAGTTTATTGAGTGAACATAAATCGAGATGATGATGATATATTATTGACAGAGCTGCCATCAAATGCGTTAACGCCGCAAACTTCAATCCAATCAGTGGAAGGCGCTGCGAATGGCAGTTGCATCAATTGCCGATTGTCGATTGCCATTAGTCGGTGGATGTTTGCCGGTCACACGCGGCGTATGAGTAATTCAACAATAACTCAAATGGCACGTGGCGAATGGCTTAGTCGCGTACACTCGATCTGAATGAACCCAGTCAAATGTAAAACGCAACACAACCAAAACGAAAACAAAACCAAAAGCATGACCAAACGATTTATTCGCAAAATATTAGCCAAATAATTTATGCATATAAATATGCAGAAAATTGGCCACAGTCGCGTATGCATGAGTTGAACAAATGCAAAATTTTATTATTGTTGCGTTTTAAATAAATAATTTATTGTCAGCATTTGTGTCTAACTGAACGTTTTGCAACCAATATAAGTGCTTACTTATTAATACTCTAACAAAGAGTCCCATGAATAATGCTCTGAAGAAACCTAATCCCCTCTGAGGGTGTTTAATTTTAATAGTATTAAATCAGATAAAATATTAAATTTGAATAAAATTCAAGCAACAACTTGTATGTAGGCAAAAGTCTTTTAACCAACGGAAATGAAAAGAGGCGTGAAACTGTCAGCAAGAGTATTTAATGTACGCAACGCTAAAGTTTCCGTCTGATGGTTTTGGCATTGTTTCGCTTTTTTTTTTTTGTCAGCGGTTATTGCAACTTTAGTTTTAACTGCGGCGAAGAAAAAAAATTTGTTCGCATAAATCTCAGCTGCAGCAGCCGCATTTAATTACAAAAGTTTACCAAACTGTCGTACGGTGAGAACTATGTTCTGTTTTCCCTATACACACATATATATATATATATACATATATACATATATACATATATATATTGTGAGGAGCCATATAGCGATGGCAAATAAATATATAGGTTTATATATTTATGTGTGCTATATGCGCCCCTCACAGCAGCTGTACATCAGACCGAAGTCCGGCTCTGTTTGCAGTTGCGGCGAATTCGCTCTCTTTCGTCCTCTCTCTTTCGTGCGCAGGTTGTCAGCCATTTGAGCGTGTCTGCCACACATGTCCACCGAGGACATGTGCCGTTATAGTGTGAGGAGTATGCGATGGTGCAATATATCCATCCATACTCACACTATCGGCAGACATAGGTTGGCAACAGCGAAATGGCAGTGGAAAATTACCAGAAATCACGCCACCGAGGCGATCACGTGATTTCTGGTACAGTCCCAACAAAAGGCCGCGACCCGGCCTATAAAAGGAGCGCCGCAGCGCGCAGTCAGGGAGTTCGAAGAGATCCGATACGCGAAGCGGAAGCTCTGGGCAAATCATATACGAGTGCGACAACAAAGCAAAACTCTACGCGAGTGGAAAATACAAGTGAAGACAGATCAACAGGACGACGCATCAATAAGGAACATCGAGTCCTTGACGCCGGCAAACCAAATACCAACAAGGACACTGAGGTCCTTAAATAGTTAAAGCAGTGATCCTTGCCACGTTTAAGTCGTGCCACTGGGTGAGGCCTGCACAGTTACCAAGTGAACGTGTACGAATTCCGCTGCGTCCAGACGGCATACGTACGAGTCCTTTGGCATAAAGGAGTGTCGTATGATAACCGATCGAGCAAGCGAAGTCACCTAATCTTGTAACTGGTGCACGGGTGCCTAGAACCTACTTTTCCGAACAGGATCACTCGCCAAAACCAACGAAGGCCTCAGTGAAGTGTCACATATAAAATACCAAACCGAATTCCAATTAATTAAATAAACAAGACAATTAAATCAATATATCCAAAGATTGTGTTATTAATTATCACTTCGCGACCTAATTTCATAAATTTTGTTGCACGAACCCACAGCTCGACTGAGCGTTAGCCCGGCAAAGCATTAAGGTTCGTTACAACTGGCGCCCAACACTGGTGGTTGTGATAATTGATACATAATTGAATATATTAAACGAGAAATATGGTTCGCGCGTGGATATACAACCTCAAAAAGGAGGAAGTATTAAAGTATGGAGACGAGTTCCAAGTGGAGCTGAGTGGCACACTGGACATTATGCGTCGACAGTTTGGAGAGTGGGTGGACACTCACGAATCAAAACTGCCATACACCACGCGGATTGCGGAATTGGCGGCGATTCACAGCAGAGCGTCACCGGCGAGGGAAAGCGTACAAGTTGCGGATGCAAGAGAAGCGACGAACATTGATTTCGCACATTTGAGCATACCGACAACCAGCGCAGCAGAGCGCGCGAGAGACAACCACCACACAGTATGGGAAACAACGGCACCACAACCGTCAAAGAGGGTATCAATACGCGATCACACAGCGACGACTATGGCCCAAGAATACCCAAGGGTAGCGAAACAAGTTCGGGAGTGGAACTTTCGCTTCGACGGCACAACGGAGCCGCTCGAATTCTTGGAGCAGGTCGAGTGGTCAGCGGACACCTACGGGCTCAACCTGGATCTGGTTCCCAGGGCCATGCCCGAACTCCTTCAGGGAATGGCTCTGAAGTGGTACGTCGCCAATAACCAGCACTGGACGAGTTGGGAAACTTTCATCCAGAGTTTTCAAAAGTATTTCCTTCCACGAGACTATTTTGAAAACTTAAAGGAGGAAGTGAATCACCGACGGCAGGCTTTGAACGAGCCATTCAAAGCGTACATGGTGGACATGCAGACGCTCATGCGGCCACTGCAGTATTCGTTGGACAAGCAACTGCACAAGATCTATAACAACAGCCTCCCAGACCTGCGAGCATACGCACGGACAGATCAATTCGGCGATTTAGAGGAATTGATGTATTTGGCCATCGTGTATGAGGAGCTCGAGGCTGACAGGGAAAAGTTGAGACAGCAAAGCCGCATGGATCAGCCGAATTATAGCACTCCACAGCGAATGCGAGTAGAGCCCCAACAGAGACGCGTGGAGCACTCGAGATACAACGCCCCGCAGCAAAGGCAACCTCAACAGAGACGCAGGGAGCCACCACGACTACATATGGAGTCACCACAGACGCGCCACTACCGCCAAATAGAGCCAGCGCCAAGGCAAGGCCCACGGTTTATGCGGATAGCGGACAGTGGACGGACACAGAGAACCGAAGCCGACACGGGCCCCAGACCAGCCCCGAGGACGAGACGCGACAATATACAAACACATATAAATAATACAGCGATGGCCTGCAGATATTGCGGCCAGGAGGGACACCGTGCGATAGAGTGCACAAATCCCACGCTGGATTATTGTTGGATATGTGGACGTATCGGAGTTCGTACGTCGGTATGTTGTCCGTCGGGAAAAGGACACCGGCGTCCACCACCGAGAAGCGAGCGGCAGCCGCACAAGGGCAGCCCCAAGACGCTAATCGGCAGCCTGCAGGACGAGGGAGCGCAGCTGACAGCGGTCGTAGAGATCGGCAACTGCCAGTACAAGGCTACGATCGATACAGGGGCCACGAGTAGTTTCATTAGCGAGAAGCTAGCTCGTGGACTGTTCGACGTAGGCCGACGACGCGCAACCGAACTGCGAGTCCGCATGGCAGATGGTCGAAACAGCGGAGTCCGAGAACAAGTCGAGGTGAATATCAGACTCGGCAGGAGCAGTATGGATATTGCTCTACTGATACTCCCAGGAGTTATCGATGGCTTAGTTCTCGGATGGGATTTTCTGTCAGGCATGGGAACGGTTTTGGAGTGCGCAGGCCTGAAGATAAATATACCCAGAGACGGACCACGAAAACATCAGGAGGAGAGACTGTACGTGGCAAAGACAGTCATACCTGCAGTAAGGGTTACCCCACCACGAAAGCCCGCTGGTACAGGAGACATGCCGTTGTAGAGTCTCAACGGTGGACAGACGCGTTGAGTATCGCAGAGGTCGAATAAACAACTGCATTCGACCATGGATACCTTAAAAGGCTCATGCGTAACCTGACGTCTATGCTCAACGTCATCCTCACAAAGTTTCCAAAGTAGTCTACATGGAGGAAAGTACCTGTGAAAGCTCTGGATGACAGGTCACATCCGCTCAGTCCAGAGCCGGTTATTGACTACGTAGGACTGTCAGAGCGATGCCCTGGAAGTTGCTCAGGCATGTGCCACTCGGAACCAGGTCACAAGTTGAGCCTAAAGGTAGGACCACAGACCACTCGACCTGCTCGCAGGACATTCGAGCGGCTCCGTTGAGCCTTCGAAACGACAATTCCACGCCCGGACTAGCAGCGCGCTACTATTGGCCAGGCTTGATACAGAGACGTAAGCAGCATATGTCGCAGAAATACAAGTCAAGCTCAATTGAGGGCCGCGGTGCGGAGGTCTCTCAGGACCATGCGTGGATTGACAATCTTCGTCGCAGCGCTATGCAGTACCCAGGATTGCGAGCCATCAACGGTCGTCGCGGTGAACGTATCACGCACCTTGTCCAACATGCTTTGGCCGGAGGCGATTGGCACGAATCGCTCAAACTGCGCATCCACGATATCGTGCGGCCCGTGTCGATATCGTGAGATGTTCACCCGCTCGCCGGTGATATGTCAACGCATGAAGAGCTCGGCGGACAGCGCGGATACACCTGGAATTCGGCTCCATACTTGAGTACGTACTCCTTTTTGAAGCCGCATAGCCAGGCAGGCGGGTGAGTCCCTAAATCCCTCAAAATATATAAAGTGTGTGGAGTATGGCAACGACCAACGTTGTGACTCCAGTCACAACAAACCTTGGACTCACGACTTAGCTACACTCAGTAGAACTGTGAATTCATACAAAATAAATATATATATGATATATATAATAATAACAAACGCCCAACAGGAAAGGGTAAGAATATATAATAAAGAAAGGGTATACAAAGGTCGTATTTAGCACCTATATATGTGTAGGCTTACAATAGTACTTAATGTTACACTATTTTGACACTTCACTGAGGCCTTAGCGTGCTTCAGTAAATGATCCTTTTCGGGAAAGTTGGTATACTAAGCGCCCCGTAAACCAGTTACGCAAGGCGATAACTAATAATGCTACAATCGAATACCATATGATACTCATATATATGATACGACATAGAATACATACATAAAAACATCAAGCATAACAAAATAAATCATACAAATACATAATTGGAGCCCTACAGGACGCGTCTCGTAACACTAGGTAAACGTAGCCCTGATTCACTACGTTGTCGAATTCAAGGTCATCAGCGCCACAGCTATTGCATGATGAGTTTGACCACAACGAAGGACTCGATGTGCAGTGGTGATGTATCGTCGATGACACACTGACCACTGGTGCTTGTACACTTGTCGTCGTACTTGTGCGCTGCACTCGCATACGACTTCGTTCATAGCTATACGCGCTTCTCGCAACTTTGACTCTCTGGGCAGCGTCTGCACCTTCTCGTGCTTTATCAACGAAATCTAACTGCGCGCTATGCGATGCGGCACACCTTTTATAGGCACACGTAGCGGCCTTTGGTCGGCGACTGTACCAGAAGTCACATGATCGGCTCGGTGGCGTGATTTCTAGTAATTTGCCACTGACCATCTGCTGGTGCCAGCAGCTCATGTCATGCCGTTACGTGCGCGTACGGACAGCGGACATTGCCACTCGCAGTACTGCCTCACACATAACGGTCGCATGTCCTGGTAGACAGTGGAAGTCTTCCACTGCCGAAGAAAGAGGGGAGTGTGAGGAGCCATATAGCGATGGCAAATAAATATATAGGTTTATATATTTATGTGTGCTATATGCGCCCCTCACAGCAGCTGTACATCAGACCGAAGTCCGGCTCTGTTTGCAGTTGCGGCGAATTCGCTCTCTTTCGTCCTCTCTCTTTCGTGCGCAGGTTGTCAGCCATTTGAGCGTGTCTGCCACACATGTCCACCGGGACATGTGCCGTTATAGTGTGAGGAGTATGGATGGTACAATATATCCATCCATACTCACACTATCGGCAGACATAGGTTGGCAACAGCGAAATGGCAGTGGAAAATTACCAGAAATCACGCCACCGAGCCGATCACGTGATTTCTGGTACAGTCCCGACAAAAGGCCGCGACCCGCCCTATAAAAGGAGTGCCGCAGCACAGAGGCAGAGAGTTCGAAGAGATCCGATACGCGAAGCGGAAGCTCTGGGCAAATCATATACGAGTGCGACAACAAAGCAAAACTCTACGCGAGTGGAAAATACAAGTGAAGACAGATCAACAGGACGACGCATCAATAAGGAACATCGAGTCCTTGACGCCGGCAAACCAAATACCAACAAGGACACTGAGGTCCTTAAATAGTTAAAGCAGTGATCCTTGCCACGTTTAAGTCGTGCCACTGGGTGAGGCCTGCACAGTTACCAAGTGAACGTGTACGAATTCCGCTGCGTTTAGACGGCATACGTACGAGTCCTTTGGCATAAAGGAGTGTCGTATGATAACCGATCGAGCAAGCGAAGTCACCTAATCTTGTAACTGGTGCACGGGTGCCTAGAACCTACTTTTCCGAACAGGATCACTCGCCAAAACCAACGAAGGCCTCAGTGAAGTGTCACATATAAAATACCAAACCGAATTCCAATTAATTAAATAAACAAGACAATTAAATCAATATATCCAAAGATTGTGTTATTAATTATCACTTCGCGACCTAATTTCATAAATTTTGTTGCACGAACCCACAGCTCGACTGAGCGTTAGCCCGGCAAAGCATTAAGGTTCGTTACAATATATATATATATATATGTTTGAAACGTGCCAGCGTAACGGGTAACAACTTCAATTCAGCGACGCTATGTGCCCAAAAATAAATTATGACACAAAGTGACGCCCCCTAAGGCGCATCGGCATTTTACAGCGTACAGGATTTTTATCGGCTGCCAAATAGTCGACACTTGGCTACTTGTCGACTCTCAATCCATTCGCAAACTGTTCCCATCCCGTCCGCTGCCGTCTCTATGTTCACTTGTCCATTTGGCCAGTGTCCTGCCAGTTCCTGGCACAGAGCATAAAGCCAACTTTTTTCTTGACCAAACGTTGCCCCAAAAATCTGTTAACAGGCAATTTCAACTATTTTACAGGCTGCATACGGCATGCCAAATGACCGGAGCCAAATGTCAATACCATCAACATGCTCAACTAGCTCAAGTCATGAAATAACCAACAGCAGTGCTCGAGCCCCAAACTGGAGGCTAGTCGACAATCAATAAGTGAAAATCCTTTTAGCTGATATCTTTTTCTTCCAACAATTTCTGGACCGCCTGCTTGCCAAACGATGCGGCATTTTTTAAACACCAGCACAAAATAGCAAAAAATAAAAATGAATAAAGTTTGCAGGCATGTTCCCTAGTATTTAATGGAGATTTTTATAAATTTGCTGAATATCTTAAATAAATACCACCAGAACTGAGCACCTAACTGGACAATGGCAGCAAATATATAATTTTCATATATAGAAGGAACGATTGGTCATTTTGATCATCAATATCGGTGCAGTCAACTCAACAAATATGAGATTACGCAAACATAGACTAAGCCGTCAAAATTTCCATCATCAATAATGTTAAAAAAAAAACGAATCCAATCGATTCAAAAGTTTGATTCAAAACCAAGAAAAACCAGCAATTCATTTCCTTATTGCCAGACTTCTCTCCTTGCTGCTTACTGTTTTCTGTTGACAGTTGAGGTTGCATTGTCTGCATTGGTTGCATCCAGCGAGGCAAATGCTCCATTATCTGAGGCAGCTCATTGCAGCACTATAATAAAGCCGTCCTGCGATACTACGCCACCCTGAACACCCTGCACCCTGACAACAGCATCGCCCTGTACCACAACAAAGCCACCCTGTTCAACAATAAATAAAACCACACGCACTACGATAACGTCGACAAGAGCTCCATGTGAATGCCCTCCAGATGTGAAATGCGACTGCTCCGTAATGGACGAGGATCGATCTCAGCTCTGGATGCGCGACTGTCTGGGACTGGTGGGTGGCACGCTCCTAGCAGATACTAGGCACTGTCGTCGCTTCTACATTTGCTGCAATAATCGCGCCAGATGCTAAAACTGTCCGGCTCGATCGCAAGGCCAAGGTTTGTCTAAATCGTATCCAGGTGACCAACTGCTTAGCTTGAATTAGCCTTTTCTAAAGAACAAGTGTCTTAAGGCCCATATGTACGTATATACATATGTATATCAGCAGAGAAATTTGAATTCATTGTGTTTTAATTATAATTATTTTTTTATTGTCCAAATAAACTGCATGCTGTGAAACAATGTCTTAATACAACTTGAAATAGCTTAAAATGTTTCCCCAGATGATGATAAATTGTGACTATTAATGTCGTTTTGTTAATGGAAATCCTGGTCTGAACTGACGATTAAGCTGTCTGACGGCCAGAAGCATCTGACAATCCATAAGCTGGCTCTGCTTCTCAGCAGACAGTTTTTTGTTGCGCTTCGGCGATAAATTGCCATCTATTTGGGGGGCGGATAACTTTGAAGCTGTGTGAAGGACTTTCAATCAGTCAGCAAATGGCAAAGGCAAAACCAGGCAATAAATTTGCCAACACTTTAGGCCAATTGCCTCAAGTGCAATTTGACTGTGCGCAACTATAACTTTGACTGCCACTGAGCGACAGAGTGTCGCTGAGCAAGAGTGAGGACGGTGATATCCCATCACGTTGCATGGGCTCAAAATTATGCTATAAAGTATTTTAGGCGTCAAGAGTGAGTTGCTGTTGCCTGTGGCATTATTATGTTACGGTATTTATTATTCTTGAAGCTGTGACGCAGCAAGGCAGCTACTAGTCTGATTTGTGCATTCAATGCTATCAGTTCTCTGACAACTGTGAACATTCAGTGCCCTCAACAAGTTCAAAGAGCAGCAAGCATTATCATATTTCCGTATTTCCGCATTTCCGCTGGCACTTTACCATTTTCGCGTCTGCCTGTCGATTTTGTTCTACCCTGAAGCCATTAAAGTTGTTAAAAAGGGTATAAGTATTTTGTGCAAATGTGTGTAACAGGCAGAAGGAAGCAGCTCCGATCCCATAAGGTACATATATATCTATATATATGCCTGATGAGGAATATCCAACTGTACGAACACGTGGATTTCAGAGACTTCGCAATCATTATCAGTATGCGTGAATATGTGAGTGCATGTGTAAGAAAGGGACGGCATGATAATCGACGTTTGTGCGTGCGTGAATTCAGCAGCGTCCCGTTATCAAAGATTGCATGTATGTATATAAATATATATGCATGTATTTGCAGGAGTTTGTCGGTGATTCCAGTTCGGGATTGCGCTCCTTCAGTTTTTTTTACTTTACAGCGCTTACATTTGGGTGTGCAAAACTTGTTATAGTGAAATTTGGCAATCGAACTAGAATATATTTAGCAGCTGGGCACGTCGGGGTATGGGGTATGTCGTAGTCGAGCTCACTCGCGTACAGCATTCTTACTTGCTTGGTTTTGTTACTGTTTTGGCAGCGCTGTGCTTCGCTTCGCTTGTTTACGGCATTTTACAAATTTTTTGTGGGTCAGAAACACAAATCAAAAGCCATGCGCCTCGCGCTGAGTTCTATCATATTTCATTGGGGGCATTTGACTTCGCCACTGGCGTTGCCGTTGGTTTCCTCCAGCGCCAGCTATTGGTGGCACAGTCTGTTCTCCACTTTGGCCATTACCAAAAACAGCCACAACTTTTGCAGACAGTTCAGGGAGTTGTCCACTCGATTGTGGCTGGGGACGTCGTTATGAAATTCATAACAGAGAACCAAAGCTAACTTTGAGTGCAAACTCAGCATACCCACCATACACACATACAAATACACACATATACATGTATAAGCAGATACAGTATATATCATAAGTTGAACACAACAAAGCAATCATCTTGTTTTAATTACCTAATTACCTATAATTAAGTGCTCCATAGCTCTATTCATTTGGGAGTTCAATTGCATATGAAAAATTGAAAATTCAATCTATTGTTCCTCAACGGATTGTTCATATGGTAAAATATATGCATACTTATCATATCACCATTATATCTTAGAACACAAACAGCACATACATATATATGCATTGTTATTTTTGAAAAGGCTCAGTGAAATCCAAACAGCAAATTGATTGGCTTCAATTATTTTTCGTTCACATTCATTTATGAATGGAAATCTTTTGTTCGTGCGATTTTTCATGATTTTCCAATTGCGAAAAGCGTCACCCAAAATCCACATAAAATGTGCCGCTGCTTCAATTTAATTGTGCTTAATAGATACATATACATACATATATCTATATTTGTGTATGATACCTTAATAAACTTCGGGCAACCCCCTTTGGGGAAAGCTGTGGCTCTTCTTTTTTGGCATAGCCGTTGAATTAAGTTATTTTTCTATGTAATTGCAAATTACAAATTGTATATAAAAACTATCAGTGAAATTCGGCATTATCTACAACTGTGCTGATATAAAACATACATATAAAAATATGTATGTATATACATATGTATGTACATAAGCACCTCCCAGCTGACATTGTTTATTTTGCAACTGGGCATTTGAGTATTTATGTAGTTTATAATAATTGCATTTATGGTTAAGTGTAAAAAACAATATTCATTTTTTTACTATTTATTTGTTGTTGTCTTTAGAGTTGGCAATACTTAAACAGAGAAAGTGCTAATGCATGTGGTATGACACTCACACGCAATTACTATTAATTATAATTGGTCAATGAGTTATGACACTTACCTTTAATCAATGCGCTTAACAAGTGGCGTTAATCATCCGCCATGTTGCCCTGAATGTTGCCGCGTGCTTTGCTTTTTAATTATTTTTATGAAATTATATGTTGTTTTTAATAATTTGCTGATGCTTGAACTCACTCACAAATTGTTGTTGGTGTTCTGCATATATAGATATTTTAACAATGAACACATTAATTTCACTTGTATCTGCCACAGACAATAGCAGCAACACATAAAACCGCATTCCAACAGTATTTAGTCCCACTTTGTGCACATTTCAAATGTAATGGGCAGAAGGACGAATCTAAGACCACAAAAAGTTCGTACTTTGAGACCTTCCTATACTTAAGCGTGGAAAGTCTTATAAGGAAAGCCCTTCTCTTAATCGATTTAACATATTTAACAGCTGGCTTCAGGGTATTTCGCAGTCGTGCTCTTTGGTCTAGAGCACTCTTACTTGTTGAATTAGCATTGGTGTTCCATTTAGCCTAAACTAATTGCACTTAATTGATTTATGGTCTATCAAATGGTCTAAAATGATAACAATGCTTCTTTTTTTTAAATAATCGTAATTGAAACCTTTTGTACTATTTTAATCATGTATTTGGGTAATGAATTCATTTTCCGTAACGGAAGCGCTTTCAGATAAGCAATGATTTAAACCATAATTTAACAAATGAATTCGTTCTGCTGGGCCGGCAAAAAGAGAAAATCATGAAAAATGTGTAAATCTTTTTTTCTATTGTACGCGTATTAATATATTGATCATTTTTTCTTTTGTCTGGCAAACAGTATGTGCATAGCTACATATATATATATATATATATATATATATATATATATGTGCATGTATATATAAATTATATAAAGCAAAACTAATAAGCGAAAAAAGGCTGGAAAATAAAAATGAAATGACGCCCTGTGGCTGTCATATTTTCGGCTCATTTCGCAGATTGTGCGCTGAATTTTTAATTACACTCGAAAAATTCGAAATTGCAACTAAACTTTAAATGAAGCACACATACAAACGCGCACATACACACACACACACACACACACAAACACACATAAACGTACACATTAATATGTTAAAGGGCCTGAACGGATGTGTTGGGCAGTGGCAGGAGTATGGGCAGGGGCAGGGGCAGGGGACGGGGATTCATAATGGTTTCGCTGTGCACTCTAACGATCTGGCAATGTTGGCAACAAGAGACACAGCACAGCACAGGTACAGTTACATATTCCCATTATTAATTAATGTGTCGCACACTTTTTCACACGAACACACACACACACACACAGGCATTTCGCATTTTCATCTTCATTTCACACTTAACACTGGCATACAGTTACCGTTAAAAGTTTGCGCCATTTGCAAGTGAAAGTTGGACGCAAGTAAAATAGTTTGTGGAGCAATTGAAAAACGTTCAGCAAACTTTCGAGCAGTTTATTTCACTCCGATGCCAACTGAAGTTTGCAACCAGATTGGGTGTGCTCATTGCGTAATTTTCTCACGATTTGATTACGCTTATTTTTATTTATTTTATTGCTTTTTAAGGCATATTTTCGAAGTACATTTACATTGGCAACCAAACAAATGAATAAATTTAAAACTTTACAGAACCAGCCAAACCAATATCGAATATGTAAAAACAGCAGAAAAAGAACCGACAAATAACAAATGTAACCGAAAAGAATTCAATTTGACAATCAATAATGAAAATTCAGTCCGGGTGCCATTATTTATATATACATTTTTGTGAAAATTCTGAAGCGACTTTTTTCTTAGATGTTTTTAATATGTATGTGTTAACTTTTGCACTTTTTAATAATATTTTCGACTATTTAATAGATGTATAACATATCCAAAATTTAAAAAGAAAAACAGTCCGATTTTCGCTTTAGGTGGGTATCTTTTTCGAGTGTATGTCTATGTAAAAATGTAGCTGTAAATATTAAGTAACTGTTTTAACAATAATTGTAACGGCACACTGTTTGACCTACGCTTATTGGCAGGCACTGTATTTAACCTTGACAACACACAATGTGCTTGTACCTAAGCCCGACGTAGCTAAAGAAAACGCAATCGCATTTGACTACATGCATAGATACAAACACATACATACATATGTATGTATATAGACGTATGTACATATTAAAATCCGTTGCCAGTCAGCAAGAGCAGCAGCCGTGGCGAGCTTGTGTCATCGTTGAAATTGAAAGGCGCTGAGATCTTAAGTGGTTTTCAAGAGCGCCAGGGGACTGGGGACTGGGATGGAAGGCGGGAGCTAAAGGGATAATGGGCGAGCGAAAAGGGAAAGTGAAAAAATTAAAAATGGTGTTACACCTTCAAGAGATGCCGCAACAATCGAGAAAATGAGACGAAGCTAAGCAGAAAAACAGGAAAAGCGTAATAAATAAAAATCACACAAAAACAACTACAAAAAGTATGTACAAATTGTTGTTGTTGTTGTTGTTGTTGTTGCTGCTGCTACTGCTGCGGCTGATGGTGCAGCGACCAGCGCCAAACATACAAATACATAAATTCTTTGGCAATTTATTATTAGAAAAAAAGCAGACGCCGAGGTCGCCGACAACAAGAGAGCCGACGAGAAACAAGGAGACAAAGAGAAAGAGTAGAGACTAAAGAGTGAAGAGCGGGGTGTGTGGAGCGTACAGGGTCAGGTCGGGCATGTTTGCTTTTTGCGTAGTTGTCATCTGCAACAAAAACAACAAGAACAACAAAGATGCGACACCAGCAAGCTTGGAGACGGAGACAGAAATAGTTGCCAAATTATTATTAACATTATTATTATTACTTTTATAATTTTAGAGAAGCAGCATGTATAATAAGAATCGGTATACATGTATGTGTGTATGTGAATACATGCAAACATATTCATGATTAGGTAGAGAGCCGGCAGGCGCTTATCATACACAGAAATAAATAAATACATTTATACTTAAGATAAATAACAAAAGTATTTTTTAAATTTCCCAGGCACAATGGATTTTGAACTGCTCCTTTTATCCCGTTATATTTCGAATCCCGTCGTCAACTGGAGCCATCCTAATATCCTGATAAAAGTCTAATGTGTACGTGGATAAAAATTCCCATTACTGAATTGGCCTTTAAAATTAGATCAAAATAAATATTAAAGATATAGGAGTCCGTATATATATATATATATACATATATATATTCGAAAATATCACTTGGAGAAAGTATTTCACGATCTCAACTCTCTTGGCTATAAACCAATTAGGCGATTGTAGTATTTCTAACACCGATAGCCAATAAATTAGTAACGAACTGATAGACTTTTATGCTTAGTGTATAGTCATGCCTCGGACGTAAACACACATACACACACAACCACAAACGCACACAGGCAAATTCACACAGACGCAGATAAAGCGCTGCAGATACACGCAACCATATGCTGAAAGTTTACGTTGTGGCGTCTCTCGCAGCAACTGCTGCGTCGTTGCTTAGTCAATATTTCATTTGGCACTTGAACCAAATACTTTTAGTTTGCTGCCACAGAGCAGACGAAGGTTGGCTGCGAACGCTGACGTCGGCAACAACAACAAACTAGAAAGGCGACAACGCCAACTTTAATCATGCCCCAATACACACATACATATGTGAATGCATATGTATTTTCCTACATAGTAGAATATGTATAGTAATTGATTTGTGTTTATATATGGTTAATTTAGCTAGTTGCGAATTTGCCTGCAGCTCAACTCAACTAAAGCGGCAAACATGGCGTATACGCACTTCCCTTAACAGAGCTCAACGCTGAAACTAAAATATCTAGAGCAATATCAATAAGCAAATATTCAATTTTATATCATTAATGTTCAAATATATTTTTCACAACATATTTTTTTAATTATACAAAAGATATACATGTTTTTATGTATTTATGTCAGAGTGTAAGCAAAAGATATACATTTTTCTTCAATGGAATAAAACGTCTATTAAAACATTCAGTCAACTATTAAGACTGTTGACTACCTCGTATATATATATATATATATATATATTCAACACAAGAATATGAAAAGAACTTAAAATCTATGTTTCGACATCTGTCCAATATAAATCTTGAATCGGAATCTATATTGCGAATGAATATGTGAAAGTAATATGGGAAATTACATTTTTATTTGTTTTTTATTTAATGTTGACTAAATTTGTAGAGACGCTTACAACAATACATAATATCAAATTAAATTTGAAATAAAGATTAATGTTTTCAAAATTAATTTAAAGTTGACAAAATAAAAATTAACGAAATATATAAATATATACATTACAAATGTATAAATCAAATTGAGCATATACCCAAAATTATTTCTTAGTTGGTTTTAGTCGGAAAATATTTCGAATGGCTAGGCTGGCCTGATGGTCATTTGGAACGTGCAACAGGCTCTCTCAATATAAACAGAGTTAATACGAATCGAAATGGGAATGCGAATGGAAGTGTACGTAAAAGTTGTCATGCACTGCTTGAATTCTGCTGGTGACTGTTAGTGTCTCTGGCCTCTGGTAGTTACAAAAATAAACACAAATATGCAAGCCGTTAAAAAACAAAAATTAAATTAAAAATTAAAGAAATTAATCCAAAAAAAAAGAAAGAATTTTTTGCAACTGTGCATAAAATGAAAAAATATAATTTCCATAAGCAAAAAGGAGCCGAAAATCAACGCACCACTGGATGAGAGCAGACAACTGGACAGTCAAGATGCCAGAGATGAGTTGCGGAACGAATGAAGGCGGCTGAGAAAATTCAAAAGCTTTCACTTTTTTATTTTTCGGCCAGCAAACATTTCATTTTTTATTTTTCCGTCTTCTTGTTTGTCTGTAGGTTCTTTTCATATTATTTTCCTTTTGCATAATAATGAAATTAAATTGCTGCCTTATACACGCTCACACACAGACATACGTATGTATGTCTACATACATATATACGAATTTAAAGTCTATGTTTATATACCCAGCAAATCCGAAATGTATGTGCGTATTTTTATCTTTACCACTTTGCTTTTGCAATGCTTTTCAAAACTGCGGCCATTGCAAAATTCGGGCACAGCAAATCAATGGTGCGCTCAACAAAAACTCAAGTTCAGATTGTAATTTCTTTATAAAAAAAATAAAAATAAAAATAAAAATAAAAGGCTCAATAGCCTCTCTATCAACTGCTAAAGGGAAAACGTTATGCTCTAAATGGAAAGGGCAACAAACATGGAATAAATGTGCCATATTTGTGGCAGTAATTTCATTATTGATCGATACACTTATTTATTTAAAATAAAAATTTCAATTGATTGACGATCAATTTTCCCAGTTCATGAGACATTTCCGATTCAGTGATTTTATTTATATCTCTCGCGTCATTATAGCTTAATCCACTTTCAGCTATTTATAGATCACATCTCAATATTGATGGTCCTCATCAAATTTTCCCATCAGTTTTCTCTACTCATTTTTACTCTTTGTTTGATAAACTTAAACTCAAGTTTTGTCGGTTGCACTTGCATTATATATGTATGTATCTACATATATGTGACAACGTGTCTTGATGTCTTGATGTCATCCCAGTTTTCATTTGATTTCTTTTTGAAAATGTTGCCAATGTAGGTCAAGAATTTACATAAATAGCGGCGAATGTTTCAACCGCTGGCCAATTTTCGGGCCAAGCTGTTGAAAATATGAATGTAATCTGCAACAAAAAATTACAAAAAGAAGAAAAAGTGTTTTCTGAAGCGTGAAAAGTTCCGGTGGTCAGAAAATGTTTTAAGACTAAAAGCAAATTGGCGAATGCGAATATCGTATGAATGTATGCATACTTCATACTCAACAGTGCCTGCAAACACGTACATACTGCTCGGCTTAATAGGAATAAACAGCTTGTATTAAACTTTATCGTCTGAACATTAATATAGCTATGTTGTGAGTAAGGATATAACCACAAATTCCCTGGGAATTTCAAAGAGAATTCATTTCGATTTTGCTGGAACTTAAGCTATGTATGTATGCATAAATATTATGTGTTACATAAACAAATATCCAAATATTACAAACTTTCTTAAATATAACACTGAAATATAAAATTGCTTGCCAATTGCCAATAATTCGGATATTAAAATTGATATTTGAGCCAGTTACGTATGCCCTATTGCAGGGTGTACAGGGAATACAAAATTACATGCATATACAAATGTACATCTTACGTATGTATGTATGTAAGCCGAGGACTGAGAATAGTGCGTGCCAGCCTTGAGCTACATTCGACAGACGAGACGACAAACAGCACGCAAAATTTTACACGTTCATAATGCAAACATTGGTCGCAAAGAAAATGCGGCAGACAATGCCAGCAAAGAGAGAATGGAGAGAGAAAATAAGAATGAAATAACCCAGAAACCTTCCTCAAAGTTGCCGCTATCAATATGTTGTTGGTATTGTTTTTACTTGTTCTTATTGGAATGAATTGCTGCGCCAAAAGCAGCAACAGCGACACACAAGGCATAAAAATAATAACAATAATATATGTACACACATACATACATACATATGGACATACATATGTAATAATTTTGTGTGATGCGATGGGAAGTCAACAGGAAGATGAGAAGGAGAATGGGAATGAGGAAGAATGTTAGTTTAGGGCTAGGTGGAAAGAAGCAGTAACGCCAGCAGCAGCACCAGCAGCAGCATCCCAAGTTGATGGCATCTGTTTAATTTTTGCTGTTGTTTTTATTAATGAATTTTTATGTTCAGTGGGCGGCAGCTTTTTGCTCTCCCTCGTATGCTCTTGTTATGCTTAATATTGTCGTTGTGTTGTCGATTTCTTGGCCTTTGGCTGCGTGTGCTTTTTACTTTTGGGCTATGGCTATGGCTATGGCTATGTCTAAAAATATGTCAGCCAATTCGCTAAGTGGCTCAACTTATATACAGTTTGTGTGCATGTATGTATGTATGTGTACATATATGTATGTATTCATATATATGTGTGTTAGTGTGTGTGCTTGTGGGTCTCAATATACACATACAGTAGAACGTGCTATATGCCGAATCCATAAAACACATGTACGTAAATGAAACTGCAAAAATATTTGAAGCATACATGTTTAAAAAACACAAATTGCAATGGAATTTAGTTAGGCACGTGGAAAATATCCAATTTGTGGAACTGAAAACTATTAATAAAAAGGAAAGAGAAATTACGAAAGTCAGTTTTACTTTCAAGAAGAAAGCAGAAACATATTTGTTAAAGTCGATTAAGAGTGAAAAATGTATTGAAAACATGTTGAGCTGAATAAAATGTTTATTGCAAAACTTAAAAGCAAAACATAAATTAATAAAAAAAAAAGGCCGTTTGAGGCTTATATTAAAGTATTTTCAGAATAAAAAAATTAAATATTACTTTAAAACGGTTTAAATGACCCACAATCCGTTTTAGTTTTAATAAAAAACAACACAGTTAAAGAAAAATGATAACGTTTAACAGTAGTTGGGCAATATATTCCCTAAGATATTTATAATTGGCTCAAAGCAAAAAATGAATGTACAGTTATGTACAGGTATGTACCTACATATAATTACATGCGACTATTCACTTGAACTTCTCAGCGGGTATTCACTGTTTTCTTAGCAATTGCCTTGCAATGCTTTTAGTTTTTTGTTGTTGTTGCTATTGTTATTATTGTTGCAGTGGACTTTGTTGCGGTTGTTTTAATTGGCATGACCAACATGTGCGCTACTTGATGTTTGATTTGATTTTTTTTTTTTGGCGCGCAATGCTCAGCACTCAGTTGCCGGCTAACGGCCTTTCCCTCGCTCTCATGCTCTCTTTATATTGCAGTCACAAGTCACACAACCAAAAAAAATACGCAAAATAAATAAGATATAATAAATTGGATGTTTCTTTTTTTTCCTTTCTTTTCGTGTTTTTTTTTGTGGTTTGTTGTTGTATTATTTGGCGGTTGGCGTCGCACTTTGTTGTTTTGGTCTCGCACACGCGACGATCTAAAAATCACAAAAATTCGACACGTTGCGTGTGTTGCATGTCCGTGCACGTGGCAAGCCCGACGCTGACTAAAGCTGTGGCAGGATCTGCCTCAGGACGGAGTGAAATGTTCCGCTTATGGCGTCCGCATCGCAGTGCCTCCGTCGACACAATGACTCAGTGGCCATAGCCATAGCCATAGTCACAGCCACAGCCATAGCCATAGCATAGCCATAGCCATTTGACATTGCCATCGTCTGTCAACCCACGAGCGCAGCATCGTTTGGATGGCGCACGAGCGGCGCACGAACTCAAAGCCGAGCGATGCACGCGACGACTTTTGAGCGATTTTTTGCTGGTGTGCGTATAGATTTGGCTCAGCTGCGTACATGCTCATTACAGAAATTCTCCGTATTCGAATGCTCAAGAGAAGCAGCGAGTGTGCGAGAGTGTGTTGTGATGGAATTGGAGAGCGCGCAAGTAATTTCGGCTTGAGTGAGTGTCTGTAACACATTTGGGCCAGATTTTTTACTCATTTCCGTTTGGCGCGCGTATGACTTCCGCTTTCTTACAGCACAAGGAAGTTGTTGCGACGACCAACACCGAGAATGACAACGACAACAACGACAACGACAGCGAAGATGATTATATGAATAAGGTTGGGTATGGGGACGTCTGCGTCTGCCAGTCGACGACGTCCCCAGGATCGCAGCTCGAATGTGATACACAAGTATGAGTGCAAATACAAGTGTAAATGGGCAGCTGGCTTAACTCGTGTGAATATTTCGCATAAGCTGAGGATAAAACACCAAATGGGAAATGGGAAATAAATGATCAGCTGCCTCAATTCTCCTGAATTAAACGAATCTTTTGCATGCTGAAACACGTTGGCAACCATCAGACTCATTATGGTTGGGATAATTGTCTCTTGTTGTTTATGTTGTTCTTACGACCATCTTGCATAACATAGCAAAGTCTTCAGTTGATCAGGACTTGGATAAAGGGCATCGCTTAGTCAAGCTGCCTTTTCACTTGACCCGTCTTAGTTGATTCCATTATTTTTTTTTTTAGCATTTTTTCAGGAAAGCCAGTTGTATAAATTCTGTTTGGTATCTCGTTAAGAATGTCAACGGGAAGTGGGAAACAAACCTGTTCATACTTGACATATGGAATTGCTTTCGCTATTACCGAAAAAAAGAAATACAACGAAATAAAAATTTAACATTGGATTGCAGTCGACTTAATACTCTGGCGTTTTGTATACCCGTGTAGAGGTGTATCTTATATTGATATAAAGTATTGGGTACTGACAAAAGCGTCTTCGATCCATTGAAATATATATATTCTTGAACACCCGAGTCGATATAGGCACGTCTGTCCGCCTCTGAACCAAAGCTGTGATGTCAGCAAATTACGGTTTCGGCGAGGCAAAGATAACCGTTCTTTGATAATCGAGATGGGCTTACATGTTACTTAAAACTGATCTTTCGATCGATTGGAAACAATATGAAAACAGTAAATACCGTGTGCAAGGCTCTAATGACTATAACGAGAAATTCGATTCAAACCGGAAATGCTTTAAGTGTAAGAATTGAAATTGCACATTCCTCAATATTCAGTCAAATTAGTCATATGCAGCATAGAATCTAACTACTCTTTGCTATGCTGAGATAGTAATAATAATAATAACAAAAATAATAGCTACAAAAAGCACTGCACCAAGCTCTGCTGCATTTGCATGATGAGTCAGACTCGCACTTGGTTGTCGGGACATCAGCTAGAACAGCCCCCAGTCGGATAAGCCAAAGCTGCCGAGCCATAGAACAACTCAGACTGAATAAGACGCATTGTGCACCACAAAATAAAAAAAAAAAACGGAACAAGTAAAAATGCTCCTATTAAGAAAGCTCGACTAGCGAATACCCTGAACCGAAGAACTTTGCTATCAAAGTTATTCAAATCGAAGATATTTAAGCCAACATATATATGCATATCTGTATGTATTGATGAGTACAAAATATTCTCCGGTGTTCCTAAGCCGATCTTCATCAAATTAATACAATACAAATAATGTAAATACTCAATTAGGAAACTATTGTATATCTATCACCGATAATCAATTCGAAGCGACATCTCACAAACGGGGAGACCAGCGTTTGGTATACGAGAACTTATGTCTCTGCGATCAGCGTGACAGACAAACAGACGGACATTGTTTGGAACGACTCGGCGTTTGATAATGATCGGGAATATATATACTTAACCGGAGATACTTTATCCGCCTCATTTTACCCCATTTCAATAGGTCTAGGGTAGAAAAAGCATTGAAAATGAAAGAGTGAATGCATTTTGCTTTTTCTCACAGGCACCCACAACATCATATACAGCCGTAGAAGGAGCAGCAACGATGACACGATTGTACTTTTGACAACAGCCTCAACAATAAAAGCATAAACCACAACAACAGTTGGTCAAAGGTTGTCACATCCAGCAGAACTACAACTACAACAACAGTCGAACTGTTGCTCGATTCAACAAGGATTGTTTTCTTGGGTCGCTTTCTCGCACAGTACAAAATTGGAGTTTCATTTGTTTCCCCTCAAGACACTTTATTCGCTTCTTGTCACTTTTAGTAGCACATGGCCCTTTTGAAGTTGGCCTTTAATTAGTACGTAATTTCACACAACAATTTCTGTTCTCTGGGAGATACAAATTGTTTAAAAATTAATTTTAATTAATTAGTAATTTCACGAAACAATTATTGTTCCCGGTGCTTTAGGATTAAATTGTAGATAAAACTCGTTTCATTTTTTTGATTATAATGTCATTTAATGCCAAAAAAAAATAACAGCTAACACCAGCAGCAACAACAAAAACAGCAATAACAACAACAACAATGACAAATTATACGCTTTGTGCAACGAAGCAAATTGAGTAGCAACTTCATTATGTTGGTACTTAGCAACTTGAACATAATTACGCAAGACAGACATACACAGCACACACAGACACAAGATTCACAACAACACACACACACACAGCAAACACCCATCTAGTTAAAGGCTTTTATTGTCAGTCTGCAGCAAATGTGCAAAGTAATCTCCAAAATTATTAATTAATTGACAAGATCCTTTGTCACTTACCTTGCACATTCAACTTTGAAGTAATCTCGCATTTGTACATTCTCAAACACACTCATATAACACTAACTAACTAATCTTTTGGCAGCTATTATGTAATGCAATTGAATGGGGCTGCCAAAGGACACTTACACAACCTTACTGCCCATTCCATTAATTACTCCACTGCGAATACTTCGAATCGAGTAATTACACTCCCATTTCTACTTATTATAAATATTCCAATAAGAAAATAAATCGAGAACAGCAATTTTCTAAATTTGATGAATATTGTTGTTGTCTGTGTGTGGAAATTTGTGTGAAATTTCCATTCACTCAATATTAATCTTTCGTTTTCAGAATGTGCAATTCAGGTTGACAACACTTTTAATTTGAACACCAAGCAATTCTTATTTGCCACACTGCTGCAGCAGTTGCGGCTGTTGCCTGCACATTTGGCCACTGATTGCATCAGCTTGCCGAATCCAAGTCGAGGAACAATAGCATTTGAATATGCCGTTGGGCTGTTTGGCTATTTACCAATCCCAATCTCAATGCTCAAAGCAAAATAATTATTTTTCCTTCACTTTCCCCATGTGTTTTATCAGCAAGGATTATCGTTCATGGGGAATTTAAAAATTAAATAACATAAACATATAACTGGATTTAACATATTACAACATCACATAACATCTACTATAAGATCAAATATTTTACATTAAAAAGTTTTGGTTTCTGAATTACATAAAATCAAAACTATTTTGGTGTAAAATATATCATAATCTAACACAGCGAATGCGAGTGTTATTATTTGGTCTTAATACATGTTTGGTAACATCAACTATATCATAATATTGAGTATTTAGCAGGTATAAATATTTTGAAAAGCCCATGCATTGCAATTGTCGACATCGTTGGAGGCACAGAGTCCCAATGAGTTGAAAAACAAACCGAATTTGAATTACAATTCCAGTTCAAGTGACAGGCATTAGGCACATTTGAGCCAAGGCTCATTACGACATTCGATAATTTCCCATTAGAGTTGCTGGAGACAATTAAATATGATGTATCTATCGTCTATAATGCTGGCATTTGGTTGCAAATTTAACAAAATACAATCAAAAATTTCGACAGCGACATCCAGATATGATTATGATTAACTAATGCAGGCGCCAGGCAGATGTCCAGAGTTTTAATGCCGGAAGGGGAGACACAGCACAGTACTGGGCAGGACACTAATACATAATTGAAGCATCGTGTCAGTGGAATGCCCCCTGCATGAGAAAGTATGTTATTGTGGCGAGGGTGTGCGGAGTGAACATGCATCACGGCTATTAAAACAACAATGACAGCAGCCACAACCAAAATAAAATTAAATTCGCACAGCGGCGAGTTCGCATTGTTTATTATTCAGGGAGCCGAATTTGCGATGAGCCCGTGCTTAAAATGAACTCCAATCTATGAAGAGCAATGTTGCATGCTACAAACAACAGCAAAAATTTGCTTTTATATGCTGTTGCAGGTTCGGCAGTAAGGATAGAATTACGTGTCACAAAAATAAGGCCCGCTAGCTAACCAAAGCAACTGGTGGCATGCGGCTTAATAATCAGAGTGCGCTGCGAGTGCAACTAGCAAAAGGTTTACCACCTGCCGTCTCAGCTTTGCCAAAAAGGTGCGCCAATAATGCACATGCGCCAAATGTGAATTGAATAGCACACACACACACACACACACACACACACATGTAGGAGTACATAATGAACATGACAGCACAAAGAGCAAAATATGAGTGTATTAAAGGCTCTGCACGCTTCATTTTATCAAAGGTAACAATGCGTTGCATGTGCCCCACTTTGGCAACTTTTTTCGGTACACACTTTTAATTAAGAAAAGCTCCTTAAAATGAAGTCAAACAAAAGTTGCTTAAGAGAAAACACGCTCGTTTTTATACACATAGTTGAAATACTTAATTGGTCAAGGCAACTTCTGTATACATATTTGTATCTATAATAAACATATATATGACTTAAGCTGAGACAGGCAATTGGCAAGGAACGCAGTGCTCAAGCAAAACGAGCTAAGAAACTAAGGTAACTAAGACATATGCGGGAAAACCGATGATTCTTCGTTCAATAAGTCTAAAATTTCAAATTGCTTATATTACAAGTGAGTTAAATTTTCGAAATTTTGGCTAAGAAAAAATATAAACAGAACAAATATGGATAGGTTGGGAAATTTGTCTACCCCTTCTTTATTCTCTCGCACTGTGCAACTTGCGTCTTCTTCTTAGCCTTTTTAATATTTCACTTTCCTTATTACTAAGCTACTTACGTTGAACAATTTTTGGTCTAATTGGGGTTTTCTTGGTCTCTTTTAATGTTGGACAATTTTACTTATAAATACCCCAAGATTTATTTGTTTTTGTTTTTATTTTAAATTTGTAATTGAACCACACCCATTTATATATAATTTAATATTTCATTTTTTTATGTAGTCAGCATAAATTTCCTGAATTATTCTCGTAGATTAAATGAGGCAGACGAATTAAAGTGTCATGTTAGTAATGTTGTGCAACTACAGTTAGCATAGACAAATTGCCATCGCTCGCATACATACATATGTATGTATGTATGTATGTTGCTAATAGCCGAAGAGTAGACAAGCTACGCAACTAGCAACAGCAACAACATCGAGCAATAACTACAATAACAACAATAACAAGAGCGGCGACAATGGCCAAACACGAAGCAAACAGCTTGTCAGCAATGCCTGACGAACTGTCAGAAACCGCAAATTGTTGTTGTGCTTACAGTTGTTGCTGCGGTTGCTTTTGCTGTTGTTGTTATTGTTATTACTGTTGTGGCTGTTGCTATTGCACAATCATTGCCAGCTGACAACGCCACGAGTGAGCTGAGAAATGAACAGAACAAGTCCGGACAGGACTGCCCCAGAACTTTTACAAAAAAAAAAAAAATTAAAATATATAAAAAAAAAATAAATTCACATTCAAATGCGACCGAAACGAAAGCAAAAACAAAACGCACGGATGGTGTGGACAATTTGTGGGATTTTTGCAAAAATACACACGTACATTTTATTGTTATTATTTATACAACCAAAATTGTATCCACTGGCTCTCGCCAAGCTGAGAAGAAAAGTACGGCGTGGACAAAAAAAAAAAAGGGATAAGAGGATGCCGGGTTTTAGGGCAACGCTTAACATTGTTAAAGGCAACAAGAACAACAACAGCAACATCATCAAAAGTTGTCTAAAAATTTGCAAATGCTTTTAAGCCCGCAAACGATGAGCACTTAGCCAGTTGAACAATTTAGACATTTTCCGCCGTAAACTGTTTTATTATTGATATTTTACACATTTTTTCAACATATATAAGTATTTTAAAGAATACTGAAACACCGCAGATCTTTTGCATGAATAAGAACCCAAGTATTTTAGAAATCTTTCTAACTGCACAATATTAAATCGTTTCAATTGTAATTCAAGCACAAAGATCTTAAATTATATTTGAGATTTCATTATTTCCCAATTAGTATTTATGAATTGCATTCAAAATATTTAATATGTTACAAGCGAGTAGCTTACGCCCAACTAACTCACAAACATTTCAGTAGCTATTCACACCTGTGTGCACACGCACACACACACACACACACACACTTATTCTACTTGCAAGTGTGTGTATATATACATTTTCATTTATAGTGAATCTTCATCATACACTTAAATGCCTGCGGTATGCAAAAATATTCCAATTACTAAAAGTAAATGTAAAGCAAAGTTGATGTGAAGCAGGCACAACAAAGTTGCTTGATTGTGATAAGCTATATGGGAGCGGTTGCATCGATTATACAAACTGCAATAGCTTTAAAGTCGCTTCTTCTATATCATGCAGCATCTTATATATTTTGCCATATTCCGAATAAAGAGCCCAGCATCCAGTTTTCTTAGCTCCTAAACAAAAAATAATTAGGTAAATGAAGTTTTTGCCCTAATGCTGATTAGCGGGTAATTAGCCATGACTTAGCTCTGCATTAGTTCTAGGTGTGTCTGTGTGTGTGTACCTATACACATATCCATAGATGCAAATATATGTGTTTGAGCTTAGGGCATGAGCGAGTGCAGCACTCACCTTGAACGTGTACATTGTTATATACATACATACATATATGTATTTGTTGAGCTTTTAACTTTAAATTAATTTTTAAATACCTCTTCGTTTTATTTGAATGCTTAACGCTGACATTGTTATAGCTGCTGGCGTCAGTATTGTTGCTGTTGCTGTTGCTGCTCATTGTTGTTGTCACCATGAGTGTTGATGAAATATGCATGAGATTGTGCGGCAGGCAACGGCAACGGCAACATACACGCGGAAGGAGAGTGGTGGGAAGGGGACTGAAGAGAGCGAGAGAGGGAGCTAAATGGCAGTGCCAATAATTATGGCCATGATAATGACAATGGCACCGACAATAGCCAATTATGTTGGTCAGAACTCAGACACGTATCTGCATGCACCTGTTTCACTAATTAGAATAACCGCTAAAGCATTTTCAGGCATGCCGCAGGCCAGTAAAATCTTCAGGCCAAGTAAGCAATTCGAGCCGTCTTACAAACAGTTTCTTTTTGACTTTTTTGGCCCCAACGCAAACATAAATTGTAATCAAATTCCAAACTTAAAGTTTTTGTTTCTTTGACAGTTACAGTTTTACAGTGTTGCACAATTTAATTAAATAGGAACTTGCGCTGGAAACCTCATAAGCATTTGCCATACGAGAAAATTGTGGCAAGCATTTACTTTGCTTGTAGGAAAATAAATGAAGTTTTACAGTCAAGCAGGTATTTTAGAAAATTTGATGCCCAACCTGGTAAAGTCTTTAAAGTCATTACTTTGTTTCTGTTTCGACACAAACAAATTTTTGGAAAGTTCGGAATGCAAATTGAATACTGAGAAAATACAAGTAACTGATTTGAATTAATTAGCATAAACGGAAAAATAAGAATCCTTTAGTCAAGTGAGCTGTAGTTCACGATACCAGCTAAACCAGCTGAATATGTATTATTCTGGTTTGATGCTGATCACGAATATATATGCATATAAGGATGGCTTTGCGATATACATTGTTATGTTTGTGCTTCTTGATAATGAAATTGTATTCATGATTAATTGCACTTCATGCGTAGCTCTTCCCTCGCTGGCTGCAACCGAACAAGGCTGCCACATTGCTTTGACCGCTTCTTGTTTGTTTTACTCCTATACCAAATTCTCCAGATTCTTTCTTTTGCCTGTTACATACCTTTGTGCAAAGCCATTAAACCCTTTTTAAACATTTGTAATGGATTTAGGGTATAGAAGGGGAACTGGCAGGTACTCGCTCCTTTAACGTTATGTTGCTAAAAATTCATTATAAATTAAGAGTCACTATCACATTTAGTGACAAACAATCGTCCTCGTAATCGTAATTGCAATTGTTAATCGCAGTACAACAAACAGAGTCCTTGGCATGACGGCAAATTAAATTAGACGGCCTGGGAGTCACCGCAAACACAATAGTCGGCGAGTGTGGGCACATCATAAGGTTGAAGGCCCAAAACACGAAGCCCTCATCAGGCACTGATCAAAGATGTGAGCTGGGGCTTAACACGCCAAAGGCATGACAATGCGTGCTGTTGTTGTTGCTGTTGCTGTTGGTGTTGCTGTTGCTGTTGCTCTTGCTGTTGCCGGTGTGATTACGTAATTACGCATGTAGTGAATGTGTACACTTGTTGTTGCTCTAAATGTTGCTTTTATTTGCACGCCATGATGCTGCAGATGCCTCATCGTCATTCTTCGCTCCTTCACTCCCCGTCTCCAACCTCATGAAGCAAATTAAAGAAATGCCAAACGGGCTTAGCATCTTAAGGCAGCTTATTCCATCTGTCTGCCTGTCAGAGAGTGCGTGCAACACTGCGTGAGCGAGTTTTTGTGTGCTCATGAGCTGAAGCTGTGAAAATTATGACAATAGCTGCGGTTTTCCTTTGGGTTTCTGCCACCTGCGACTGACTGTTGATTGTGTGCCTTTCAATGTGTTGCAGTTGTTGTTGTTGTTGTTGCTGATGTTGCTAACAAACAAAACGAAAATTGTTTATTTGCATATTTGGCAGTGGCTGCTGCAGATTAGCGTGAAGATTTAATGAAATTACATTCGCAAAAAACAAAACCGAAAAAGCGACAACAAGCGTCGAAATAACTCACTGCAATTACGTTCATATGCAAAACACTTGACACTGTTTGCTAACAGCTTAAATGAAAGGCAACATGCAAAAAACAGTCAGAACGACGACGACTTGGCGCATACCTCACTTTCCATTGCAAGGAATATCGCAAATAATAGCTAAACTGGAGCTTAAATACCTTAAACGGAAACGTTTCTACAGGGTATGCATATATGCAACGCGTTTGTAGTAATTGAAACCCGCTCAGCAGCACCAGGTGAAAATGACTCGCATTTTGCTGTTCATGGAGTAGTGCGATATCCGTTTGTTAATCGAAATACTGAACAAGAACATATACCAGAAGCACACGCTGCGAATTCTCCTACACTCATTCAGCGACATTCATTTGGATTCAAAGAAATGGTTGGGTTCGAATTGTGGTTGCGGTTTTAAAATTGGTTTGGGGCTGTTCTGCTTTGCGTGCTCCCTTTGCTGCCCCTCACGTTGGCTGTACTTACGTGTGGATACCTTCCGTATTACAGTATATTGGTTTTGTGCAATGCCCGTCAGGTTGTCTGTCCCTCTGTCCGTTCGTATAAACTACCACGCTAGTAACTAGAGACTTAAAGCCTGGAAGCGTTTAGAGGACTAGGGATTCAATGAAAACGATCATTTCAAAACAATATATCCACAAATCTCAAACTATTTTAGAGCTGCAGTCACAAAATTTGGAAGGAATATTACCGATTGCCGCCTTTAAGTATCGATTTGATTTAGATTGGTATCATTTCGCAGTCGGTCACTGTTTCTTCTATTCATTTTTTAAATTTAAAACCTTGAATGTATTGATCTTGGTTATGATACCTGTCTTACTTGATATCGATATTCATGCAATGCCAACTATATTCAAATGCTTAATATTCAATATTCATGAATGATAATCAATGCATAGTTAAGTTCATTTCCTGTTTTATGGGTATTTAAATATAATACGGCTGAACGTTAAAAAGTGTGCAAATTTCCAATCTTCTACTGGGCTAACTTTAAAAAATTCTATTATTAAAAGTGATGATTAATGAAATTAAGATTACAGTTGTATTGACTGCTTGTTTCTGTATAATCATAGCCTGCAATCATATCATCATTATCGATGAGTAGCGAATATAGAAACTAAGGCCAAGTAAATTTTATATGGGCTGATATGCATCTTAATATGTGTCTGCATTATTTTGTTTACTTGCCTTTTCTTATTTTTGAAGGTTTTTTGGATTTGGGTGGGGCAGGTCAGCCAGCCACAAAAATGTTGAGAGGGCGTGCGAAATCTTACATATTGAATCTACAATCGTTTATTAGATATAATCAGTCTTGTGATGCCCTCCACGTTCCGATAGACAGTCAACGGCCGGCACACGTGTAAGCGCCGCATGAATTTCCACCTGTGCGTGTGCGTGTATATGAAGTATGTGCAAACAGCTGTCGCGTGTCACCGGCTGGCATTCGCTCCAACGGATACGGAAATTACGTGCACGATAGCTGTCTACAAAATGCGTCAACGACAATTCATTGACGATGGTCGGGCGCTGAAAAATCAGTGGAACAACATTATGAAGCAATAGTAATCAGGCCATGTTTGCCGCGCCTATTCCCTCTTCCTTGATTATCTCTCCACACGCGCAGCACGCTCTACTTGCGCTTTAATTAAATGGCAGAAGACGCGCAGCACAAAATGAAACTCATTCATTATATACATATATATCTCTATATTTATATATGTATATGTATCTGAGTAGTCTGTGTCTGTATTGTTCGTTTTGTTATTGTACACTGGCAATTGCTTGGCATCGCTCATTTGGACACTGGTCTGCTTTGCACATAGGTGTGTTCCGAGAGTCTTCTCAACCAAAGGGTTGAGATGCGAACCGTTTTCGTCGTTTACAAATTTATGCGGCATACGTTTTGGGGCCGTCCATCGTTGTATATGGTATACGCGGCGAAAGGGGCTCATTAAAAATTGTAAAATGTCTCAAAGTGGCTATGGCAGCGCCAAACTTTCATATTTACAGCATGCATTTTAAGACCGATCCAAAAACGAACTTTTGTCGAAGGCATTTTGAGGTTCTTAACTTTATTTTTAAAACATTTTTTTCTTCTTCTCTCTTTCTATGACATTTTTAATGTATTCCATGGGTGAATTACGATTTTCAGCACGCACGATAAAATATGAGAAGGGAAAATGTCTGCGATAGCGTTGAAAGGGTAAAGAAAGCGTTTTCTAAAGCATTTGCAAACGTAAATGCTACCAAAGAGTAAATATTTTAATTTTCATTATTCGAGTAATTTACGAGCGAGCGTTTCCGCTGCGCCACCTGGCCGTAACTGGAAATGACACAAACGTCGAGTATGAACCATGCTTGCCCTTAAACTTCAGCTAACCCTTTGCTGCAAATAATTTCGCCTTACTTGCCGTAAGCTCGCCTCGAGTCGTGGGGAAACTATTACCTTGGCTCCAAGACCAGACGCTATAGCGGCAAACGGGACGTATGAGTGATTTCACAGTGCGCACAATTAATCTGCCTCGTTTCGTTTTCTATGCAATTCAATTGTTATATAAAGCGCTGGACGACACGCCCACTACTCCCCGGTGCCTTAGAACAAACTTCCACTTTGTCTGGCATAAGCTGACACCTGAAAGATGACGCTTTGTTTTTCTTTTGCAGAGTCTTGACTGGATTATTGTGTCTTACAATTGCTTTACAATAAATGTTTTTAAATAGAAAAATGTATTAATTTGAATGTATTAACAATTTTAAAGATAAGCTTGCAAAATGTAATATGTTTAAACAATTGTGCAGTTTGCACAAGTATGATTATTCATTGTAAATGCCCATACCTATGTATATTATTACAAATAATTGAGTTGGAGCCACAGAATTCAAATAAAAAATTGTAATTACAGACAAATGATTTCTCTTTTATAGTTTTAAAGCATTTCACTTGAATGTGTTAACAGTTGATTTCTTTACTGCCTCATAATTATTATGTTATATGTATGTAACCTACCAATCCTGGCAATCTGGCATGGGAAGCGATGCAAATCTGTTCATTTATTCTAGTGATCAGATGCATAAGCATATGAATATTGACAAAGCCTGTAAATTGCATGTACTTGTCTGTAATTATGCCGCTTAAAGACACCAAAAAAAAAGCATAATATATTCAGTTTATGCATTTGATTCGAATCGACAATTCAAACAGCATTGCATTCACTTTTGCACAGTTCAATTCAATTTAAATGCAAATGAAATTATCATCAATTATTGTCAAGTTGCATTAACTATTGATGAATGTATAAAGCCCCAATTGCCATTTACTGCAACTTATTTGAGCTAATTTACATAACAAATCGACTAATTAGTCAAAGGAATTTTATAAACAAATTGAGGCGAAACAATTTCAATATGTTTTATTTCCATATTTTCCATATTTCGAAAACTAGCAAGTACCCAAATATTAGGAGAAATTCAAATTGATTTAGTTTTCACAATTTGATAAGCAGGATAAGCACTTTCGTTCTTACTAAGCTACTAACAATTTGTTTAATTCATTTACCAAAAATACGTATTTAAAATAAAATTCAACATTAATTAAAAAATGTTTAAGTGAATTAATTAGTTGCGACCTGGTGCTATAAGGGACGGCACACCAAGTCAGTCTATTATAGCACATTGAACCATTAAGAGCAGTCAGAGAAAGAAAGAAAGAGAGAGAGAGAGACATAGATAGAGAGAGAGAGGCAAGTTGAAGGGCCCAAGTTGGCCCATTGCAGGTCATTTTGGTAGTGGAATGAACTTGTCCTATTGCCTTGTTCTATTGCTTGTAATTTATGTTCAACTTTGCGGTTACCCAGTGCTCTGACTCTAGAGACCAATTGGGAATGACCCTTGGACTGCTCACTTGTTTCTTCGTCCCTATTTCTCTCTGTCTGTCTGACTGTCCATCCATCTGCCCATCTGTTGGACTGTGGGCCTGACTATTCGTCTGTTTGTTGTTGTTGTTGTTACCGGCTAGGCGCCATGTTGGCAGTTCTTTGCGGGCTGCCTATAGTTTTATCTGTTAACCAAGACTGCAACACGCCCGGCAGCATCATGTTTCACATTGTTGTTGTTGGTGTTTCTGTTGCTATAGTTACTGTGACTGCTGTTGTTGCTCTTGTTGCTCTTGTTGTTGCTGTTACTGCGCGCACTAATTAACTGACTTGAAAAGTAATTAAGTCATTTGTCTGGTTCCCAGACGGATTTGCCTCGGCAGTCTCGACTACTGTTGCCTCTGTTGCGGCGCAAGTGTTTGCCTAGTTGTTCTGTTTTCTGTGTGAAAATGTGTGTGTGTGTGTGCTTGTGTGTGTGCGTGCGTTTGTTTTTATTTGTATTTGTGATTATGTTGGTGTGCGCCGTTGCGGTCGCTGCGGTCGCCTTGCCTCGTTTGATAATTGCTGACCTGAAGCCGTAGATAATCAAAAGTGGAAATCCTTGCCTCCACACAGCAAACTTGCTGGCCACCGCACTCCTTTTCATTACCAACCCCTCAGACATCCGCCATTCTTGCTGTGGCAACTTTGGGGCAACAACAAAGCTGACACTGTTTCAGTACAACTTTCGGCAGGCTTACACCTGTGTCTGCAATCCTTGGGCACAGTTTGCTCTCACTTTGACATCACAACTTTTCGGTTAAGGCTATCAATTTACTAGCACTCCTAATCCGACCGTTGAGATCAATTAGTGTGCACAAGCACGCAGCAGAGAGAGTTTACTTTGCCATCTCCGTTCACCTTCTGATTATCGTCTTCTGGATGCACCCCGACGACCTCGCCTGTCGACACTAGGCCCCTTTAATAAAGGCGGCTGCTGCACACGTGGTGCTCTTGTCTAAAGTTCTGAGTAGTTCACCGTTGCCACTTGCAGCATCTTGGATGGCTCACATACACGTTTGGTCGGCTTAGCTGCCAATATAATCATTGGCATTGACATACTGCCAAAGTTGATAAGTTTGCTGACAACAACCAAAGTAGGACCACTGCTTGTGTTAAAGACAAAATCCAATTAGCCTTAAAGCTTAAACGGCCCGCCAGGTGTGAGCTAATTTTGTGCATCACTTTACAGAATAAATAAGCTACTGATCTGCTTCATAAATGGACTTTTAACATTTAATATCGAAAATTGTACATCGGAGCCGACTTTATCATAATTTTTTATACTTTCATTGCCTTTGCTTAACACTCTCTTTCAATATCTATTTAATCACAGCAAAATTTGAAGCTAACTTTAGCCAGACGAGTTCGAGTGGAGTACACTAAAATATTTTATTTTTCTAAAAATATGGCAAAACAATTAATATTATGAACAAGAGCACCCTTCAGCGAGATTCGGAGCGAACTTTGCAGTCTATTGCCTCATGCAATGGAACAAGCTCTCTGAATAACTGGTTGGCCACAAATATGTCCAATTTTGTTCTAGCTCAAGGGAGCAGAAAGCAAGATCTCAAGCGAAAGCCTGCAAAATGCAAGAAGTCAGCACCAAATAAATCGATGATAAATCTTAAAAACGATCCACAAGCGTCCTCGCAGCAAGCCCAGCTGTGAAACCTTGCAAAACTCTACATATTTTTCAACGGATAGTGACAAGGTAATCCATCTTTTTGTCTTTCATTTCTCTCTAGCAATTATGCAATGATTATATTATGTTTAGTTAGTGTTTTAAGATAAATATTAAGCATTTTAACAATGCTAGTGAATATCCTTAGTATATTAAAAATGATACTAATAATATTGTAAGCAAATGGTTTATTAATTACATGATTTCTCATCCTCTCATCATCTCATCCTCTCAACTTCTCATATTTTGAAAATTGGCTCAAAGTAAACAAAACTTCGCAACTGGTTGGCGCATACACAAAGCATTACGCAAAACAAATAAACAGCAGTAAATAAGTTAAAGTAAACAACAAATATTGAGAACGATGGAGTCCGAAACCACCGACGGATAAATACCCACTTCTGAGATGTTAAAGAGCCATGCTGATAAGGAGGTAGTTTGAGCAACAATTAAATTATTGGCTTAAGGTTCAACTAATAATAATAAAAACAATTTTCGATTCTTTTGAGATATAGGTTTTATTTTTGAGTTCATGCTTTCCTTGTTAAAAAAAAGACATACATGTATGTATGTATGTATATTCGACCAGCTTTTATAAGAGCCATTATTTTGTATGTGTATAATGGTAATTCATTCATGCATAGCATCTCAAAGTTGGGGAACATTTCCCGATGTGAATTCTGTTAGAATTATGGCCAACGGTCCTTGTGCAATTTGCTACACAATTAACAATTTACCATTTACAAACTAATGCTCTCTCGAGCCAACGGACTAGTTTTTATATTGGCGGATGGAAATAGTTACAAAGTCCTTAATCCTGTTGAGGGCTTAGTCCAAAAAGCTCAACTTTGCGTCCAATTATTTGGGATTGTTATGAACACAGAGCGTTGGTTGCAAATTGCCGGCTGCACCCACATCATATTTATTTTTAGTATGGCGAATGGCAATTAATATGCAACAAAATTATGCGGCATGCAAATTGGAATATTGCATTTGGCTAGTGGCTCTTGGCTAGTGCCTAGTAGCTGATGACTGGTAGCCATGCAGACGGCAAGTGGCCGATTCAAAGCAAAGCGCATTAAAAAGGCCACTGTAGACAAAGTGCTCCACCGACTGGCAATGTGGGGTCTCACTTGCTGCCACATAGGCCTTTTAACTGGGACGCTGAGGATTCAGCTCGGTTGCGCTATTGTTCGCTAGCAAACAAAGTTACAAAGTGCCGACGAGTGCGCGTTGGTGATAATGATGATAACGATAGTGATGATGATGTTGTTGTTGTTGTTGTTGCTGTTGCTGATGTTGATGGTAATAATGACGTTGGCATCAGCTGCAAGCGGCATTGTTGACTTTGAACTCGACAGGCGAAAATGAACCGCAAAAGGCCCAGTTGAAGCTTGAAAAGAGGGCTTAAGGCTTGGGATTTGGGGACGGTGTCGAGCCGGATCAGACACTGACCGCCAACACACGTGACTTGCAGCGTTACGCAACATGTGTGTGTGTGTGTATGTGTGTGTTGGCCACAAATTCTGTTCATTACTTGAATTTAAACAATCGAATTAGCCCGAAAACAAACACCAACCAGAGGCGTCAGCACCCAAAAACAACAGCAACTCGTCAGCTAGAAAAGGTCAAGCGTATACACAAATGTAAGTATATATGTACATATGTGTGTTTGTGTACGTGGGTGTGTATGTGTGTATTTAATTGGCAGCATTGACCTGCCCTGACCTGACTCGACCAAAGCTTTTCTAATAGGAGCTTGTCCACAATTTCCATACTGAATTTAAGTCTAAGGTTGACTGATTGATTGTTCCTTGCACAAACTCACACACACACACACAACACACACACACACACACTGACACACTCAGTCATAGAACTTGTTAGTTATTTGCATTGTGTATCAACTTGATTAGAGTAACTATTTATACTATTTAAGACTATTTCCGGTCATTGAATCAGAAGACGGAAGACAGCAAAGATCTGACAGCATTCAATTATTGCACTCGTTCACTGTGTCCATTTACTACTGTACTTAGTCAAGCGTAAGCAGAGAGAACAGCAATGTTTTTCCACTAAGCATTGTTCCCAAGGCGATGGTCCAACACCTGAAAGACCGCTTTGGGATGGCAAACAGTCGTATTGTCTGCAATTAGATTCAACTGTTGGTGAGAGAGTATGCAAATAGTTAAATTAAATAAATAGTTTAGTAATGAACGGCAAAGTCTTTTGTATTCCGATAAAATAAAAGCTGAAGAATATAATTGAATTGCTGAATTAATTGGGTTGAATCGTGCTTAATCAAAATAGAATAAAGCTCAAATACAATTAGTATTCATAGTTATTTTCAAGTGATTTGCTTAACGTTTTTCCAGTGCAAGAACAGACCAAATGCCAAAGCATCTGCCCTAAGGACGATGCCAAAGGGCATAGCGGGGCGGAGCGGAGGCTGCTTACGTGACCTGTCTAGCTGCTGACATATTGACTCATCAACTTCAGGCAGCTGTGAACGGCGACAAGTCAAAATGGTAATGGTAATGACAATTGTCGAGAGCCGCCCAACCCATCATCGACTATTACCATTACTAGTGCCAGAGTGCCCCATCTCCTGCCTCGTTCACTTGCCACTTTCCACTTTCCACTACCACCGCCAGTGTCAATACGATGGCTCACAGTGGCAAACAACGAAAAGCACAATTTTTAAGTTAATGAACATCATTTTTCTCTGTTTGCTTTCACTTGCGTTAAGTGTCGCAAATAAATTCATTAAAGTGGCATTTTTCAATTTTAATGATGAGACCTCCAACCACCCACCCATTCACCCCGCACCACCCACTGAGACGGGGCGAGCTGATCGCGTGGTAATGAATTTTTTGGTGGCATGGAAAATGAATACAAATCGTTGATGCGGCCCACCAAAACCCCCCCAAAAGCACTTACAACCGTACAGTTGCCCACCAACAGATTAAATGCTGCATTTATAAATGAATTACGTTTTATTTATTACATGTTACTTATGGCGATTATCATCATTGGTGGCAGCACGGACAGCCAGTGCCGAACTTTATGCTTTATGGTAATAAACATTCTTATCGGTTCGTCAACTGCAAATTGTTCAATGTAATGCGATTGCACAGATTTTATCACTTGTCACTTTTCACTTTGATATTTTGGTTTTTATTCGAGGATTAACCTTGTTCGATATGCGCTTTTGGCACATTTTACGTACACTCAGAAAAAAGTTTCCGTGAAATTTGGCAAATGGTCTTCAAATGAAAATCATCTTGAAAACTGGAAAGATGTTTTTGTTTTCAAAAATAATTTCCAAGTTTACAAAAAATAAAATATTTCTTAAAAGAAGAAACGCTTTTTATGCATTTTTATAAATTTATTTCTTCTTTTTCAACATTTTTGAAAAATTTACCCTAAGAAAAGAAAAACCATGATTTCGGAAAAGACACAGACTTCCCATTTAGAAATGTGCTTTCTGAATAATAATGTGAGTTATCCTTGTATACCAAAAGGATGGCAAAATTCTAACAATCAGATCGGTTTTTTTTATGAGTGTGGCAGTGCAAATGACAGTAAAAGTTAGAATGTTATTATACACGTACATACATGAGATTGTGTGTGTATTTGATACATTATATACAAATGATTGCAAATCCTTTACACGTCTCCCTCCATGCGTAACACACTTCTCGGCAAAATCAAAATGCCCTCTGCAAGGGTATAATAAAAGCATAATAAGAAAAATCAGCGAATCGTGAAAAGAAAAAGAAGTATCATGAACGAAATTTTTGATGTATGGAAAACGGATTGGTGGCAAAAAAAAAAGGAGCATGTTGCATAACTTAAAGATGTTCAAAATGTATGATTCAAATTTACAGACATTTTCAAATTGTACGCCAGCAAGTGGATGAAATTGTATACAATCAAGCGATAATTACACAAATTACAGCTTGAGCTTGTTGCTGTTTTGACTCCTCTTACTTATCTGACTGTGCACTCGAACGGAGGGAAATGTGAGCAGTAAGCACTGGCAGGGAAGCAGCCGCAGGGACATTCGCTGAGCCGTGCCCATAGACGTAAGCCGTGAACTGTGAACCATAACCCTTGCCACCTCGTAATCCTTATCAAGCTGCCTGCGAGGACCCATTCTAGTAAGCTTACCCAATTATGAAACATTAAAAACACGCGCATATAAATCGCTTCATTTTTATGCGCAATTACAGCACGGCTCCGACTACAGCCGTAGTGTGCCTGTTGCCTGAATACTTTTTTCTTTACCTTTCTCTCTCACTCTTTCTACCTCATCCTCTCTCCACAGTTTTCTTACTTCTCTGCCCGTCTTCTCACGCTACTCAATTAACTTAATTCCCTTTTGCATAATGTGGATGAGGCGATGATGTTGCTCATTTGACTCGACGTATTTCTCATGTATTTTTTATTTATTTTATATTTAAACGATTTTAAGCTCGTCCGCGCAAACTACTCAACCGTGTGCACCTCGGTTCAAGTGTCAAATGTAAAGTGGAAAAGGAAAAATGCAAAGGCAAAACGTAAATAGGCAGAAATTAACTGGCATCGCTGTAGCATCATTGTCGTCCCCAGTAACTGCCGGAAGTCGAGGCACAGATATAAAAAACAACAACAACAACAAAATGAAAACAAAAAACCAACAAAAAAAACAACAAAAAAAATGAAAAAGGGCAAAAAAAATATTAAATGCCGTCACTATGGTAAAAATGCGTTCGTTTGGCTAATGCGATTTTAGACAACGGACGCCTTTCTGCCTAGTCGTTGAGCAAATTTCCAACTTCCAGTTAAAAGAAAACTCTGCTCAGCCCACCGTGTGGCTCTCTAATGGGATTACGAAGCAGCCAACAGCACGAAGTGGTCCACGTCTTGACTTTGTTGCTGATTATCTGGCCACGTTGACAGCGAAATCAACGAGCACGACGATGGGGACGAGCTTGGGAGCTCGGACTGGGAACAATGCCAGCAGTGACTAGCAGTGTGCAGCGCAACGCTCGACCGCAGTCCCATAACTAGGACGCAGGGAGAGGGAGCGGAGTTGGAGCAACAGACGATGGCTGGACAAGACGTTAATTTTATTATACGCTTTGTAAACAAATTATGAATTATGTTGGATAAATAGAAAAACTTAATAATAAGTTGATTGCGGCATTTGGCTACCTCCATTCTGTTGACTGCTGTTGTCGCTGCCCCTTGGCCTTAACATTCCCAATGTTGTGCTGCCAAATGGCCAAAATGGGAGACAACACCAAATACACTGCACAAATCTATTGTAATATTGTTCATTTTGCATTTCAGTCTCTAAAAAAATATAATAATAAATGTTCAACGATTATTTATGTAAAAAAAAAATATCGTTGGACACTTAATTTACATTAAGATTTATGAATTATTTTCCAACACACAGGTTTTAGTGGGTAAAAATATATATTCGTCATCATTTTTCAATATCTATCTATATATTTACTTACAAATACTCTTCAAAAATAGCAAATATAACAAAACATTATCGATTTATCCTGCTCACGATTGTTTACCTTTCAAATAAAGCTGATAACTTAAATTATTATTCAAATTTTTGTTAACTCCGCCAATAAATTGATTGATACTCCTACAAAACACGGATGGAAAAAATGTTTATATTTTGATTTGTTAGCTTTCGTCAATTTTTGATTTTATGATTGATTAGATTCGATTTGCGTAGACGGCCTTGACTATTTTGCACAGTGCTTTCCGGTTCTGGGCAGGAATACGAGTACACGTTAGGCAAAGGCTCAGAATGGTCGCGTCCTTGGGCTTCAATGGAGCTCTGTCGCTGTCACTGTCGCTGTCTCTCTCTGTCCGTATCACTGTCTCTGTCACAGCATCGGCCTCGGCCTCTACATAAATATATATATGGTAACTGTGGCGGCTTCAGGCGCTGGCGGCACGTTAATTATGGTACAAAAATGGCAAAATTGAGGAGGCAACGGAAAAAGGGACGTGTCCGGCAGCAAGGCATTGCACGGACGCTCTCATTGCAGGTTGTTGCCGACGACGAATGAAAGAAAATGTAAAAACAAATTGAAAAGTTTTCCACGATATAAATTTGCATTTATTTGGAGCGCTCCTTTTGGTGAGCTGCCTCCTTTTTGGTGGTTGCCTTGGATAACTCGAGCTGGACTCGACTCTCGGAGCGTTCAGCTCTCGGCTCTAGCGCTTGGCAGACACCGTTAGCATACCAGACTTGTACACACACAAATGTATACAAATTGGTTAAATCGAAAAAGTTTTGCTCCTCTTTTAAAAATATATATTTAACATACTTTTTTGAATGTATACATTTTAGCTGAGAAAATACCTACGAAGGCGATAACTAAACAGAAATGAACCGAACTGAACTGAACTGAGCCACACTGAGCTGTTCGTTGAATGAGAATTCCTTTCGTGTCCACTCCACAATAGTCCTGGATGGGAGCATCAGCCAAAAAGGAGAGCTTGTAGCAAAGGCAACAGCAGCAGCTGCTGTTGTCACATTGTTGTTGTGCTACCTTTTTGAATATTTATGAAAAATTGAAACGTTTTAGCGCGCGGCCTGGTGCCTGGCAGGATTTGTTCCCTTTTTTACCCTGCGCACGGCGAGCGAACTGGGGTATACTCGACTCGTGAGTCATTATTGTAATAATTCTGTAATTTGAAGCAAAGGCTCTCGTAGATTGCTTGCATTACAAGCATTATATTTACATTTTCTGCAAAATAATACCCAATAAAAGATATTATGGTGCAAGGTATTTTGAATGTTGGCACAAAACTCGATAAATTTAATGTGCTTGGCAACTGCATGTTGGGCAAATCGCAATTTTAACCACTTGTCCTTGGGTGTATTTATTCTTTTATGTCAGTTGCTTCCACACCCGCATGTTAGTTAACTAATTGTATTTTATTTTGCATTTTTTTCTTTTTTTGAGCCACCATTGTTGTTGGTGTTGTGGATGCTTTTGTCGCGTTTCGTGTTACTGGCAACCGCCCACGCACAAAAATGATTTAAGTGCGCCTTCATTAATTACGTTTAACCACAGCGGTAGCTGCTTCCGGGGAGAGGGCGGGTCCGCATGCCAAAGAGAGTTTGGGTAGTATAAGTGGTTCTAGATGGCACCACCCGTGGCTGATGAAACTTTAATAGACTGTATTTCAGCATAATTAACACGGCAAGCGCATGAATGATGCATGATAAATCGCTGCCGGGACGGATGTTAACGCTGGCAACTCAGCCAGTGCCACCGGTAGTTTGTATACGCTCTACACAAGCAAAAAGCACACACACACACACACACACATGGACACTCTAATAATTGACAACGGTTAAATGTAAATTGAGATTAAGTTAGGCCAGCCGGCATCCTTACAGATCCTTCCCTCTCCTTCCCGCCGCAACAAACGCATTTTTAATGCGCCCCTCGAAAAGGATAGCGGTTTATTCCTTAAATTAAATGCGAATGGTCAGTGCAAAGAGGAATTGACTAATGATAGATAAGCAGCGATTTGTAAAAGGAATACAGCTTAAGTTTAAATATGAACAACTGCAGAAAGTTGGCAACATCAAGTCAATCAAAGCTGCATTTCACTTGCATTTCTTATATTATTATTGTTTCCAATAATCGATGAAACTTCATTGTTAAATTGTAATTAATTTTTTGAACTGAATTCATCTAGAGTAAAAGAAGACAAAAATTCGTGTATATGTTTAGAGATTAAACTATTGATAATGCTGTTAGTATGTTCAGCAAAGTATCAGCTGTATGCCTGAAACAATGCTTTATATTTGACCTATGCGGCGATAACTGAATTCCGCCTAAAAGTAGGCACAGAAAGTGGCACCAACAGGCACCACCTGAGCCGGCGAAAATGAAGAACCGGTCGGCAAGCTGACCCAATTAACCAAATAAACTCATCGTATCATAATGTTTATTATCGCAACCCATATATATAAATATACTTTCGCATTCTCAGTCTCATTCTCAGTCATTATCACATGTGTACACACATACATACATACACCCATACATACATACATACCATATCAGAACCAAAACCAGTCGAATAATTTCTCAACATTTCAACTTGGCCAATCTGTCGTACCTGTGAATGCCGATTAGAGATTTGTCAACTCCATGAGCACAATGCACGTCATCGATTCATTAGATTCTCTGTTTATTTGTTGATGTGTCACTCTGCCAGCTCAATGCGAATGCAAATTGAAATCCCATCACTTGTCAGTATCGTGGAGAGGGGCAAGCAAATTTATGCATTTGCTGCTCTGATTTGTTGCAGTCCGTGCGACTAGCCGGACTTGTATAGCTTCATATAAAAGTGATGCAGATGGTGGCTAAGAAACGCATTTGAGGCTGACCACAGCTCTGGACTAGACAGAGACCCTCACCCTTCCCCTAACATCCTTCGATCGTAAAATGTCCGGGCAGACTGGGCAGAAGCAGCCACTCATGCTGCTGCTGCTCATTGGAATCGCCTTTATTGCCGGCCAGAGCTTGTCATCGCCCAGTGGACAGTTGCTGGTGCCCAGATTGCCCTTTGTTGAGAGCTTCGAGAGCTTCGACGATAACGATGGTGATGCCAATATCGACGATGACAACTTGGAAGGCACTCGAGAGGAGCTGAGGCAACTGATTGGGCAACAGCTGAACAGCGCTGTGGCACCGCTTACGGCTGCACCATTGGCACTGCTGCGCCAACGTCAGCCGGCAGTTGTGGCGCCCAGATCAGGCGCAGAGGCTGCACTGCGCTTTGCCGACTCCAGCGAAGAGAATAGCGATGAGGCAGAGGACGAGTCAGACACAGATATAGATACTGAAACAGATATCGAGACAGACACAGCCACCGATACAGATACCGATACAAATTCAGATACAGATACAAACGTTCCACAGGATCCGCAACAGGGGGAGTACAATCCATATCGAGACAATTTCGAGGAGCACAACGCAGATGGCAGCTATGTCTTTGGGTAAGTCGAATAGCAAAGCAACACACTTGTTGTACCACTCTGACCTACTTAAATGTCGGCTCAGCTACTCGCTGCCAAATGGGGTACGGCGCTGGGAGCGTGGCTCCTACTCGGATCAAGGTCTGGTCGTCGAAGGCTTCTATGCCGAGCCCCGCGGCACTCAGTATGAGCTGCGCTGTTACCGCGCCGATTCGCACGGCTATCAGCCGCAGGCAGGTGAGTTCAGAATATGTTTATCTGTTCACACATATCCACATCATGGATAACTACTATTTTCTTGCAGTGGAGTACCTGCAGCAGCCGCCTCGTGTGCGTCGCAGCGAGTTGCCCAACGTACGTTGCTTTAATTTCAACCGATAACGTCGATAGCTGCTTACCTTAGATGTCAATCTACAAATTACGAGCAACTCAGCTCCATTTTTTTTTTTGCACGTAATAAAAAGACATTCCTCTAAAAAAAAAAAAAAAAAAGTTGTTGTTATTTCTTGATTAGGTCTATTGTCTGATGTCAAATTGAAAATTAAATTTCAATGATAATCTTCCTCACAGAACACAAACTAATGTTTATGTATAATGTACAGAAGTATTACCAGTTGCATACTTCTAGAACCAATATTATTCAAAACTGTTTGTTACCTTTTTTTAAAATCAATAAACTTAGTTCGGAAATGTGAAAATGTTTTTAGCATTTTGCGATTGGCTCGAAAACGAGCCCCGAAGAATTTCAATACTTGTTTTCAAGCCCAGGGCCCGTTGTTTTAATAAGTGGCTATGTTGAATACATTTTGTTAATTTATTGCGAATAATAAACACAATCTCTTTGTTTTTTTTTTTTTTTTTTTTTTCTCATATTCTGTTAAATGCCACTTCTAAGCAGCTGTGAAATGAAAAGGTTATGCAAATAGAACGAACAGTAAATAATTAATATATATTTGAGCAACTATATGATACCCTTTCTTTTCCATTTTTGTATACATATATCTGGGAACAGGGTATGGAAAATCGTGAGACAAGTCAAGCAGTTCCTTTTTTTGGGGTTTTCCTTCGTTTCGTTTTGTGTGTGTGTTTGACTGTTTATCTGTTTGACAGCCCCACGCGCGGAATATGCAAACAATCGACAACGGGATGATGTTGTGAAATAAACAATGCTTTTGGCGATACTCGCCACAAAACTTGGCTTTCGTCTGTTGACTTAGGCAAATTTGTATTTAAGCAATAACAACAGCAACAACAACAAATAACAGCAACAATATTGACAATAGAATAGCGGATGTGACTACCCCTTACGCGGACAGCAAACGTCTAAAGACAATTGCTCGAAATTTGGAGCCCGAACGGGGGATTCTGTTGTGGGAGCCGTACAAAAGGCGCCTCATCAACGCAACCAGCAACAATGACAGCTAACAAACCGTTAAGTGCCGCAACAAATCGCCAAAAATTGAAAACTGTGGGAATACACACGACGCCAGACGCCGGGCACAAAACCACCAGTTCCGCAGACCCGTCAAGTCAACGGCACACCCTCGCACACACACACATAATAGTAGTAGATAAAAATCTCGGTCTTCCAAAAAAACAGAAAATACAAAAAAATACAACAAGAAGAAAACAGAAGAAACACATAAAATAAAATAAATGAAAGGAACATACAAAACACAGTCAGCAAAGACAATAAAAGCAAATAAAAAGTATTTTGAAATGACATTTGAATTATACTTGGATGGCCGCTACAGGCAGGGCCCCAAGAACAAGGAAGTACCGTGTGTTGCCAGGGCTGGAACGAAATTCCAAACGAAATTCAGCATCATAGAAATATATATTGCAAATATAGGCCGAGTTATTAAAGCAACTTGCCAACGAGAATGACAGAATGCCGCATTGGATAAATCTGACTACCGATTCTGATTGTATTACTACTATATATGTATTTTATTTCTTACTATATTTTCTAGTTTACCATTTACCAAATTTGGGATCATTTAGCTTATCATAGCTTATCCAAAACCCTATAAAGTATTTACATTCACGATCAGAAATAAGGAAATTACCTGATAGGATAGATCCAATGCAGATTCTGATTGCCATACAAAATAATGCATTTGCATATGAATTATCCAAAGACTTCTCAATATGGGAGACAGAAAACAATCGGAATTCTTAAAATGGTTCCATCAAATAGAAAGCATCTAAGCAATTGCTCATCATCCAGATAGCATCCAGATAGCATCCAGATGTTGTTTTGACCAAGTAACCAAGCGCAAAGTAAAAACAAAATGTCAATAAGCTGTACTAAAAGTTTTTGGACTAGCTGAAATTTGCCATATGACCTTGTCCTAAGCAACGTTCCCGCTCAGGCTCTATGACTGTTTCTGTCTCTCTCTCCCCTCTCTCTCTCTCTCTCTCTCTCTTTCTGTCTTTCTATCTGTCTGTCTCTGTTGTACTGCTTGTTAAACCGAAGTGATTGTCAACTAGCGAAACAAGTCCATGGAAATGTCAGTGTCATCCTGCAGTCCAAATCCTTCAGAGCGCAGCATGAGAGCAACTAACAAGCGAATCATCTATGTCTGCATATTCAAGAGTATATATGATATGTGTGTATGTTTAATATATGCTTGTATCTAGAGTTTGCCAGTTGTTGTTGGCGTTGTTGACTTGGCGTCAAGCTTTGGGCTAAAAAGTGTTTGACTGATGCGCAAACAACAACAAGTAAATAACTCAAGTTGTCGCAAAACTTCGGAGTAACCATGCAGTAATCAAGTTGAAACTAAAACTAGCTGACAGAAAGTTATACACATCCGATTCTGTGGCTCGCGCAGTTGCCTTCTTTTGGCTCATAATTGAGCAGTTTGCACCACAACATGCTGGTGTGAGTGGGTGTGGGTGAGTAGGTAAGGGTGTGGGTGTGAGTGTGGGTGTGTGTGATGGTGGGCGGATGGCTGCTTTTGCTGACCCTAGTCGACGTTAGAAACGCATCTTTTGACTTTGTTGTATGGAACTAACTGAGAGCATCAAACAGTGCGTCGACATGGCTGGAATGCGATAAAAATGCTGAGATTATGTAACCGAAATACTTTCAAATCGAAATCGACCAATATAAATTCATGGCTTAGACACTTGCACATGCCAGCATTGGGCTGGCCAGCCAGCCAACCAACCATTGGGGGATTGAGTTTGGGTTAGGGGTTTGGGGTTTGGGGTTTGGGTCTTAGGTTTTGAGTCTTGTATTGGAATGGCTTGGCAGTTGGGACTACTTGCTTGCATGCTGTACGGAAATGCTGGCAAATGAAATATTGTGTAAAATGCCAGCGCGCAGGCAAGCTGAGTTGCCATTTTGGTTTCCTATTGTCCGCATGTGAGAGAGAGAGAGAGAGATAGACAGAGAGAGAGAAAGAGACAGCGACAGAGGGAGTCTGAGAGGGAGAGAAGAGAATGTAGTGCAAGGGTGCTAGGCAGCTGTCCCGATTACGGATCTGTTCTGGCCACGGCCGCACACCAAACTTGAAACAATATTTTATGCTTATATGGGTAAAAATATTTATTAGTTTGTTGTTTTGCGTATCTGTGTGTGTGTGTGTGTGTGTCTGCGTGTATGCGTTCTCATGCTGACGGCGGATTTGCAGCTGCACTGAGCAGCCAATGTGCCATTTGAATTCATCTCTTGTTTTATGGCGTTGCATTCGCAGCTGTGAAATCATGTTCTTATCCATCGTTTTGCGAAAAGGCCATCTTGGCGTCCTAACGGCCAAAATTGAGTGGGTGGGGTGTACGCTGATGTGGGCGCAAGCTGTCAAAGTGCCACGGAATAATCGTTGAAATTTATTAATTGTGCTTTCAGCTTGACGCATGGAATTTAATCTGAATAAGTGTCTGGAGTGACTCTGACTGTTTCCCGCTAATTGCACTCGTTTAATGGCCAGAACCGGTCTCTTCCAACAATAACGATTAAGCTTGGCACCCAAGCGAGCAAGGTGGAGGCCATGAGATGCAGAGAGGGTTTGGTGCTGTTTTAATGGGACACACTTTAATCAGGTGAAATAACCCAAAATTCGACACACACAAATTTAACTTGAATATTTGAAAATATAACTTGGCTGTTAAAATGTAGCTGCAATTAATTAATTAACTGAAAATCAATTTTAAAAATGTGTTTATTAAGTGAGTTCATCAGTGAAACACTCGATAAATTTAGTAAATAAAATGAAAATGTTTATATTTGACTAGCCATTTTTTACATTTACTATATACATATATATTTAGTGATTTATATTTTCAACTGCACTTACAAAAAAAAAAGAGGAAAAAATGCAGTCAGCAAGTCAACGACTGCACTATACTCTGTAAGCAGCTAATTACCAAGACTGTGTGAACTTTATCACGTTCGATTTTTCTCTCTTTCACCTTGACTGGTTTATCTTGATTATTCTTAAGTCTGGGCAGGATAAACAATAATGTTCAATAGTAATGCTATAACGAGACAGATCTTCATTGCCAATCAAAGTTCAAAATTTCAACTGCGGTCCTTAATTTCGACAAAGGCAATAAACATGAATTTCCAATGCCAAAAATCCAATAGTTAATGCACAACAACCATTTACCACTTAAAGCGATGTGAAAATGTATGCAGTTTATACGCAGCTGTACAGCTTTCAATAAATCAGATGTCAAAATAAATAAAGATAGCAAGCATTATTATTATTATTATTGTTATTTTTTTTATTGCCTCCCGCTGAGAGACGACTGAAATGGGGCAATTCAATTTCAATTGCTGGCAGACGCCTTTTTGTTCCATAATCGATGCACATCGATAACAACAGCTATGAGGATGACGCTGATGAAGTTCTCTGGCTGCCAAATATTTATCACCCCTCAGATACCAAACGTCAGACATCAGCTCGGGAGCCATGGCCATTCTCAAGGACATTCGCAAGTGTTAAACAATACCGAAAATAAGAGAAATACCAACGAGAAAATAACAGCGACAAAATGACGTTAATGGCAATAAATGGACGCCAACTTTTTACCAAAATCAATGACCACGAAACACGTCGCACTCAACGTGGACAGCAGGAGGTGTCGATAGCATCAGTGGATACAGTGGAATGATGACTCGCCCCGCTGGCCTGTCTGGTCAATGAACCGTGTCTCCGACTTTTACTCACACAGCGGGTGTCGGAAGACGGGGAGATTGGACTGGACTGGACTGGACTGGCCCCTGTTACTGTGACTGCATCTGCGCCTGACACACATTACAGTCGCATTCGGCGCAACAAATCAAAAATCAGGCCAAAAGAAACCAGCTCAGAATCAAAATCTAAAAGTCGAGTGCCCAAAAGACCCTGCCAAAGCCACAAAGCCGCCAATATGCTTAACTTAAAAAAAGAAGAAAAGAATAACAAGGTGCGGGATGAAGCATGAATAATGAAGAAATGCGTCGGTGGAAGTCACTTTTGCGATGGATCAATTGGAATAAAACTGCACAAATCATTGGCATTGGCGTTTAAGTTGATTTTTACCTCTACCTCTGCGGAGGGTATCATATTTTCGTCACGAACTTTGTAACACTTTAAAGAGAACATCTTGGATCACATCTGCATATTCATATACCACCATAACCATCAGGGTTTATTCAAAGAATATTTGTACACAAACCAATTCACACAGCAAATACATATAACAAAGTATTTATTTTCATTATATTTCAGCGTTAAATTAATATGTAGAATATGTGCAGATTCATTCGTGTATTGACTCCAATCTGCAAGGGCATGTAGCCGTCGGCGTGGCTAGGATCGCCGGTCCTTACAATTTTTTCATTTTATTTGACTTTAACACAGCACATTTTTCATCTTTAGTGCTCTTGGGTAGTATAAAAGGCCACCAGTAGCCTGACCAAAGAATCAATTATTAAATCTGCAGCCAGGCATAAAGTTATCGTTCGGTGCTCGATTGAAAGAGAAATGTTGCGTGTGCCAAGAATAATATTGTGCCTGCAGCTGCTGATGCTGCTGCTGGCAGTCAGCCTGTGTACGGTCGAGGCCCGCTGGACGGTCCGCACTAGGCGCACCACAACCACCACCACCACCCCCACCACAGTCATGCCGAAACGTAGCACAACAGCGACGAGCGACCGCCATCAGCACTTGCATCACTGGCCACCACTAGTGGCTCCGCCGGCACCACAACTACAGCCCGCATTCATGCCCGAGTCCACCAACGATATTCGACTTGTTGATAGCTTTGATCAGCGCTCTACGGATGGACAACATGAGTACAGGTGATGCCAGTCCAGCAATAAGCAATTATTTTAGCCCTTCGGCATTAATTATCACAATATCAACAGATACCAGCTGAGCAATGGAGACACTCGATACGAGCGCACCTACTGGCTGCCAGTGGGCAAGAAATTTGTGTTGGCTCGCACTGGTTACTATTCGGTGCCGTTGCCCGGTGCGCAGTACTCGACCATCTTCTACAGGGCAGATCACCAAGGCTATCATGTGGACATGCGTAAGTGTTTGACAAAAAATAAATATATATATATATATATATACATATATATACATATATACATATATATATATATGTATATACTCCACTCGAACCGCACACCCAATTGGGTTTTGTGGAGGAGCTGGTCCAATTGGCGCTTCAATGTGTGACCGAGCGTAAAATCTTATGCCCAAAACGCAGACACATTATCCGAAGAGCAGCCTCTGTTGCCCCGCAGCCTCGATGTGCCCCACAACGCGGCAGGCATGAAGTCAACGTCAGCAGCTAAGCGGAATTCAATAATCGTGCCAGAGCGTAACGACTTGAAGCCGGAGCTGCATTCAGATGCTCAGCCTGAAGTCAAAGTTCAAGCTGTGGCAGTGGAAGCGAGTGTAAGTGGTCATATGGCCAACTGTGGCTCTGCCTCAAACATTTCACATCGCTGAAAATAAGCCACAACAACAACAACAAAAACCATATTACATTTGCAGACTCTGAGCCAAAACCAAACCAAGCTATCAACTGTAGCCACACTCGACGACGTTTTTGCAGCTAAACTTGGCACAGCTGCAACAGCAGTGAATGACGACGATGACGACGATGATGACGGGGATGATGATGATTCTGAGGCAGCTTGAGTAACATTAACGTAAACTGAAAGCCAACTGAATGCGAGGGCGTCAATGCGAACGAGTAAAAGAATGAGGATGTGGACGAGAACTTGGTCGAAATCGTGGTCGGTAAACTGACATCAAATACCTGCACATGGGTTCGGATATGCTTCACTGGCAGTGCCATCCATAGCCAGAGCCACTGGCTTTCCGCTTCGCTCTGCTCAACTGCCAGGCTTCAGTTGCTTTAAATCGAATTGTAACAACTGCCGCAGCGAGGGAGACAGCAATGAATGCTGCCTGGAGCACTTGGCATTGTGTACAGATGATGAGTTGGCCTGTCGAAAATCATTTTGGCTCTGCTATTTCGTAACACAATTTACGAATAGAGCAACAGACCGACAGCGTGGAAGACGACCATGAGACCGACACATACGTATACACAAATCCATACACATTTCCCAAGTCCAAGTCACCGATACTCATCATCAATTCCACCCATTACGCCCACATCGTATCAGCATTGGCATTAGCAACAGGCAAAAGTAACAACAGCATCAGTTTAGCATCAGGCTCAAATTCGATTTTAACAAACAAATACAATCAAATTTATTTGCGATGTTTCCATAAAAAACATGACTACACATTCAACTTCATTCAACTTTATTCAACTTTATTCTTTTCAATTAATAAATAAATACAATTTATATTTTAAAAGTAAAGTAATAAATGGTCCATAAATTGCGCACTAATGGCTCTGGAATTCTGTTGACATTATTGACTCTTGTTGCCATGTCGCTTATCAATGCAAATATTTAAAGTGAATATTTTCAATTATCAAAGTTTCACAAATATTAATTCTCACTTTATAATTTAACCACTTTAAATAGATTCAACACAAAACGCATTTAAGCAGTTAACGAATCAAATGTGGCTAAGTCTCACACAGCTTCAATTTTGCGCATCATATGAATCCAGAAACGTACACATGCATATGTATTCGAGCATTCAACAGAGTTAGCAATTTTCGTGCAACTTGAATTTGCCCCTTTCACCACATGCCAAATATCTATAGTGCTTCACACACAAACGCTTTCCATCTTGTTCAGCACAAATATGAAGAGAATTTCAAACCAAATTGCTTGAGATACACCGATAATTGGAATATGATGATCATCTTAATTATAAGCACCCCTTTAGAGACAAGTTTTGGACACCAGCTGCAATGTCAGCATAGGAATTTGTTTCGCCATATGTCGAATTTTCAGTCACATAGTCCAAGCGTCGAGTATGCATACGCATCTGGTAAGTATGCAGCACTAAAGGAGGGTGATCAACAAATATGCATACCATATTTTAGAGGAATGGCGATAAACATATAAAGAGATAGTCTGCTGCTCGGATTTCAATCAATTTCAATTGGATTGGACAAGGAGTCAGTCAGTTTAGAATTGTATTTCCAGGGATATTATTAAGTAATTGAATTGCAAATGTAATTTTAATGCGATTTTATTACGGATTTCATGTCTTTTTATTAAAACTAGAAGTAATACTTTAAAACCCTGTTGAAAAAAGTTTAAGTGTTTCAATGATGCTAAAAGACAGCTCCTTAAAAATAACAGTCCAAGTTGCAAACATCCTGACCCAGGCATCATATCCCTCATCCTACCTTTCTAACCCATTTGAGGTGAGCAGGGTACAAAAAAGTGATATAGGAGGAGGGAGTTAGAGAGACTGAGAGAGAGAGAGAGTAGTTCAAGGTACGGCAAGTTGAGAAGCAACATGGAGGATGTTGCAACCACAAAAAGCTCCTCGTCATTGCCATTGCCACAAATCGTTTGAGTTTAGCAAGCATTTCTCATAATTTACCGCATTCCGCATCCGTTCGTAATTTGGAGCGCTTTGTGAGGCAAACAACTTTGACGCAGGCATTGAAGGCAAAATCCAAAAGCTATTCTATGTCTTATGTATGTATATATGTACGTATGTATGCGGCATAATGTGTCTATGTGTATATAAATTGTAGTCATAGTATAGAGGGTCCCATGGCAAAGTACACACACCGAATTCCCGCTGCACCCAACAACTATGGCAACTATGGGTTGAGGCTGCTGGCTCGGATTCATTTGCGCAATTAGGATTCAAACTGTGTAAGAACTAGCTGCACTTTTTACACAGCCATACCCCCCAAAACACCTGCCCCTGCCCCCACTCACGCCCTACCGTCTTGCATGAAAGCCGAAAGACGCCTGGGGCCATTCCATTCATTCGTTCATTTATTCATTCAGTCATTCACACGCGTTGTGTTGCCCGTGCCGGTTTCAGTTTCAGGCTGTGCCCATTCATTAGAGAACCATGGAGGCCGACTCGTATATATGTAAGACGACTCCCTCATCGGATTAGTAGCAGAAATGAATAGCTGCAGAGATGCAGGCTCAGGCTGAGCATCAACTTTAGCTTCATCTCCAAATCCAGTCTGCACTTTCGGCAGCAGCTTCTCGTTACTGGCTTGCAGTGCGTTTTACGAGCAACACCATACATTCCACCACTGACTGGCAAATATGTTTGCCATAAAATGGATAACAAAGGTAGGCGCTGAGCAGTGCTCCTTTTACTGCCCCAGCTAGATTTGTGAATGCTGTTCACCGATTTGCTGCTGACAATCTGTCCGCTGGCGGTCCCATTCAAATAGCTTGGATGTCGAGCAGAGCCCAGCAAATGTCACCCAATTTGGTTTCGCAGAAATGTCATTTAAATGTTGGCATCTGCAGTGAATACAACAAAAAACTGCCCCCTTTCAGAAAGAACCCCCTCTTTCTAATGACTATTGGTCGTTGGTTTTGCGTGCAACAGAAATTTAATAATGTATGTGTTTAAATTCAACTATTTATTATTTTTATATTAAACACCGTTTTTCTTTTAATAAGTTCATTATTATGTACTCAAATGCCGCTGCTGCGGTTTGTTCGTATTACAATTCGGATAATCCTTCTATAATGATGTGATTTCAAAATGTGATATAACTGCCGAATAAACCTAATATGCATAGGCATATGCAACCAAATGGCGTTACATAAGCGAACGCAAAATAATTATTGTAATTAAATACACTCGACCCGAGCCCGAATTCCATTTTTTGGCAAATTTATTTATTGTTCAAATTAATAAATAGCCACAAATCGATTTTCTTTCGAAATTTAATAACATGCCACATGCAGAGAACTGATTATGCAAGTGTGATAAATCTATAATCAAAATCAAATGCTACTTCCTCAACTGAGGTACTATTGCAACTCAAACGGAATCGCTATGCTAATTATCTGGAATATGGCAGTCAACTGTAAGCCAACAAAAACCGGTTTTATTTTGGTTGGTTCGTGTTCAACCCATTCAACAATAGAAAAACCCATTTGGGGTTCAAAAAACTTTGAACTCAAGTCAACAAAACAATTCAATTTGATTTAAATTCTTGGCGATTATAATATTATGTGGTAGGCGGGCAGGGGCTGGCGGGCTTGCACTTGTTGCTATTTATAAAGTCGAGAGGATCCCAAAGGACAGAATGGGAATTGGTTGGGGTATATTTAGGTTACTCGGCAGATTAATGTATTCCTGCACACACACACACTCACACACACTGAGGAAAAAGGTCAGCAACAAGCACAAGCACAAGCATATGCATAAGCACATGAAGCACATGCTCAAATCTATTTTCAGATGGATGCTTAACCCCACCATTAATCCATCCACATGTTGGCTCAAATAAGCCTTCGATGCCATCCACCCCAGTAAGCGTGCTCCATTTGGTCTCCATTGTCGATGGTTCGATTCCCCAGCGAAACATTGCCTTTTAGCACGCCATCGGCATGGGGAAGGTCAAGCGTGTGGAGTAGTCCATAAATAAATGAATTGCCCACAAATAAATAAATAAATATATTGAGTAATACCTATAATTAATGTGTCTAAAGCACAACTGCTGCTTCAGCATGAACCTAACATGGAGCAGCAAAAAAAAATCTCGCATTTAGATTGTGGCATTGTCATCGCTGTTAACATGCAATTATCTTATTTTGACAACAAAAAACAAACAGAATTGAAACCCGATTGCCTTAGTTGTGGAATGCATGTCTGGACGTTGAAAAATGTGAGTAACTCGAGCCTAATGAAAATTTATTTTGGGTTGCATAGCAGCACAACACAATAATTAATTAAATCAAATAAAGTTGACATTTTGTTGGATTTAAGTTTCAGTTTAATTTGACGCACAAAGGCAGCATCGCTTTTGCGAAGCCACTTCATTAGAACAGAGTTCAATTTAGCAAAAGGATACGTGCAACACACATTTTGTTTCAACAGCAAAACGAATTGTTGGATTCATATCTCATATGTTTACTGATGGTAACCATCATCATTCAACCATCCAAACTATGATCATTTATTTATTTATATTTTATTATTTATTTGTAACATTAACATTATAAACTAAAAGGGAATAATTAAATTAAATATATGCATCTCTATATATTTATTTGTTTTCTTAATTTGTTCTTTTTTAAGTTGGGAAAATAATGTATTTAAGATGAACTTGTAGACAAACCAACTGGCTTACATATCGTAGCGAAAGTTTTCTCAGTGTAATGAGGTCTCCAGACTGTGTTGCTGTTGTTGTTGTTGTCGTTGTTTAGAGGTTTCACACACGTCCTAGATACGACAGAGAGCTACGAGAGATACGAGTGAATCATAAACATTCGTTTGCTTATCAGAAGCGCACTTAATCTAATCTTGAGATAAATAATGTGGCTTTTTGTAAATTTCAATTGCTGCCAACTGATGGCCGCACCACAAAATGGCAATCAAGGTGTTTTTGGTTTGGCTGCCCGAAAGTAGCCACAAAATGAACATTTAATAAATGCCCGGGCCTCAGCTGCAATTGGACACGGCCAAAGCCCTTCCGCAACGAGTCCGAAACCAGCTCGGACCAAACCCAGGCAAAAGGCTTTTATAGTTAGTTTTATTGACTTGGATTAGTTTGCAGTGGTGTGTGGGCTTGTGTGCGGTGGGGTTTGTGTGCTTGCCTAGCTCGAGCTCGAGCTCGAGCTCGAGCTGGGCGCAAATGAAGTGCGATGCTCATGCATGAATATACATTTGTATCTTGAAGATGCGGCTTGTGGTGTGGCTTGCACTGCCATTGGCCTCATTGGGTAAATTGACCATATTTTGGTAATTGGCAATTGGCAATTGTGTTGCAATTTGCAATGTTTTGCCTAACTGGTCCGGCCACTTAATGAACCTATGCAAGCTTGTTACTTTAACCATTTGTATATAAATTATGTAACTTGATAGACGGTATTTGTATCTGCTGCAGCTGGCGCCGGAGCTAAGGCAGTATATTTGGCAAATTTTCTGCTTACACAGCGCAACGTGCCGCTTGCTGGATCTGCAACGAATATGCGGCTTTTATAATTTATTCAAGACTCCAAAACAGAACTCAACTTAAGGCTTACAAATTGTTTTGCGATGCTCGGCATATCATAAAAAATGAAGCTCTCTCACACACACACACACACACACAGACACACACTCAAATGGATAGCGGCAGTTGAGGGCGGCCAAAGAAACCTGAATCAGTTTTGAAGAGTTCCGCAAAAGCGACGTGATTTGATGCGAATTATTCTGTGCCCAGCCCCGGCCCCAGCCCCAAACCCAGACCCAAGCCCAAACCATATCCCAAACCCCAAATCCGAGACGGCAACAGGCAACTGGCAACTGGCAAAAGCCACAAAAAGTGGGCAACAGCCGCAGCTACTGCTACAGACACAAATACAACCGCCAACGTTGAGAGGTAGCTGTGCTGTGCTGTGCTGTAGGCAAAGATGAAGTCAACTTTTGCTGTGGAGCAGACAACAAGTTGAATCTCGAGTCGTCATGTCACGTAGCACAGCGCTACATGGACCATTCATACAAATTTTGTTTTATAAGCCACTTTTATACATTATTTGTGTGTAACTTTGCCCATTCGCCTGTGTTCCATGTGTTTATCTGTTTCGGTTTCTGTTCTGTTGTTGTTTCTGTATCTTCAGCTACATTTGTATGTATGTTTGAGCATACTCTTTTTTTCTTTGTATACCCTGTACTAACTGAAATTGTTAAACGCCAAATGAATGCGATTGACAGATACCGTCAAGTTCATATATTCTCGGAACTTTAAGATCTAATCACATTCAAAACAAATTAAAATATATTTATTAAGTACGTAATTTATCATTTTTAGATTTACACATTTTGTTTAGGTATTGTCCGCTTTGTCTTAGCCACCTTAATAAGCTGTTCGCTGACACCAAACAAACTCTTTCAGATTACATTAGATTCATTTTGTTAGGTGCAATAAAATCATAGAAATTTAGGATCACAAATATGTTTTAGGGTATTTGAAAGCTGAGTACAGCAAATCTTCTAGAAAAGAGCATTCGTCTTGCTTCAAAGGTTGTTTCCTTTGTTATTGTTTGCTGCTTCAGAAGCGCAAGATTCACGCGATTTGCAGCGAGTACATTTGAAAAATGATTAATTAGCTGACTTTCAAAGCATTAATTCAATAATGTAAAATAATGTGACTAAATGAGTGTGAAATTTAATTTGCTACGCGAATCAGAATATTAAAATGTAAATTCTCTTTTTAAATGCCGACAAATAAATTCAACTCAAAAAAAAAAATGAGAAAAGTTTATTATTATAATAAGAAGGTTTGAACACACCACTTTCGCTTATTACTCTTGAATTTTTGCCCCACTGTGCGAAAGATGGGGCACGTAGCGCTAAATGCACACGCTGATTACGATGTGGACAAGGACGACACCTACGAAAGCATTGTTGTGGCCAGTAGGGTAACACGCAGCCAACAGCTAACTCGACAACAGAAACACTTGCAGCTGTGCAACTGTCTGCAAAAAAAAATAAAATAAAACAACCAAAAATGCTGCCTGCAGGTAAATTGTCAACAAGAGCAGACGACTCAGTACCGAGAAACACTTCCTGTCACGCCACTGCCGGCAGCAACCTGAACAGCGCGACACCAGCAGCAACATCTTCCTTGTCTCCTGCCGCTGAGACACATCAGCTTCTTTAAAAAATAAGAAGGAGCATTGAGATTTGTGGGCCCTTGTCTTTGCCATCGACGTACAAAACAAATGACCTTGCCAGGAGTTGTTGCTGGCAACGTTGTTGCTGCTCCTGCTGCTGCTGGTGCTGCTTCTGTTCGGCGCAACAAGTTTGCCAAACATTTGGCGCTATGTATTTTAATTTTGTGTTCTGGCTTTGGCTTGTTGGCTTTATGGCTTTGTTCAAATGTGCAATGAAAGCTTTGCCAGAGTCAGAGATAAATTGCGTTTATAAATAAATCAGTTTACAAGTATGTTATTGCCTTAGCCAGGATGTCGACGCCAGTTGAAGCTTCCACTGATGATGACACTTTTGACTTTTCACGCGCTGGTTTTTTTTGTCAGTATTTGAGCGCTTTGTTTGTTTGCCACTGACAGATTGACTGACTGGCTGACTGACTGACTGTTGACTGAATGACTGCAAATGTCACTGTTCTGAATGAATTAGTGAACTGTGACAGTGACTGTTACACATGCAGTGACTTTGCCTGACGCCGGCAATGACACGTTATAAATTTTATCTGGCTGACAACAGCAAACAGTTGGCGACATCAGCAGCAACTTGATGCTCACAATTCATATAACGAACAAACTATTCCCTTTCGATTCCCTGTCCCCTTCACAATCCCATCCACTGCCTGTATCCACCTGTTCCAGCTCCTGTCTCCGTTCCTTTGCCTGCCACTGCTGCTGCTGTTGCCCCAAGCCTTAGATGTGTGCGCAAATTAATTCATCGGCGATAAGCTCGCGATGGTGTTTAAACTAAAAAGAAGGGGTAACCAACAGCCAACAACCAGCAACCAACAACCAACAACCGACATCATTAACTTTGGCCGAGTGACCAAGTGGAGGAGGCTCATCCGCCAGGCGTCGCCGAGAGCTCACTCTGTTCGCTAAATCACTGAACATTAAATGCAATTAAGAAATGATTGAAATCGTAAATTAGCCCCAAATGGCAACAGCATCCAAAGCAAAAGAACCCTGAAGCCGATACGACTGCAGGTGTGCTCCACTAGATGCCTGATTCTCTCTGTGGCTGCCAGCACGTACTCGAACTGGTTGCACAAATTGTAGGGTGTACTGCAGGCTATATTTTTAGTCACCGTCGCATAACAGTGGGGCTTGTTGACAACTTGATACAATTTGGTACAATTTGGTTTATTGTCATATTTATTTATTTTTATTGATTATTCTAAAACAAGGGAATGACTACAAGAAAAAGTTGATTCAAAATCATGACGTCTTACTTTTTATTTATTCATTGTTGAATTTTGAAGCTCAAGAAATGTTATAAAAACTGTCTTGGGAGGTGTATTCTTAATCTATATTGTCAACGAACCGTTACTATTTGCCAGATCACAAATTAAATATTATATGGCTATATAGGTATAAATAAATGTATATGTAAACATCATTCATGGTGCATAGTAGGATCAACTTTATCAGATTTGTGGGTAGTGCGAACAGATTGCAAAGCAAACACGCCGAAAACAAAAGAGGCGCAGCCTAATTGCCCAGTTAGCAAGCTGCTGATGCTCCGTCGCTCCGCCCCAGACCCTCCCATGACAGCAACATGGGCAGCAGCACTTACATACGAATATATACATACATACATGCATACATACATATATACATACATACATATATACATACATACATGTGTGCAAGTAGCCGAAGTGAAGATTGTTTTATACTCTATACGCTTTTTGAAATTCCTATATAGGGTATTTTCGACTCCATAAACTCTATATATATTCTTGGTCAGTTTCAACAACAGAGCATATCTCGCCATTTCAGTCGGTAGGAATTTACCTGTGTATAATATAGATTAAAATTGATAACTGAAATTGTAAATTCACAAAACTATAGATTTAGTTTTGATCGCTTGGAATTGGATACAGAGTACCTCATATTCGAGCTACTTCGACTAGTGTACACTTGTTTTCCTCATTTTTTGATTAAGCGTTGAGAATTTTTTGACGTTGCCGCCGCCGCTGCCACAGCCGCTGGATGCTCTGCTGATTACTCTGCTGCTGCGGCTGCTGACGCTATCATCCCAATTGGGCCACAGTCGCGTCCAAGCGCGTGAATTGTTGGCGCGGTCACCGACGCAGCAGCGACAAAAGCAGACGCCGCAGCCGCAACGGTTGGCATCAACGCAGCGGCTATAAAAAGGCAATGTTACGCAGTTTCCAAATTAAACAGTTAACAACAGCGCGACGGCAGACCACGTACACCGCCAACAATACCAATACCACTACCACCAACACCACCACCATTCCATACTCCATTCTCACACACCCACGCACAAATGGCCCAGGACTCCAAATACTCCAGATATCTAATGCTGCCGCTCGCGCTACTCATATTGCTGCTGGAACTGAGCAGAGCGGCGCCAGCTGTGAACCAATTGAGCAACAATGCTGCACAGCAGGAGCAGCAGGTGACAAGAGGCGCCCGTCTGTTGGACCGCTTCAACCATCGCTATCCGGATGGCAGCTACGAGTTTCGATTTGAACTGGACGATGGCACCGCTCGATATGAGCGCGGCTATTTTGCCTACATCAATGAGGTGAAGACGTTAATGGTTGTGGGCTACTACTCTTACCGCATGCCCGATGGACGTTACATCACTGTTTTCTACAATGCGGACCAGTTTGGCTACCGGCAAAATCAATGTGAGTAAACTCCACAGAACTGCAACGGACTTTTCCTAGATGAATAATAGGAACATTTGGAAGAATCTGTTATTTCTGATAAATCTAACACTTAAGGAGAGAATTCCGATTAATAATAGTCATCTGTAGGGATAACTGAAATTAACTTAGCGCTAAAATAGTTGCAGTACAACGAAGTGACTACTTTCTTTTGTTCTCACACAGCCATCACTCGTGAAGTGTATCCCGATTTGCCGCGTTCGATTGAGGTGCCTGTGCTCAGGGAATCGACAACAGTGTCACCACCTAAGAAGGCAACCACGCCACCAAAGAGCCACCAGTTTCGGCAACCAACCACTGACAGCACCACGCCCAGGCTGATGACGTTCTCGTCCACTCGCAGCGGTCGCTTCTGAGATCTGGTTGGCCCTAATTACTGGCTCTGCGTTTTTTTTGCGACTACTTATATTGTATTATTATGCTTTACAAAGTGATTTTACATTTTTTTTTATTTATTTTATTTTATTTTTTGCAATGAAAAGGAATTAAAAAATAATAAAAATTTATTAAGGCAAAGCTAAAATTATGAATTTATTATTGACGACTGCAGTTGTTGCGACTGTTGCTGGTTTTTTTATGACCACTGGGCCAATGGGCCAAAAAGCCCTGCTGCTGGCCGCCCGTGCACCGATTTCGCGATATTTCGAAAGTCTCCATCGACGACGACAATTTGGCAATAAATTCACCGCAAACGCAGCTCTGGCAATAAAACATACAACTGCACAAATCTCTGCATATGTGTGCGTGTTTATGTGCATGTGTGCCAGGGGGTAAGTGGCAATATCGATGGCATTTACACCACATACATATACATATATGCATATATAACGCAAATTGCTAGTAAAATTAAGGGCTCCGCCACAAACTACGGACTCCAGTTCCAACTCCAGGCTCGGTGTGAACACACACCCAAAACTAAAAGCAATCCCAAGCTGCAAGTGTGAAGGTCCATCATAAATTTCCAAGTGCAGACAGTTGCCAATTGCTTGGCATGGGTTGGGTCGACCCTGCCACGGTGTCTGCCGTTTAAATCCAAACGATGCCTCACATTGGAATATACTCGTATATGGTATACCCATTATTGCACCTAAGATAGCGATTCCAAGGAATGCTGGTGGTTGTGCTTTTTATCATCGCAATCTCGACGATCCTACCGTGAAAAGGCCCATCTGATATATAAAGCCATAAAATAAAATTATGAGCACTTTAGAGCACATCGAATGTTATTGTGATTGCTTGTTTAATTGCAATCTGAAGACTCCACTTAAATAAATGACCATTCGAGCAATCGTTACAACAGATTACAGATTTGTAATTTATGTGTGTGAATCTTGGCGCGGAATATGATATGATATCGCTATGGATAAAGGTCAGAGATCAAATGAAAGCGTCCAACTACTGAGAAAAAATGCACCTTTTTGAAAATATTCATGGAATTTTGGAAACTTGCTTTCATAGTTACAGTTCATATCAAATGGCTAGAAGATTGTGCATTACATATTACAAAGATCAAACATAAATTAGTATTGAATAAACTGTATAAGTTGCGAGTATCCGAAAAGGAGATACTCTGGTTCTGTTATCTTTGGTCTCAGAAGTGTTGAGTCATTTCCTGCTCTCATCCCAAATTTACAAAAATGATAAGCGCCCAGGCTGAGAGCAATTTCACTGTAATTAAGATTTAAATTGACAAAAAACGGAAAATGGGCAGTCCATTAAAATTAGCTTTGTCCCTTAAGCAACATGTTAAGGCTAGTGGAGAGCCACATGTAAATGACAGCGAGTACCACAATAAAATTAAGAAATGGAATGCTCCACAAAAGGGCAGAATCTGGTTGGCTAACTCGGTCAGCAGTGGGTGGCAGATGGGCACGGCTAAGGATACGACGGGGCTTGGCATTGGGGTTGGATTTGGGATTTGGGATTTTGGTCTGTGTGCCTGGGTTGCAGTTTGTTTTCGTGCGCGATTACGGACACAAAAACTTTTCGCACCAAAATGAACAAAAATGCCCGCCCTCTGCAGCGAAAGAAAAAACTGTGAATAAAACCTAGAAAAAATAGTAATAATGAAACAACGGCATAAAGTGTAGCTAATAAAAAGCATTAAATTAAAAAAAAAGAATGAGAAAAAGTTGTCGAAGCCAGCGTTCAAAAGTGGCTGCCACAAAAGCAACACTTGGTTCTGCTTGGCTTCAGGCATGGAAAAGAATAAGGAAAGATCTGTCTATAGAATTACTGGGTAGTCAACCCATGACTTTGCTCGATACAAAGTCACAGCTGCAATGGAAAAGTAATGAAAGTTGAGTCGTATCTGTTGCACACTGATATGCTGCAAGATGCCTTGAAAAATGTATCAGACATTCATGTATGTGCTTGTAACTGTAATAGATAAATGTACTGTTCATATTTTATTCATCTAACAAATCTAACAAACAACAAGATAACGTCTGAGTAGCTATTACAATAACTAGCCAGATCTATGATAAGAGCAACCTTATCAATTGATCGAAACTGAAAACATTTGAGAAACTCTTTGCTTGATGGTGGTGCAAGGGTATCCCAAAGTAAAGGCAAGCACTTAAAGTAACTTTGGAAATTGGCAAAAGCTCCTTTTGAGCTTAACACAAAACGAGGACAAGGGACACCGGGTGAATTCACATTGGATATCCAGACGGAAGGAAGCATGTAGTCGCAATAGTTAAAATTATCAATGAAAGTTTACAATCACGGCACAAGGCAAAAAAGATAAAAAATTGAAGCTCGATGTGGGAATTAGATTCGGGGCGGAATGCTTCCGTAAGGGGATGTAAAATGAACCAGCGACGATGGGCTAAAAGTTCACAAAGTTGCAGTTGCAGTTGCTGCTGGTACACTTTGTTAACTTTGCGCCATTTAAAGCCAGTTAAAATGCCCGACTAAACAACCATCAAGAATGTACAAGGAAGTAGAATCCAGTGAATGGCAAGATGAGCAAGAGGACTCCGTCGAGCTTGAACTTTGGCAAGTTTGTGTCGTGCACACAATTAAAAACTTCAGGCTAGCGCATTCGGTTGGTACTGGACCTGTGTCAAGGACTACCAAGCCTCTGCTCATTAAATGTGCATCACCATAAGGGATAGGGGAAAAGGTGGTGTCTGCCAAGCACCAGCAAAAAAAACAAGTAAGAACGCTGTAGTCGAGTGAGCTCGACTACGATATACCCTGATCCCAGCTGTTAAATAAATTCTAGTTTTATTTTTATTATTATTATTATTATTATTATTATTATATTATTATATTATATACGTATATTATTTTATTAGTGCCTTTAAAATTGTGACTTATATTGCTTATATAGCTTTTATTTACGCTTGGTATACGAGAAGCTAAATTCCAAATCTCAGGTCTCCAGCTCTTATAGTCTTTGAGATCCAAATGCTCAAGCAGATGGAAAGACGGACAGACGAACATGGCTATATCGACTCGGCTGTTGATCCTAATCAAGAGTTTATACACTTTATACCTATTTCTGCCTTTTACACAACTTTGCACAAAGCCATTATACCCTTTGTCCCCCTTTTCAATGGGCCAAGGTATCAAAAAATATTCAAATATCCAACGCCTTAAATTTGCACTGTTCTGTATAATCAAAACGCAATAAATATTGCAAATGCGACAGGGCAGACAAAAGTTTAACGTGGACACCGTGGACACCATCGACTGCGACTTCAGCGTCTACAAAGCCCATGAAAGTGAAACAGGAGCCCAAATATACAAAAAGATAAAAATAAAAAATATGAAAAAAAAACAACCAAAACACACACTGCCAGGAAATGGCTACAAAATGTTTGCATGATGGGGTGACACGACAGCAAAAAAGGGAAAAAATCTAGAAACCAGTGCCAAAGGATAAAGAATAAACAACGCGCACAAAAAATGCCAACGCGTGGCGTCAGGTTGTTGGTGTCAAGTGGGGGGGTGGGGGGCTGGAAAGCGCACACAAAAAAAAATGACAGAAATTAAATACAAAATGCAAAAATGACTTTTAAGCAGCGAAAGTCGCGTTTAGTGCCCTCTGCCCCCTGCTTGTCTTTGCCAGGTTGTTTTCGGAGAAGATTGCCCTCGGATCGAAGGCGTGTCACGCCAGGGGACAGCAAACGCTGCTGCTGACACCACCAAGGGACAGGATGTGGCAAAAGGACATCGCTGTGAAGTTATGCTTCTATGCCTTTATATGTATATAGGTGTGTGTGTGTGTGTGTGTGTGTGTGTGTGTGTGTGTACACTTCATCAGCGACCGCAGCAAAAGGCTACGTTCATAAAATAAAATACACCCTCAGCAGAGTACAAACAGAAAAATGAATGCAAACTAAGCTGTTCACATGAAAAACTGCAGGGCTGATTGCATTCCAGAATGCGTTCTTGATGGCAAAAAACAACCGAAAGGAAAACTTAATTGAAAAGCAATCGCCAACTAATAAGCAGACTTAAGCAAATTGAAGCTTCAAATATATATTGAAGTCACATTCAGCGAGCAAAATAATGTTTGACTGTGAATTATCTGAAAAGTTGATGATCAATACCTTAATCCTAAATAATTTGACATCATTAAAAAATAATTAAAAACCCAAACTAAACAAATTATATATATGAAAAGTAATGAATAGATGCTTGTGAAATTCCTTTCAAATTATTTATTAAATTGATTTTTGGTTTATTATGACCATACTGAGGTGAAAAGCTAAAGTTGAAAATAAGTGAAATTGTTAAAAAAACGTTTTTCAAACCGTTTTATTGATTACTGAATATGTAGCCAAGTAGTGGCAAAAGAGTTGTCTTTTGTAGAACAAGTGATATCAGAATAATGAGTTTTGGTTTCTTTCTTTCTTTTCAATTAAATATATTTTATTATATTTTTAACAATTACATATTTTAGATACTTTTCACGTCTCACTCAAGACAGAAAATTAAGAAAGTGTTGCGTTGAAGCAACCGTTGTTCATTTTCGGTTGTTCGCCAGCCCTGAACAAATCAGTGTGCAACCGACGCAGCGACAACGAGCGAGTAACACGTGGCTCTTCAGCGGCTAGGCTCGCTTGCCGTTGGCGGAAAAGTTGGTGAGGCCGCAGCCAAATAGAAATGGGGTCGAGCCACAAGCTCCACCCGCTCTTTGTGTGCCCCTTGCTCCAGCTGACAACTTGTAATGAAATTTGCCATCCAAAGTTGTCCTAAATCCCAGCTTAGCCGAGCTTCCATAACAAAGGCGTCGCCCTTTCTGCTTGCGACTCACAGTATGCAGCCGTAAGCTGAAAAACGATGGCACTCTTCTTCTACTAACAGGACTAGGAAGGAGCAAACTCCAGCTAGCTAATAGAGTAACTCAATTTGTTTACGGAAGTGGAAATTAATTATTTTACGTGAGCCATGCAAATTGTGCAATACATTTAATTGTTTCAGTGCTCGCAATCTTAGTACAACAAATGGATTTCCCACTAATAAATGACAAGTTATATATATATATATTATTATATATATATATATTATTATATATATATATATATTAATTAATTTGACTGGTATTTGTTGTGTAAAATTTAATTAAATTATATTCAACTCAGCAACAACACCACACAAAATGAAGAGAAGACAGAATTTATTCACAAGATCAATACAAATTTGCTGCTGGCAAATAATATTCACAAACACAGTTAAAACTGTATTAGAAGAACCTAGACTCACAAAAAATGATGGTTGTTCTTTTAATTGAACTAAAAAATATTAAAATGGAAGCCTCCACAATACGATAAAGTTGATTTTGATGACAACTAACTAGAAACAAACTTGTGAACATCAGTAAACTAAATTTTATGAATTTAATTTAAAGAAAATCGTGAATTCATTAGAGTTATTTCTGTAAACTATTATTAATATATTATTTTATTTATTATTATTATATTATATTATTTCAGTTGTATCATACTAGTTTATTTGCTAATTTTGACGTCATATTATTTACAAACATAAGTTAACACCAAATAATTGACACAAAACTGAGTAAATGCCGCAACGAATTCAATATGGCTCGACAGTAAAGGCAACCAGCCTGATATGCATAAGTAATTTCAATAACTTGCTAAGGTCTTTAGCATAGTAAAAGATCAGAAAAAAAATGTATTCCTGGAACTTTAATAGCAATCGAGCGCAGTAAGCGACAAACTGTCAACTAATTTCACTAGAAACTCTAGAGCGGTCCACATGACTTGAACTAGAATTCAGACAATCACACACAGCGAGCAGTTTTAAAAAAAAATAATTGCATGAATTCGTAGTATGAGTCGTCTTCACAGTAAAAAAAAAATGTACAAAAAAAAAAAAAAATACACTCAATAAAAAGAGACCACGTCAGAGCAGCAGAAAGGCAGGACCTCTAAAGCCCTATAAAGTCTGTGCTCAAGCCAGTTGTGAGTAAGTTAATATTACTAAGGACCACGAAGTTGTATGAGGCGTACAAAAGCAGTTCTAATCGTAAATTTTTCCAAGCTCAGAAGATAAACTGATGTAGTACCCGCAACCAAATTATACTTTACCCCAAAATGGCTCCTGTCTTTTAAACTTGCCAAGTGATATTTATTGAGTTTAGCATTGCATACTTTTAGGAGTATGTATAAATAGCTAATAATAGATAATAGAGTAAGATAATACTGTCGCATAAAGGGGATATATTTTGAGTTAACACCTGTGTCAATGTTAACATGCCATTCCATGCGATATAAAATGTTTATTAAAAATGCAATCTTAAGCTGCTGACCGGGCCATACATCAGGGCCGACAACGTTTTTCTTATTTTCAGCTTATGCTTGTTTTTTACGACCCTTGTAATTATCACTTTAATGAACTTTGCCATTCTGATGGTACCCAACAAGGCAAACAATGTCGGCGAGAGCAGGAGGAGGTCCAATTCGGTGAAAACGGATGGCCAAGTGTTGTCGGAGGCCTTGGCATGCTGGTCTCCTAGCGGGCGGGAAAGTGTACTAACTCCTCCATCCTTGTTGCTGACGGTGCCTTGGTTTTTATTAAGGAATAAAATTAGTGAGCGCGTGCCGAGCACGCCAAGTTGCAAGTTGCACGTTGCAAGCAGCGAGCTGCCGTTGAAACCATCAGCACAAAGTAATGTGAAACGAATGGGCAAAATAAAAAAATAAAATAAAAATAGTACATATTTTCAGCAGCAACAGGAAAAATACTTTGGCTATCAAAGCTTAAAGCCAACGACAGCTAAAAAGCTGCGAGCGAACTGAATTTGTTTGCACCAAAAAAGTAGGAAAGAAAAAAATGATGGCAACGAAAGAAAAAGAAAAACCGAGCTGTTCCTCTTAAGTTCCGGCTAGTATCAATTACACAGACAGAGCTTTAAAGAACACACAACGATTATATTTAATGGCTCGAGGAATCATGTTCCTTTGATAGCGATGATAAAACTTTGTAAATGGCATTAAACCATTTGAGCATCACATAATGAATTATATTTCTAAAATGTTCACAAGTTGGAATACAGTAGTCGAGAGAGCTAGACTAGGATATACTCTGAACCAAAGACTTGTTATTTTATAGAGACTTCAACTAATTGACACATACAGACAGACGGAGGGACATGGCTAGATGGGCTAGGCTGTTGATGCTGATTAAGAATATATGTATATATATACCTTATGCGGTCGAAGTTACTTCCTTCTGTCCGTCACATACTGTGCACAACTCCAATATTAAATTTCTACCCATTTTCCAGAGTATAAAAAGCAATTAGTTAGTTTTAAAATCAATCTTTTTAAAATTCTAAAAAATGCTCTCGGCTGCTGATAATTCCAATAAAATGTTGTTTTTTTAGACTTGGGTTTATTATTATAATTGGGGATAACCAGCACTGCGACCTATAAGGTCCATTGTGCCCCCAATCTGAGCCTACAGCTCTTCCATCAACCTCAGCTCCTACACGTATGCCAGGATCTTTGTTGGTTTGAGGGTTTCTATGTCCTTGGGACACAGGACATGCTTCCCTAGGATGCTGCATCTTTTCCTTACTAAGGTAACGCATTCTTCCAGGATGTGCAATGAGGATTCCTCCTCATGTCCACAAAACCTGCATACCCCGCTGCTATAGATACCTAACATGGTTAGGTGACTTCTCAGTCTACACTGTCCTGTCAATAGACCGGTGAGTATTCTGAGTCTGTTCTTCCACATGGCTATCATTTGCTTAAATCGCTTTTGATTGTAGATTGTAGGAGACTTCTGGCTTGTCGGAGTCCTGGTGCCTCTGCCCAGCTCCGTTCCCGCCTCTGCCTTTCTTCGTCCCTGATTTGGGTTAGACAGAGATAATTGTTGCTAAAACAAAAAATTATTTTGCAATTATAAATGAACTCATGTATGTAATCAGCAATTTTCAAAATAAATATATGTACATGTGCAGTGCAGTTCATTCAGAGGGGCCTTGGTACACGCACATTTGCTTGGGGTAACCTGTGTTTATTTAAACGGCAACAGTTTGATCGTTGACCAACATCCCACCCAATGGCGTTTACTTTAAATGGTGCCAAAATGAAATTGCTGAAATATTAAAATTTACCAGAGGCATTATGTTTTTCGCGCCGCGATGTGATTAATCATAAAAAAAGCAGATTTTAACATGGCCCGCTACTGGCATCGACGTGCATCTGTGTATCTGTGTACCTCGTGTGTATCTGTGTGTATCTGTGTGGTATGTTCAGTTGAGTACGGCTGAGATGGGCTGGGCATATAAAATATGCAAAATATCTTGTAATGTGTTTATCAGTGTGTATATTTAGCATACTCTATCTCTCTCACACTTACACTCACACACACACACACACACATTGCGCGGCAATGTTCGGTGTGGCATGTCTGTCACAAAAGGACCTGACTGCACTGGGAGTTGACTCTGTGCACGCAAAATAAATACATTGAATTAACAAATAGCTTTATGTTCATTTTACAAAAATTTGCCTTACGCTTTACGGATTTCGTAACATTTACCAACCAACATGCCTATACCACTCTTACTGCACCGCACCCCTCCCCCGTTAAACTTAACCAAACAAACAAACAAAATGTCGCGCGTCTGGGTTCAGTTAAACATAGGCCCGTGCATCGGTTGGTAAAGCTCTTAGTGGATTTTCGTTAAAAATTTATAGACGCACTTGCAACGTGTAGCATGTAAATATATTTTCACAGTTGTTTGCGGTTACATTTTTGCCACCATTGCATATGTGTGGGCATATACATATGTACATACGTGTAACCATAGTGGAATATTTACACACTGTTTTTTTAAACGATTGCTGTGCCATTTTCACGATAGAATAAATAATTACACATGTTCCGATTATTAAGTTTTTATTTTTAATTCAGTGCTGTCCATTTCTGGCGAAAACTTATTTTAAATTCAAATATTCAAGACAAATGGAAGAAAAGTCTAAATTACGAAAAAACCATTGTACAGATTATATAATTAACTAAATGTGATGTTGCTTTATTAATTTACATTTATGAAATTATGGGATATCAACTTTATCCAAAAGCCTTAAATTCAAGCCATCGATTTCATATGTCACCTTAATACTTAGGACTTAAAACTGGCATACTCATGCCAGTGAGCAAAGAGGACAGTAGCTCATGCACACATCCTGTTTTGATTTTGTCTTGATAAGCTTGAATGTGCATGCTTAACTTTAACGACAATTCTGGCGAAAAACAAAAAACACTTTAACTGGGCAATATGAATATTTTCTAAGCGTTATCTAGCAACACAATTGCCTTAAATAATAATAAGTATAACACGGGACGAAACTTTCGATTGGTGCCAGCTGCCACAGGCTGGCGAACAATGAAACTTTTTGTCTACGAAGTAAACAACCAAAGACCAAAAGACCCAAAAACTTACTCCCTGAATGGGGATGTGCCACTGAGTTTGGCAGTGGCAGAAAAAGCAAGAAGCCATAAACTACAATCGAAGTAGACAACAGCAAAAATCCTGAGGAAATACTAGCAGGAAAAATTCAGAAAAAACAAAGAAAAAAAATGAATAAATAAATAAATATATATATACATACATATATATATATGTATATACTGTCATACATATGCAAAAATTGCAAAAGGATTGGCCAAAAGTGAAACACTTTGATATGCATCTAAATGGCATCATCAGCATTGACTGGGGCGCCAAATGCGACGATAGGGAGCAACAAGAACAACAACAACTAAAACAAGGATACAAAACTAGGAAAGCAATCAAGGAGCGTACGATTGAGAGACAAACCAAAGCACAATCCGAAGACAAAGCCAGAAAAACAACAGAAAATGTGCAAATCATTTTGCGGGCATTACATTTTATTTGGCTTCCTTGCTAGCCTCTAAGCCAAAGTCAAACCGGAACTAAGATTGAGGCCATGCACAGTGGTTCAAGTTTGCTTTTGCTTGTTGCTTTTAGTCAATTAATTTATATCAAATATATATGCTATGCAGCATTAATTTTTCATGCATTTTATTAATAAATCTGACGACAGACTACATTATTTCCTATTAAAAAAAAATATAAATATATTTATGTTGGAAAAAAAATTGTTTTACTATGGGTCCCACTGTGTGCACAATGCCATGATTTCTCCATTCTCAAACGTCTGGCATCGACTCTGGTGATTTTGTGGCCTTAACAGGCCCACGGGTGGGCAACACCGTGTTCAGCGCTCTTTCCTCAACTGTATGGGAATGGGTTCGTATGTATAAGGAATAGTAATGAAGATGATAATTTAAGTTGGAACTGGAAGTGGAAACTCACTCTTGTACACTTTATAGCCATGCTCATCGGCCATGTAGTGAATGATTTGGATCTTTGACTTCTTTCCAGCCACTGGCACTGAATAGTAGCCCTCCTGTACATTGATCAAGTCCTTACCCACACGCTTCACGTACAGCTTCATATAGTTGACCATCCCATTGCTGAGCTCCAATCTGAAATGGGTGGCAAGTGTGAAATGGATGGGGTAAATAGTTGAAGTCAGTGGACGAACTTACTTGTACTCCTCCTTGCCGTTCTCATATTTAATGTGATAATTTTCCACTACATAGACATTTTCCGCTGGCTCCCAGTGCGATATGTATGTGGGTCTCAACGTGGTCGATGGTGCCAGCGGTCGTTGTGTGCTCGCCACTGGAAGCAACTCACCAAAGACATAATCAAAATTTTCCTCTTCAAAATCCATTTGCGGAAATACGACCAATTGATCCTCGTATGAAGGCCATATTGATGGTGACATTGTTGTTGGACTTGTTGTTGTTGTTGTTGTCACAGGAATTTTTGTTGTCCTGCGTGTTGTTGTTGTCACAGGCGTTTTTGTTGTCCTGCGTGTTGTTGTTGTCCTGCGTGTTGTTGTTGTCACAGGCATTTTTGTTGTCCTGCGTGTTGTTGTTGTTGTTCTGGGCGTTGTGGTCTCTGCCGTTGGCAGAAAGTCATCGCCATCCTCGATATCAGAGGGCCAAACAACCAATTGTAATTCATAAAGGGGCTGACTGCTGCTGCTGCCAGGACTTGAGTGTCGCTGGACGCTCGCCGGCTTGTCGGCATCCGAGGGCTTATTATGGCTACTGCTGCTACTGCTGCTGCTGCTGCTGCCTGTGTGCGGCACGCTGCAGCCTTTTTCCTGCAGCTGCAACGCCTGACGTTGCTGGTCCTCTAACGAGTCCATTGTCGCATCGAAAGTCAATTTGCAGTCAATGTGCTGCTGCGACTGTGGCTGCTTCTCCTCAAGCGTCGTTTTAATGGTGGTCAGGTCCTGCTCGTGCTCCTGCTGCAGCTCCTCCGCCCCTTTTGGCTGCTCCTCCATTGGCGCTGCCCGTGCACAAATCACGACCAGCAGGAGGATTAGTGACAACGGCTGAGCGCCTTTCCGCCATATAGATGATTTCATTTCTGGACTAAAATTGCGTTGGGGACTCCGTTTGGATCTGCGGTTTACTCTTTGATTCGTTGTCTCTTTCTCTCTCTCTCTCTGACTTACTCGCTGGCTGTTGTGAGCAAGCGTTGCTGTTGTTGTGAACAATAACAATGCAGCTTCTTATATTTATACCCCAGAATTCAGTCGCTGTACTCGACGCGGGCAGCGACTGCGACTTCGACTGCGCCTGCGACAGCGATTGCGGCAGTGGCAGCGACTGCACAGCTGGCATTGATTTAATGGACAACTTTTTAAGATCGCAACCAAACAAATTTTAACCGTTACAGTTATGCGCTAAAAGCGAGAACAACAATGACGAAGCAGAGCCGAGTTGAAACACAGCTTAAAGGCTGCATTTATAACAAATACACTCAGCGAAGTTCGATTGAAGGCACTCGTGTTTATGGTGCTAAAAGAGTACCCAGCCTAACGGGACCTTGTTTACACACTTTTATAACGGTGCTTCTTCTTTTCAGTTAGTTTTTCCCAAGATTTTTAGGCTAATTTGGGCGCGAGACTCGAATGAAGGCAGTCACTTTCAAGCCTTTGCAAAAGTAAGTAGGATTTATATGGATTTTATTTGAATGGGATAATTAAGTACACATATTTATTTAATACTTTATAGCATGAGGAGATAGCTAAGATCCTTGCTTACAAGGATACTGGATTGAACAACAGGCAAATATCAATTAAATTAAGTCGATCGGTGTCAGAAATTTATGACATGTTTAAATTAAAATAAAACTACAACAATCGATGCTAAAAAACCAACAGTCATTTTGTAAAAGCACACATGTCCTGGTATTTCCTGATGAGATGAAATTTAATTTCGATAGTGCAAACGGTTCAAATTATTTCTGGCACGATTTTAAGAAGTCTGTGAGACTTTTCCCTGCTCGAAGCTGTGGTTGTGCTTCACTCATGATATGCGATATGTCAAATTTCAATCCGTATAACTTTGGAGGGTTATATAAACCTGTTGGACGACGTTTTGGTGAACTTTATGTAGCATCAACCAGACCCAAATGCCTAATTCCAGCAGGATGAAGCTCCAATGCATGTGTCGCGGGCCAGTCGTAAGTGGTTTCGGGACAAGGGTCACCCGACCTGAATCGCATAGAAAACAAGTGGGGACAACTGTTCCGTCGACAGTTCGAGACAGTTGAGCAGCTGCGATAGGCATGGTCCCAAATCCCACAACCTAACTTCAAATCGAATTTTTGAACTGATAAAGTAATCTGGAGGCCGCGCACATTATTAATTTGTTTTTTTCTTATGAGATTTCTGTATTTTATATTAATTTTAATAGCAGTGCCTTTAATCGAATGTCACACGTCAAACTCAATTTTCCGTTCTGTTAATATTTTATTTGGCATGTATTTATTGTGTACTGTGGAACAAAAAAAAAAGAATTTTGTTTTCAAATTGATAAGGCAAAGAACCAGAGCCTTTTATCGAGTTTCGCAGAGTGTATACACATACATATGCACATGCATTCATTATTATTTATGTAAATAATTTTAATTTCTCAGGCTTAATTGTTCAGCAATGTTGTTCTGAACTATTTTTAGCTTTCTCGTGTAGAAAATATGCATATAATAATATTTCAAAAAAGTTATTCATTCAAAATGAAAATCTAACTTTTGTTACAAATATTTTGAACAAAGCAACGAAAATAGTTTTCTCTTACTCAAAACAAGTATGAAATCCTTGCAATGAGTACCAAGAGTGGAGCAAACATTACTCTATACGTAATATATAACCAATCAATCCTATAAGGACTTGAAAACCGCTTAGTTGTTTTTCCCGTTTAGCAAAGATTTGGCTTGGACATGTGACGCTCTAGCGTAGCGGACTCATGCGGTATTCTCAAGAGCAGTTATTGTGGCTCTCTTGCATAGGGTCACTCAATGTTTAGAAATCTCAGTTGATCGCAGGATGTAGGAGAAACTAAGCGATCACCTTACTAGCGTCTGCATTAGATAAGGATCATATATATTTAGGATTGGTATTGAGAATTTTCTATAAAATAAAGACTTGCTCCTCAGAGCAGACACTTCGAATCTAAACGTTGTCTCATCGTGTTGACTACACTCTTATCCTATTTCACACAGGCTATACACATTAGGATTTTTTTATATATTTCTGAAATTCTTAGCTGATATTAATAATATAGGCAACTCTTTGAATTAACGCCTTCCACTCGCCATCTCTTTGGTGTCGTCCATTGAATACAGTTCCTCCTTTTTCGCTTCCCATTCCTTTGGTCACTTGGACATAATTTATTATAAGATTTTCATGTTGGACAGGCAGCAGCTCAAGTAACGCCTGCAACAGAAACAGCGGCGTCGACGACCGACCATTAACGAAACGCTGATATCAACGTCGACGCCGACGTCGACGTCGATGCTTCAGGCTGTGCCGCTTAGCTTTCGTATTGTTATTGCATTTCTTTTTGAAGTCTTACAGCGAAGCGCTGCTGCTGAAATTGCACTGTGGTCCCACGACTGCAGTCAGACTTCAATCAAAAAATGAATGCATGTTCATTGAATATGCACAGATAGTAAATTGAGAATTATTTAGATTTGAACAAATTTGATATAAAATTAAAAAAAAAAATAACAGCAGGCTGCCATGCGGTTGTTCAACGTACAATAACATAACAGCAAAACGAGACCTGGCAAATTGTCACTCATGTTACGGCAGAGCATAAGATCAAATGTATTTTAATGGCAGACCATTTGAAATTTTATAGTTTCCATTAACCACAAATATATGTATTTTCAAATTGTTGTTTCTATTCTCAATCAGAACAGAACAATGGCCGCACTGTGCGACAACTCGCTTTTGTTACTCTTATTGCATCTCTTTTTGCATTTCGATGTAGTTTCTGTCGTTGTTGTTTTTGATGTTGTTGTTGTTTTGGTTGTTGTTGATTTGGTTGTTGTTGTTGTTGTTATTGCAATTTGCTGTCGTTGTTCTCATGAGCCATTAAATATATTTTATGTTCAATGTTATTTTTAAACCTTACTTTTGTGCCGATTTCTGTAAAAGCACAAACATACACACATACAACGTACATACATGTATATAAGTCACTTATATATATATAAATATATGTATATATTAAGTCACTTACACAAAAATGTAGATATTCTGTTGTGGAATCAAATATTACTTTTGTTAGTTCGACAAATGAACACAAGGAAATCCACAGAAATTTGCCCACATTTTCAGGTGGGGGTTTCTCCGGCATTTGTGCATCCAAATTTAATTTTCAGCAAGTATAAAACACAATAATCGTGGAAATTGTCAAAACTTTTTTGATTTATTAGCCAATGTGGCAGCAGCAGCAGAAAAACGAACAACAATCTCCAACTGTCAAATGAGCAACAAAAAAACAACAACAACAACAACAGCACCCGTAGACTTGCACCCAGCAGGAATTGCGTGTCGGGTTCCGTTTGGTTCACCTAGCCCAAAATTCAAGCACAACCCCAGTCAAATACCAGTTCCGACACCAAAAACCACAACCCCCACAGTGTCCAATATGGCTGCTAATCGTCCATAGAAACGAACTTTAAAACACAACAAATTGAAATTCTTACCCACAAAAAATGGTCATGTTAACGTCACCAAGTTCCTGTCTACCAAATACGATTCGTTTTCTTTGGGTGGGTGGAGAGGTGGTGGCGGGGGGTGGTGTAGTCAAAGTGGACGTGGTTTTGGTAACGAAGTGTTTGGCCCTGGGCAATCATATGATTTTGCGTAATCTAATTTGAAGCTGTGGACCATAGCAGAGTCTAGGAGCGGCGCTTTAATCATGTGACTGAGGGAGATTTGTCACAGCTGCCCGGACAGCCTCAAAGGAAGCAACAAGGAAATCACTGAGCACTTAATTCTATTTACATATTTGAATATAATTGAAATTTAATTTTAGCCCACTTCACACTGTACACTCAGAAAAATAAGTTCGCTCTAAAATGTAGAAAATGTTCATACAAGTGCAGCTCACCGTTGGAGAGTTTATTTTTGTATATGCAAAATTGAGTCTTTGTAAAACCAGGGCTTTCCATGTATAGTCGATTTTTCTAAAAATTCTTGTTGAAGCTTTTCCGATTCAGCAGATAGCAGAAAGCATATTTTCATACTAATGGTTTTCATTTCAAACTTCTACAAATGTATTTCCTAAGAATGGAAAACACTTCCAGTAACTAGCCTTTCCAATTTTAAGAATATTATTTTGCCAGAAAATGTTATTTAGGCTATTTCTAAATATTTCTCAGTTTTTTTAGTGTAGAAAACGGTTTGATATTTTCGTGCCGTGAAATTCAATTTGTCGCATTAGACAAGAAATTTAGAAAGAAGAATTACAAACAGCAAAATGTATATTTGCAAGCGATTCGTTTTAATTGGGAAACACATGTGTTGCGAACTATGTGTATGCAACCATTTGAAAGGCATTTGCTTGCAGCATTTGGCTTACTTAAGCTCACTTTTTGTACTTATTTTTGTCTGGCAAGTGGAGATCCATGGGATTAACTATTAATTGAGTAACTCGTAATTCAGAATTGAATATGAATTCCTGGTCGATGTGACACACTTTGAATGCCCAGTATTGCACAGTCGTAATGACTGCAACGGGTTTCGGGCTTATTAAGGCCTTAAAATGTAACAGCAAGGCCATAAAGAACTGGAGCAGCGGCATATAAAAGATGCGACTCGCTGGTTGGGCAGCCAGAACTGAAAGAGCAGCAAACATGAGAAGCTGTTTGGGGTTTATCTTGGTAATCAGCGCAGTTGTTGCTGACGTATCCGATAAGGTGATAACACCTACAGCCAGCCCGGACCAACGGCCCAAACGTCAGCTGATGACAGTAAGTGAATCAGATGAGATGCCGCCGAGTTCACGTCCTCAACTAAATTCCATGAAATCGTCTCTGAAACAGGGCAACGCTGGAGTAGGTATACCCATTTACTTTGACAATATCAATTTGAATGCGGCGGCGGAACCGATTGCGGTGGTCACACCCGTGGTGGGCAACACGGCCACATTTCAGGCACCTGGACTCCTGCCAGCTTGGACGCAGAATCTGCCCATTGTGGGCACATTGATTACTAATTTACCGCTGCAGAGCCTGTCCAATATGCTCGGCGGCCTCAATCTGCCCAACATGGGCAACTTGGGCAACTTGGGCCAGCTGGGTAATCTGGCTAATCTGGGTAATTTGGGTCAGCTGGGCACTCTGCCAAATTTGGGTGTCCCCAAGCCAGGCAGTATTGGTGGCTCGGCACCACAGTCCTGCCCACTCACCCAGAAGCTCAGCTGTCGCTGCGAGCCGTTGCTTTCGCTGCCGGTACGCAAAACGGATTTGCAACCGGTGCAGATCCTCAAACAGAATGCTAGGCACAACGAGGATGGCTCGCGTGAGCTGCGACTGGTGATCAGTGGCGGACACGTTCTCTACCAGCGCACAGATAAGGCTGCCGTTAAACAGCAAGGCTACTATTCGGTGCCCTTCCCAGCCGGTCAATATCTGAACATCCACTACAGCATCAACCAAACAAACTACACAATCAAAGCCGATGTGGGCAGTTCTCCTCCCAGCTCCGATTTCGAATCCTGGTTGGCTGCTTAACTACCGAGGCGAATCAAAATATTCGATTCAATTACATTGCATTTAGGCTAATCGCATTAGCCAACATTGTAATTATCCCTACATACCATTTTTTTTTTTTTTTTATTGGTATCTCAATCCCTTTAAATTAATTATATTAAACATACATTTATTTATATATATGAACTTTTTTCTTGATTGTGTTTTTTAATGAAATTAATTTTAATTTTGAAGGATACAATTGAATTCTATTAAACAAAAAGTGATTGAAATGGAAACACAAATCGTTATAGCCTCGAAGAGCGTATTTATATTATATATATATATATATATATATATGTATATATACTTGATCAGCATCAGATAGCAGGACGAGTCGATATAGCAATGTTCGTTTGTCCCTCCGTCCACATATTTTTTGCAGGCACTACATATGTATGTACGAACCGATCGAATCAGATCCCTATGTTATATAGCTGTCATAGAACCGATCAATGGAAATAAAAAACTTTTTTTAAGAAAATATCCTAACCAAACCCACCAGTTACATGTTTTATTATACTTTCAAGCTGCAAACAAAATAATATCTGAAATCAGACTACTATATCAAATAATAGTGGAATTTTTACCTACTTAAATACCTTGTATTATGCATCTGTATTCTCCACACAGTAATTTCATTCCGTTAAACACGATTTTTGGCCGAATCCTCTGAAGGGGTTAACCTTTTAACATCGGAGTAGTGGAATATAAAGTCAATCATACACTGACTGGCTTATCGTCTGTCTGACTTCAGACTTGCTTAAGAACCCAATCCTATGCATTTGTATTCTCCAAACAGTAATTTCCTTTCATTAATTGAACTTCCTAATTTGCAGTGTTCCGCCGTCTTAGGGAACATTTCAGCGAAGACAACAAACCAGAATTTGCAATTGGGGCATGTGGCAACAAGTTGACGATGCCCCAGCCACATAAGCCAGAGAAGGAAAAGCATTTCCCCAATGCTTTCAGTTTGAGGATGTTAAATGAAAATCAAGCTGCAATTGCAATTGCAGTGCCAACTTCGAGTCAAGCGGAAGCGCAAAAGGCGACAACGGAGACGACGATGATGGCAACTATTGCAATAAGCAATTTGACTGGAAGCCCCGCCAAACGCAAATTGTCATCGTTGCACAGCAGTTGATGACATGACGATTTGCATTTGGAGCATGCCTTCTATTTCTGCATGGGACTACTTCCAAATCATTTCAAAATTTTAAACAAAAAAATACAAATAATAATAATAACTTGGCTCTTGGATTAATCTTGTAATTTCGTAATGTGCAGTATGGATTCGAAATATTTATTTATTTATTTTATTTAATATTTGTCTAAACAAACTCAGCAATTGCACAAGAATCCAGAAATGTGCAATTATAACGCTCAAGTGCTCACGTTGTTGCAGTCGGTATAAACATTTGCGATTATATATGCGCCCAGTTAATATGTATGTATTTGGCATTTGTGCTGTTGCACATTACGGCTTGCCTCTGTGGTTGCAACAATTGTGGCAGTCAAACGGCAGCGACAACAATTGAATTGAAAGCGCATTCTGCTAGTTTTTGCCATTGAATGGCGGATAACAGCGCAACAGTCTCTCCCCACCACCACCACCACCACCACCACTCTCCCTTTGCCACCCCTTGAACGTAATTACGCATTAACAGCTGTCTGCCACTTAATAGCATCATTCTGCAATCTTCAATCTTTCGAAAACCCCCCACCCAACCCTACCCCGATCCACCCACCAGAGCCATACGCTGAATCGCTTTAAACTTGGACATCGTCGGAGCATCTTTAAGTGCAGCTGACTCGCTGTACGCGTCATTAATTTGTCTGAATGTTGGCATTGTTGTTGCTTGTTGGTTGTTGGCTGCTCTTGTTGCCGTTGCATTTGTTTGTTTTGCTCCAGCAGCGGCAGCTCCTGCATCCATTAGCAGATACGCCAAACGGGTGCTGCAACCGCAGACCAATGTGAGCGACCACCACTGACCGTGTTGCTGCACTGACCTAGCGCTATTCCCTTTCATCCGGTAAAACAACAATTTCTTACACCACACCCCCTCACCCTCGCACAGGCACACACCCAACTATATCAGATACTGCACCCAAAACTGCCGCATTGTTGTGTCCAAAGTGTAACCACGACTGAATTTCGACCAGTCAACGGATGTAGATGTGCATTGAGACCGGAAAGCGTTACAGGTAGTCCCCAGCTGCACACACTCATACACTCATACACACAGTGGTATTTCAATATCAATTCTGAAATTGTCACAAATTTAAAGAGTTTACTTAGTTTTGGCCAGACTTATTTTTCCACTACCAACATGCAATTTTTCACCTTTTTACAAGCGACTATTTTGCAGGCATAAGTCAACTTTTAGGCACAATTTGAACTTTTTTTTGCCATTTATCTGGCTCCAGATCCAATGTTTTTCAGTGAGTGATTATCTATTCATTTATATTATTCTTATTAAAATAAAAATTTGATAATTTATTTATATTTTTACATTTCAAGATTTCGAATTTCTCATAAAATTCTGAAAAGTGCCACTGTGCCAGACAAGTGCGATCCACTGTACTTCACCCGCTGCGCCGGGCCCACCCACCACTTCACGCAAATAGTTGTAAATTGTCGAAATCGCAGCTGCAAAAACAAAAAAAAAAAAATTCGACTGAGAATGTTGCTTTCGGGCGTAACCGACTGCGGATGAATCTGATCCTAGTGCAAAACCAGCTGATAACACCTGGCAAATAATCCTTGACCATTGAATAATCAACAATATGCCTTTTAAACTGTGCGACTCCTTGAAGCGCGAGTTACAGGATTTCCCGATTTTTCATAGTAATCTACCTTTCAAATTTTGGTAATATAGCAGTGGACTGGGGACGGCGGGTATGTGTGCGGCAGGTGCTGATCTGTGGAGGGCATCGCAAACGCGATACTAACACAATTAGGCGACTTTAGTTTTAAAATTGTGCAAGATATGTTGACTTTTCGATTTGCGCCTATCGACTATCGGATTTTGACAATTTCAACACTTCGTCTGAGGCAGGCAAAGCAAATTACATATGTATACAGCTTTGAGGGTGTCGAAGACAGTTGCGTTCATGCAGACGAACCGACACCATAATGGAGACCAATATACTCTAATGCCTTCGATAACAGAGTATTAAATGCAAAAACAAAAGCCATTGTTAGAGTGCTCGAAAAAAAAGATTACAAGAAAACGTAACCAAAACGCTCAAAATGACAAATAAAGGATCAGCATAGCTTGAATGTCCACAAGCAATTTGGATTGCAGTTTATCGAGTATTTGCGACTATCATATATGCACAACTGGACTATATATGCAAGAATGCGAATGCAACTTTCAATTTATAGTTGCTGCCATGCTCCAATACTAGTTGCCAATATTAGTACATCAAGAAAATCGCAACATAAAATTGTATCTTAAAATGAAGATAGCTAGAAATATTTTCCAATATCTATAAAAAAAAAAATATAAATAAAATATATATAAATATATATATATATATTTCTCATAGGTTCAAGTTCACAATTCTCACATCTCTATGGCTCTAAGGATATTAAAAAAACAAATCATTATTATTACGCAAAGGATTCTGCCGAGTCTTCCGTCTTGAACTCTTAGCCTCTGCGCTAGGGTCTCCACCACTCCCTCAGCATCCGCAATCCTCTGCCCGGCGTTAGGACGTTGTTATTTGGGCAGCCGATTTAAATTTGACCGTATTGTGTGTGTATGTGATTATAGGTGTGCATTTGTATATGTGTGTGTGTGCCGAAAACTTTAAAGGCTTAATCCTTGCAGTGGGTAATTTTAAATGGTTCGGAATGTGTGTATCGCACTGATAGATACGAGGAATGGAGAATTTGAAATACAACTCAACCGATGCAACTCGCATCATGGATTTGTTGGTGTTGCTGTTTACAGCAGGCCGCAATGCAACTGTTGCATCTCTTGTTGCAGTCTCCAAGCCAGGCGTCTTTACACTTTAATTGCCTCAGTTGGATGAGCACCTTTTGTGGCTTAACACTTCTTTATCATCGCAGCAATATTTGAGACTATCTCGGACTAGCAGTACAGTGGCTGCGTAGATCCGCTGACCAGCAGTGGAACAACCTCTCCGAAGTGAGCTATTACTGGTTGGCCGCAAGTATCTCGATTTTACGAGAGGAAGGTAAGCTCCCAAGAAATCGTCTACAAATAATCATAAGATCCGCAGAAAAGCGATCTGTCAGTGTCCTCGCTGCAAACACCGCTACGAACCGAACAGTTGAGGCAAGTTCAACCAGAAGTGCAGCCATTGACATTAATAGAACACAGAATAAATATAAAATACTGACTTACAGGAAACACCCATAACAAATAGTGGCTGAGACTGAAACTACTCAACTCAACTCAATGATCATAATCGGACCACTATGACATATAGAAGGATCAGTATTAAGTTGTGAAATCGAGATAGGTGCAATGATACACTCTGGATTTTCCCCAATATTTTATACATAAATAATTAATATAATACATATATAATTAATATAAAAAAAATAAAATAGTCTGGGAATGTGCATTGGCTGACCGAATGTTGTCAGGTAAGCAAATTGTCAGTTGCGAGATGCCAGTTGAAATCTGAACCCATAACCGAACTATGAAAGGCTTAAGTTCTGTGTCGCCTGTTCACATCTAGTTTTTAGCTTATCGGCAGCCCTTTACGTGAGAGTCTATAAATAACAGTGTTATAATATGCAAAACATCTATTTATACATGTTATGGCTAAGGAAATGTCTGACGTCAATTTATCACCCACCTATTGATAAGAGCTAGAAAACGTCGTATTCTAAGAACATTGGCAGATAACTTGAAATTAGTCAGCAGTGTGAAAGGAAATTCGTTTTATACGCATACATTTTACGTAAGTGTTTTTTTAATCTTTTTAGATGCACTCAATTTTTAAGGTAGTTTTTTGAATATAATCAAATTTCAGTCAGTTTAGTGTTTTTCAGTTAATAGCGCCATCTGCTAAACATACTAAAAACTTGCGATGAAAGCGCCATCTCTGTGTAATTTTTAATCAGCGTTGCCAGACAATGTCATTTCTGTAAGGCAGCAACTACTAAATTACAGCGCCACCTACTAGTATGAGTGCAAATTTATGTGGCAATTCCTGAAATTATCGAATATTTCTTTTACACAGCTGATTTCAAATAATACTTACCCGAAAGCCTATAAGGTAAATGTAAAAAAAACTGGCAAAATAGGTACAATACCACAATTTTACGTAGCTATAATAACAAAAAACAATTCAAATAAACAACAGAGTTTCGCCAAAAAAAGTAAACATAATACCGAAAGGCTGCCACCTAGCTATACATAGCAATCAGCTGTCGATGCTAACAAGTAGTCGATACTTAATCGCGTGCCGCTCACATTTGGCATGGTATCGAATGTTTCGATTGCTTGCGTATTTATTCAGTAGTTTTTTTGCGGCTCCAAAAGTCGGATGTGTTGATGGATATTTATTTTATTTTTTTGTGCTAAATGCAAACATCTAATACGTGTGTTGCGTGTTGTTTATAAGTGCGCGTGCAATGAATGCAAATGCATCAGTCGCTCTAACCACATTTAATTGAATACCAAAGCGAACAAACCAACAACAAAAACACACTCAAGTGTGACACAAACAGCAACAGCAAATCTCTTCTTCACTTTTGACTCGATGCGCCTTTGACGACGACGACAACAAAGCAACAAAACGCGGTTTTTGTTGCTTCTTGTGTTATTCGTATTGGCATTGTTATTGTTGCCATAGCAGGAGCATCGCCAAGGAGTCGCAGCGAGAGCAATCACAATTTAATGAGCCAACAGCCCGCACGAGTAAATATCAATTTCATCTCAATTTATCGTGTTCACAATATGTTCTCTGTTCGTTTACCAATTGGTAGCAGCAGCAGCAACGCAAGCAGTGCCAGCGGCAAATGTCATTAGCATTTCTCTTCTATTCGCGTAGTTCACATCGAAAGTTAACTCAAAATCGTAACACCAACAACAATCAAAATATGACGCCAGAACGAACGTTTGTCCGTAATATTGAATAGTCAATTTCAGAAGATTTCATTTCTCAGTTCTTGTGGACGGACCTAGGCCAAGAGCTGTGGCAACAACCTCAGCACACAAATTCTAACCAATTTTATTTGCTGGCGCCGTTGCTGTTGTTGTTGGCTTCTTTAGCTGAAGCCAGTTCTAGCTTCTTTTCAGTGGGTTCTGTAGAAAGCGCTGTAAATCTGTTCAGCTTTTTAAATTCTCTCTATCTATTATAGTCTGATATTAATTATAATATCGGCAAATTTGTCGCATATTCATATTCATATTCATATTCGCATGTTGCTGGTCTGACTAAACAGTGAATGTTACTTCATCTAAGCAAATTATGCTAAGAATTTATACGCTTAAGCTTATCTGTTTCTAACTAAAAAACTGAATCACTCGTGTCATTTGGTGCCATTGCGTTTTGTGCGAGATTCGAAATCGGTTTGTGAGCAGTAAGATCATTTGCTTTGCTAAGCATCATTCCTTAAATTAAACTTTATAATCCTAGCTATCATCGAAAAACTATAGTTGCTTGCGCTACGTGCGTATGTGAAAAATGAAAAAATTTTACATTTGCCTGACAACACTGACGTGCCGCCGCATAATAGGAGCACTTCAATGTACCTATTAAAAATAGCTATAGGGTATAATGGATTTGTGCACATGTATGCAACAGGCGGAAAACACATTTTTATAAACACAGTGCTTATATAAAATATCATCTTACATATTCCTGATTTTTAAAGACACACTCTTTGGATTTAGTAGGATTGCAGAGATGATCAAAAACATCGTCAAAATATAAATTTATAGAGCTATGGACTTGGGTATATAGGGTATGCCCATGTGAGCTCTCTCTCTTTCTCTTGACTGAAGCGCTCTCAGTTGTGTTTGCTTACAATGCATGTGTGTGTACTTGTCTGCTAGTGTATATATTTATGTATGTGTGCGTGTGTGAGTATGATGACTTGGAGTTGCTGATGCACTTGATGGCGCTTCATTCGTTTGCCGCACACGATCCTTCGCCGATACCCATCTCTTTCCGTGCGTTTCCCTTGCGTTTGTGAAACACTTTTGCTGGAATTTATCAAAGTTTGTTGCACGCTTTGCAGTTGAATGAAAGGCTGCTTCCCTTTATCAGGTATCCTGTAAACCTCAACGCCAAAAAAATCTTCAATGACTGCATCGCCAGCTGCGTTCGTGCAGCAACAATTAGTCACCCCGTGTTTTGGGTAAAAGACGTTAACTTAAACTTCAACTGCAACTAAATCGGCCGGGACTCGTTAAAGCATCTACGACCTCATGATTTCTTTATGTATATCTTTCTTACCAACATTGATATGTGGTCGAATTGGAATTCGAATGGGAAAGGAAGCAGTTTCTCGCAAAGAAAATTACAACTTGAGCGTTAGCCCCATTGTCGTTAAATATTAATTTTTTGTATTAGTCAAGAATCAAAGTGTTTTCCCTTTGGGCATTTGAAAATGAAAAATGAAAACCATGTTCGATTGTATGCCTAGGCTGAGTATCGAGTATTTGGTAGTCTGCCACTGTTGCAGCAAGGTAATTTTACTTGTTTTATTTATACACACATTTCACTTGGCACTTGTTATATTTATACTCGGTGGCATGTGGCATGTGCAACGACACTTCATCTTTGAGGAGTGCGACGCATACGAAACAGACATCTCCCATTTACCAGCTCCCAAATGAAATTAGGCTACAAGCAGACAGCCAAGAGTCGGCTCGCACTGAATAACAGAATAACTCAATAAGCTATCTCATTGCCATGCAAATTGAATGTTCAACTACACGAGAGACTTACCCACACACACAAATACACACTTGTTCATTTCGACCAACTTGAACTCTGTAAACAAGTTGGTCAAATCAGCATTGGAATAGCCATCGTAATCCCAGCTATCCAGCTGTTCTTCGCATTCCAGCTGCCCAGCTGTCCAGTTTGGTATCGAGATTAGTGCTGTTAAATTTCTTCTTTTTTTTACTTAGTATGCCATGCTAAAGAGCACGTACTTGCATATTAATATTTATTCACAACTCTCGTATTATTATAATTATTATTACGTACGTATAAGCTGTGACTCAACCTTTCCAAACTGGTTTCTTCAATGAAAACCTTGAGAAATTCTACTAATTCGCTTTCATTCGCTTAAAAGTAATCCAGCTATTTTCTGCAATACCATACATACCATTATTAATTGGAAGTGCTGTTGTAACACGCCCCACCACACACGCAACACTTGCACACTCCACCCTTTCCTCCAACCTTTTTTAACCTTTAGAACTTTTCAAAATTTCCTTTCATTTCATTGAAAGTCATTCTGGGCATATTGCAATCTAACCAAAAAGCTCATGCCTGCTGCGAATGCCTCATTTTGTTGCACGCACAACTTAAGTAATCGCTTATTAACTTTGTGGGCATTGTTAGTCCAAAGCTTCTTTCTTCGTAACCTTATCTTAAAACATGTTTACCAATATATATCAATAGCTATTTTAGGTTTTTCTTTTAACTTGTGCGATAAAAGTTAAGTATGGATTATACGCCTTACAGCTCTGGTTATGTTGTCTCAATCTTATTTAAATATTTGCAGTCACCAAATGCTCGCTAGTTAGTTTGGGGTTATCTGCAAATCCAATCGATATTCATTATAAATTTTGTAAGTATCGAATGTGATCTCCACACATAGTATTCATATCCTTTTGATGGCCAGTTTTATGTAGAGACATTGGCCAATATGACCGCTTCAGTTTTGGAAGCGATTCTAAATTGCAAATAATTATAGTCCAAAAAGCTATAAACATTATTGATTCGAGTATAATTTCAATACTTTAAATTGAATTCATTTCATTCATATGGAACTCGACAGTTGGCCTCATTCGCCAACCAATTATCTGCAACCATAAAGTGGGTTAAGTCCAAAATTTACGCATTACCATTCATGTGTGCTCGTGCACAGTACATGTATATACATACATACATACGTATGTATATATTCTTATCAGCACTCTTTATCAATGGGCTAAAGAGCGGCCCATTAACGACCCGAAAAATAATTAAGCAAACTTGCCTCATCGGCAGCTTGGGCAGCTGTTAAGCTGGCTCGACCATACCTCAATTGGCTGTTGGACAAATTGCAGCTTAGTGCCATATGTACGTGATATGCTCTCACAACTGGAGTCGCTGCTGCGTTGCGTTGCGTTGAGCTGCTCTGCTGCTGCGCTGTCAAAATGAAAAGCATCCGCATCGATTTGGAGAAATTGCTTGAATTCCGTTGATTAAGCGGCTCTTGCTAGCCGCGGGTCCTGTGTCTCTGCCCACCTCCCTTGTCGCAACAAAGTTTTAATGGGCTCTCATGAAAACTCGAAGTGCCTTCAAAATGGGACACGTAGCCCTATACCATTTTGATGTCATTAGACCTGCCTGCCTGCCTGCCTGCCTCATCCCTCATCATTATCATTATTATAATGAGCATTTTGCGAACAATCGCGATGTGTTGCTGAATGATAAGCATCGCAGCAAATCAAATTGAGTGAATGAAAAAGAAGCGAATCGCGAAAATTCGATTGAAATCAAAATCTAGCACACTTATCAATTTTAGTTTCACAGCCAGTTGACCCCACTCTCGCCTCTCCCCTGTGCCAAGCCGCGCCGCGCCGCATCGCACCGCTTGCAGCAACTGATGTTCGACAATGAAATACCAACGGAAACTTTGTTGCCAATTTGCATACAATGCAGTTTGCAGTTGGCCGATTAAATTCAGATTGTATTATCCTCGGAGAGGGTATTCCAATATTGTCGCGCCAATATTGTAGTGTGCAACAAGAGGCACACTTTTTAAAGGCAGAAGCTTTTCATTAATATATAATATGCTTATTATAAACTAGACATAAGAAAGGATGTGGAAATGCAGAGCTGCTCTGCATTTGGTTGAATAACTTTTTAAAGAGAAATTTGCCAATAAATGTTGAATATGTTCAACATCTGGGTTCAGGGTATATCGTAATCGAGCTCACTCGACTCGCTATTACATGTTCAATCAAAATTTGTGCAAATTGTTGTTCCTCTGGTTCAGTTCAAACTGCACTCTGTGGCATTCCAGAGTATTGCACAGTTGGTTACCTCCAATAGCCTTGTTCTTATATTTGGTAGGTTGTGTTGCACAATTTCGTACTCAGTTCTTGCGGTTCATTGTTGTGGGTGAAATGTTTGGGCCATCAATTTCCTCTTCCCTGCATTCATGTACAATAAAATAGCGGACGCTAAATCTGACACCGATATCGACAGCGTCGCTGCCGCCAATAGCTTTGATCGATACACATCCACGTCCACGTCCACATCCAAGTGTTGTGCCATCCCGCTTGTTCTTTGTTTTTATTGCTGTTGCTTTTGTTGCTTCTGCTGCTGCTGTTGCTGCTGTTGCTGCTGTTGTGGTTGTTATAATGCCGGTTGGGGTTCATTGACTTCTTTGAGCATATGTTTTTGATGTTATTTCCATTGTTTTGCTGTTTGGTGTATGGCTGAAGTCTGATGTTTGTTGTTGCTGCTTAAGGCGCCGCCAGTTGCTGCCCGAGTGTTAATTTGCTCTTGGGTTTTATGTGTTCATTTAACGCTGGTTTGGAAATTAATAAAATCGTTACTAATACATATACCAAATGCATTATATATTTATACATATATATAAATATAAAATTTCGCAAGAATCATTACATGCAACGCCAAATGAAGTCTGTTCTCCGTACCGTTACCAAACTGTTATTATTTGTATACTCTGATGCACTCTTAATGCCAGAGCCTTGAAACTTGAAGCACATAGTCTGTGCACGCGTCTCCCACAATCTTAAAGCCACAGTCTCCAAAATTGGCTGGTAGGTTATTATCGTCCTTGAAATATCGACATCGGCCACTTCCACCGCCGCCGCCGTCAGGCCCACCGCCAATCCTTAACATTTTGTGAGCTATAAGCATCAAATTATCGATAACTGCATTTAATTCAATGTTGCTGGTAACCCCCTAGAAAGATCGATAATAATATTTGATGTCCACTACCACTCCGCCTCCAAAAATCGATACACCTTAAAGTGTATATTGCTCGGAACAGCTTTCCCGCCCCATAAAAGTCAATATAAGCCTATATCTCAAGCAATTTTAGAGCTACAGTTTCCAAACTTGGCAGGCAGATTACTAGAAACCTTCTCTAATAATATTCAGACTAAAGCTCATATCTCTTGAAACTTAAAAGCTAAAGCCATCCAACTCGGAAGGTAGGTTATTAGGAAACTCCTCCAACATTGTTTTTTCGGTCACGCACAAGCCCCCTCCAAAAAAATCCCAAATGCCTGTATCTTCGGCAATTGTTGATGCAAACCAGGAGATAGATAGATTAGGATAGATCGGTATTTCTTGGCAACACCCACCCGGCACCTGATATCCGATGGTATTACTTATTGTTACTTTTATGATTATAATTATTATTATTATTAATATTAGCATAATATTATTACTATTTTTATAATGCTATTATGTTTGCCTAAGAGCTGACAGTTACTCAAATTGTCTTGTAAAATTCTTGATCTGCCTTTGGCTCGTCAGGCCAAACTCTCGCACTCTCCCCCTCTCTCTCCCTCTCTCTATCTCTCTTTCAAATACGCGCGCACACTCTCACTCCCTCCTGTTGCAATCAGTACTCAAGCAGAACAAATCTCACTTGCCCATCAAGTTCAATGCACTGTCTAATTCCATTTCTCAATCAATATCGAGCATCGAACCTGTGCTGGAGAGGGGCGTAAGCATTCATTTCCACCATGGTTGACATAACAAATTGAATTATAACATTTTACTCAACATCCAACGAGGCTGGATTGCTGTTCTTATTCTCATTCGTGGCATCGTGTATGCGCTGAATCGTTCAGTTTTAATTAACACATTGCTGCCTCGAACTTTCGACTCATTCACTTTAAAAACTCGGCACGCTTCACTGTGCAAACGTGGTGGAGTGCGCACTGTGGATTCGCTGCCATCCATCGAGTACTGTAAGTTCTAAAAGCTTGACGCTGTCACTCTCTTTTTTCTCTCTCTCTCTCTCTCTCCCTCACTACCTCACTCTCTGTGCTTAGCGGCGTATCGAAGGGCGAATTCCCATAGGTCTGGCCAGGCCAGGCCAGATAGCACTGGGACTGGGACTGAGGCTGCGGCTGCGGCTGCGGCAACAGCTGCTGCACGTCGTGAATACTGTCCAAGTAATTTATAATATGAGCGACGTACTGATAAATGAGCTGTCGTTGCGTCAGTTGCTAAATACTAACCAGCCAGCCGCGCTTAGTTAGACCAACCTAACAAAAAAAAACCCACAAAACAATACAGATAGCTGCAGAATAAGACATAGAGAGGAAGAGAGAGAGAAATAGAGAGAGCCGGAGAGTCCAGCGCTCAAAGGCAGCGACTCGGTTCGCTGCGCCGCTGGAAGCCTTCAAAGCGCTCCCACTGCAATTTAGAACAAGGTCTTTAGACTGCCATTAAGGCACTTTATGTTCCGGCACAGCATTCCGTATTCGCCATCAAATCATCAACACTTCCCGGCTTCTGCCCCCAAGCGTGGCGCAACATTATTTATGCAGATTTTTTTGTGAAACAAAAGCTTCCAACTTAAACTGTCGCAAACGTCCCCGTCAACGCACCGAGCGCAACAAGCGTGAGAACTAGCGCCAGCTATTGCCGGCACAGTGGTGCCTCTTTTATTCTATGAAATGCCAAAAGAGCTATTGAAAACAAAAAGCTAAAACTTACTTAACCAACGTGCTTAGGCTCTTTAAATAATTTAAGTTAAAATATTATTTAACAAAAGAGGTGCTCGACTAGTGCCCTATGCAGGACTATGATCTTATGCTCGTAATGGTAGAAGTGTTAAGAACTGTATAATCTTACTGTTATCTTCAACTGAAAGCAAAAACGTTATAATAGTTTATGGCTAAAAGAGCCGTGAATAACACAATTGACTTTGAAACTCGTTTTTATCTTTCTTGCGATATTCATGATATTCTTTTAAGATTCAAGTCTGAGCTCTCTCACCTGCTTAAATGCTCTCTCTACGTTTCTTTTTCATAGATTCAAAGTGAATATCGTATTAACCATTAGATAAGTTCAGTGCATTTGCGCGTTTTGCCTTAATTTTGTTACATTATACATTTTCTGGAGACACTGTGCTAAGGGCCACACACAAAATGCGATGCCATTAAGCTTAAGTTGGGGGAAAAAACACACACAAAAAGAAAAGTGCTAGACGAAAACCCATCAAATAAAACAAAACTCTTCACATGCATTACACTTAATGTGGGTGTGCTCGTGTGTGTGTGTGTGTGAGTGTGAGTGTGTGGTGTGTGTGTGTGTGTGTGTTTTATGGTGCATATGTGGCTGTAGTATGTGTGAGCTTGTGAGACTGGACTGCTGTTGGGCAATACAATCAAATTTACACGCTTATTAATTTTTACAAGACTTTGTCCGACACTTGAGCAAACCACCAGCAGCATGAGCGATGAATAAGAACAACAACAACAACAACAATGGCAGTGCATACAACAGAAACAACAACAACAACGACAGCCTTTTGTAAGGTTCCATCGTGTTTACCATTCGCCAACAGCAACACACACAGAAAACACACGCACATACACACACACAAGCGTATGTCTACTGACTATTGAAAAGTAGTTGTATCATTTGGTGACGGGAGGGGGTGGATGAAAAAAGAGCTGGTTGCTGTGAGGCACCTCTTCAAACAAATATTCAACTTGTATTTTGTTGTTGTTGGCTCATATTTTGTGCACTGCCTGTTTGGAGGGAAACAGGAACAGAGGCAGAAGGGGCATGTGGCATAGGGTGGTTCCATTGGTCTAATATTTCTACTCGAAAAACTTTTGAGGCTCTTTGAGCGATCCTCTTACTGAGACAGGGACCCAAAAAGGATAGGAGCAAGAGGAGAAGTATGAAGAGGTCAAAACTGTGGCCAGAGTATTGCTGCATGCATTTTTGGTTTTCATAGAAACGTATAAGCCACATAATGCCATGCAAAATATGGCCAAAGCACAATTTTTATTTATTATTTTGTCAAGAAAGTATATGAGCAGGGACCTTTTGTCATGTATATAATAGTATGTCATGTGTGTGTACACAAACACACAAACACACACACACACTCATGACATCAAACGGACGACGCACATCAGACCACATATTTGTTGTTGGTCCGGAAGTAGTTTGAGTTGCTATGGGAGTGTCCAACAAGTAGAGTGAAGCCGTCACACGCACGCTAAAGCGTATGTGTGCAATCAGGTAAAAGGGCACCGCAGATAAGGTGTAAAAAATGTAGCAAATTGGATGCTTTCATAATAAGTTTATCTTGAAAGAAATCTTTGGAAATTGTGCAAAAAAAGATGTAGAGGAATAAAACAAATATAATATGAAAAATGTACAAAAAACTCAGAAAGGTTTCTGTAAAAAGTGTGTCACTTAAAAGTTGTTCAATTAAAAGATTAAATACGCTAAGCTGGTTGCTTTTAGAAAGCGATAAGAACTAGATACTTAGAACTTTTTACAAATCACAGCCGGCAGTTAAGAATGCAAATAGCCACTGTGCAAATACTTATTCATGAAGATAAAATGCAATTTACCTTGTATGTAAAGTTTTAGAATTTGGTAAACAAATTTAATAGCTTTTCTTTTAGCAATTTTGTTAACAAGAATTTCACAAATATTTTTTAGTATCTTCTTTTTGCTAGAACTTATATCTTTAAGCCATTATATTATACTCCTGCTCCTTTGCATTGTTTTTCTTTATTTGGTTGAATAATCTCGTTCGTAACTATGTTCTATAAAAAATCCCCTAGGAATATGTTATTGCCAACCGATAATCAGATGTACTTATTGTGGGTCTGGCGACAGGACAACGCCTCCAAGCATGCCTGCTAGACGGTGCTTTACTTGGCTAATTGCACTGCTATTATTGTTACCGGAGAGAAGTCCACTTTTTTTTCATATTTTTTGAAAAGCTAAGAAATTGAGCATACATTTTTTATAACGAAATGCTTACGGTTCAATTCTTTAAGCTGTGCAACTTTAACTGTGCATTTTAGCGTCAAGTGGTGACTTTCAGTGGAGCTATCCTCCTATCCTCCCAGCCACCGAACCACCCATTCACCCAGGCAGAGCAAGAGGCAAAGTCAGTGCCAGAGAGCTACAGCCAGAGCAGATGCTGTGACGAATGCCGCGCCAACATCATGCACTTAACTAAGTATATGGCCACTATATGGTCGACACTTGAGCACTTGAATGACGAACACTGCACACAACTCCTGTCACTAGGGAGCGGGAGCGGGAGTAGGAGTGGGACTGGGAATTGGGGAGGGAGAGGGAGAGGTGTAAGACATATGCTGTAAGCAGCTTAAGCGAATGTTTGCCACAAGTCACGTCCATGTGGCAAATAACAGACTATGTCTGGATTATGTACAAAGAATTTATAGATGTTTCTAATCAAATATTCCTGGCAAACGTAATAAATATGTTTCGCATTATTTACACACACACACACACATACACGCACACGCACACATTGAGAAGCACATACAATATATGAAACAATATTTCATTGGTCAAATATTTCAAGATGTTTGACTTTGTGTTTTATATAATATCTGTTGCCTACCATCAAAGTAGTTTTTTTTTGGTTTTGGTTTGATTGTTTGTATATTGACAGTTGTACTAATAGTACTTATTTTTGTCTATTTCTATTTCTATTTCTGCTTTCACAGCTATGACGGAGGAAATAACTGGCAATTGGAGCTATTATGTGTACATATCACTAACATTGGTTCCAGTCTATTTGGCATTTCAGCTCATTAAGTTTTTGGGCTGGCAGCTATTCGTGAACAACTGAGCAAATAACAAACATTACCTAACAACAATAAAACACTAGTCACCTGGCAGCACCTGAAGAGGAGTCATAACCAAAATTGAAATATAAATTGGAATTGTGGCTCAGAATTTGGGTGTTGGGTTTTGGGAGTTAGAAGCTGGTAGCTGCTAGCTGGCAGCTGACAGCTGACAGCTTGCACTTGCGAGTCATCGAGCTGCCGCTGCAGTCTGAAAAGGTGCGTAGTCACTTGAATGCAGTCGCTGCTGACAGTCGAGAGTCGTCAAGAGTACCGGAAAGTACTGCTTGTGGAACACAGTGAGCCATGTAAGCAGTGCCAAAGTCGAGCCTGAGGCAGCAGCAGCCGCTGCAAATAATTTGAAAAGTATTTAAATATGCTTATGACTGAAGTTTTTTAATTTTGCAGAGACGCTCACTCACAAGGACCCATCCCGGCGACATAAACGCACGAAAACCGAATCCAGAAGAGAGCGTGAATGAGGCAAAGCTAGTCAGAAAGTTGAGCACAGATAGAGAAAGATAGAGATTGAAGTTTTATCCTGGCAGACAGATCCTTAAGCACATGTCCTCCCCACACACACACACACACTGTGCCGGTAATATAAAACATAATTTGCTTAAGTAAATATGTTTAAAATGCAATAAAAACAACGCAGCCCAGATAACAGAGAGATAGCAGAGAAGCAACGTAAACGATAAACCCCGGCACAGGCCACAGCTGTTTGCGCATTTGTTGTTGAGTGTAGAAATTGAAGTCAGAGTGTTAGTTGCTGCTGGCAGATGGTCATGCTGACCCCAATGGGACGCTGAGAGGGCGGTAGGATGGACAGAGGCAAATAAGGGAGCGGAAATGCAAAGCAATCAACGTCATAAAAAAAACGTCAAGAACTGCAGAAGGAGCAGGAACAGAAGCAGGAACAGGAATTCAGGCAGCAGCAGCAGCCGGAGAAGAGTGGATGCACCAAAGACGCAATCGTATTGCCGTGGTAATCTGCAACAACAATAAGTAAAACACAAGAAGCCGTAACTTTAACCGGAACAGCAATAGCCGCAACCCCAAGCCAGTCAAAGCAAGACAAGTGCAAATAGAAGCAGCAACTGTTCAGGAAAGCAAACTAAAACTCGTAGGCGCCTGTCGGCTGCAGCTCAAAATACGAAAAAAAAAAAACCAAAAAAAAAAGAAGGAAAAAAAAGAAAACCAATTTGCATACTTAAGCTTTGTAACGTCCGGCGTCGACTGCTATTCTGCCAAGGAAGTCAGTCAACCAAACGGACTTATTGCTGTCAGTCAGTCAGTTAGTCAGTCGAATCAATAGGGCAAAGCAAATAGACAAGTGGAGCGCACTGGAGCTGGACTTGAACAGTTTGCTGATTGAAATCAAAAAGCAGTTAGCTTCACACCTCAGTTGGCCGCAAGCAACAAAACAAAAAAGCAGCAGGCGACTCCCAAGATGCGTCTGCCATATCGCAACAAGAAGGTCACCCTTTGGGTGTTATTCGGCATAATTGTTGTCACCATGTTCCTATTCAAATTCACCGAGCTGCGCCCAACCTGTCTATTCAGATTGGATGCCACAAACGATATGTCATCGCAAATGGTGCGCATGGAGGTAAGAAAATACACAAGCACACACATACATATATATATAGACATGCAATATATCACACATACGATCACACATCTAATCAAACACACATGAACGGAACTCAACGCAACGAGTGTATTTACACTTGAGGGTATGTAGGTATTTAGAAGCGACCAGTTGCCAGGCGACGATTGCAAATGATAAATCAAAGTGTGGCAAGACCAACAACAACAACAACAACAACAATCTCAAGCAGCAGCAACAGTGTCAGCATCTATGTGTCGTCTCCATCTAAGCCCAAAGGAGAGGATAACTAATTTCATGTTGACTGCACACACTGACCTGACCGCAAGCCTTGCCAAGTCATTGGGGAATTTGCTGGTTATCGGATGGCTGAACATTATTCTCCAAATACAAAAAAAAAAAAGAAGATAAATACTAGTAGTGGTGCTGGTGACCAGTGGTTGCTGTGGTTAGATTGTAGTTAGCCCATGAATTGATCGTCTGCAGAAAGAGCATACTTACTATATTTATTTAAAAGTTTAAAGTCTGGCAAATGTCTAATCAAGTTTTCGTCTCGAGTGCATTATAGCTGAACCGCACTGTACAGCACTCATTGCTCTTAAATAGCTTAAGCCTTTCAATGTAACCACCAACATTTGGCCCAATTCCTAATTACCCAAATCAATAATTCATTATTAGGCCACATTCTGTGTTTACGCTTGTCGCACTCTTATCACATCACAGCGGTCATCCGATAAGACCAAAACATATATATATATATATATATATATATATATATAGATGTGTGTGTGTGTGTTTATGTCAGATAGCGCTCCCCCTGATCGAATCGATTTAAATGCTGACTAAAGCGCCACAATGTGGAAGATACCACAGAGATAACCAATTGGTAAATCGCTAAGCGACAACAAAGTATGTTTTTTTTGTGTGTAGTATAATTTCACGCATATATTGGCCAGAATGATTCAGCAATTTTAAGCGGCTCATATTATGGGCTCAGACACTTGAGTTTAACGCTTTTCTCAAGCAATTTTTCAAACTGCGCAGGAAAATCCTTTAAATTGACATTAATGCGACAAGCACGCAAAAGGTTAACGGGCTTCTGTTACCAATACACATACACGCACACACACACACGCATACAGACACCCACGCACACACATACGCACCTGTCTATTTTTGAGTGTGTATGCGTTGATTTTTAGCCCACGCAAATTCAGTTGGCATTACCCTGACTTGCCTGTGGCACCTTCCTGACATCCAGGCAGCCCATCATCCCCTCATCCGTTTGCCCCATAATTATGATCATTATCATCGTGGAAACACGTAATTTTTACCAGCAACTTTTCTCTAATTTAATTTAATTTCTTTTTTCTTTTCATATTTTGCTTTCACCACCTGGTTTCTGGTTGTATACGTCCCAGAAATACGTCACAGATGACAATCAGCGCGTTTATTCATACAACCGTGAGATGCCATTAATATTCATAGGCGGTGTGCCCAGATCTGGTACGACATTAATGCGCGCCATGTTGGATGCTCATCCCGATGTGCGGTAAGTTTGCCACGGTGTTGCCTTACCCCAACACGTATCGACTCAAACATGCAAGCTTTTACATGCAACCAGGCTACTGGCTACATTTAAGTTTAAGGCAAAACATTTGAAGTCAACAGGTCAGGCTTTATAGATTATCCAAAAGTTTGTTGAAGCCATTTAAACCAGTTGCTGTTTTGAGTAGAGTATAATGAATTCAAGTTGAGATATGTTTGTATATATGAAGAGTGAGTGAACGGCATATTTTTTATCGTTTACAGCTACTTAAAGTATGCAGTTGCTAAAAAAAATGGGCAAACAAATGTAGAAAACCACCATACAAAAGTACCTTATACTTGCAAGGTATACAAGGTACCTGTTTCGAAATCGGAAGTTTCTGTTATTCAAACAAATATGATTTTTTCCAACCCGGAACGGCAGTTAAACTCATAGCAGTCGAGAGAGCAAGTTTTCTCTCATTTCTACTTTAGCTCCCATTGAGAAATATATTTCTGCCAAAATAAAAAAAAAACCGACTTTCTAATTTGAAGAATTTCGTTTTCGTATAGTCATGGCGAATTATTTTCATACACAACAAGTAGATATAAATTTGAAATTTATTGTGCGGTTTCGAATGTGATGTAAATTTTGATGTATTTATGCAAAAAGTGATTTGTTGTATACGCGTTTACTAAGCTATCCGAATCAGAAACACTGGCAACGAGTGTCTTAGGCATATTAGAAAATAATTAAATATAGACCCAGGATAACTGTACACTCTTGTTTGCATTTAATTCATAATACTATCTTAATTGATAGACGTGAGCTGCACAACATGTCTAGCTCATATTCGAAGCATGTTTATCACAAGACATGATGGATGGGTCCATTTTGGCTGAAGGCGTCCGTATGGCGGACTTTATTCGCATGTTTGTGGGCTCCAGTCACACTCTGAGTTAGATTAGTTTTCGTTACGCATGAGTAATTAGCCACGGTGTCCTTCACACGAGTGAGGTGCAAGAAAATCCTTAGCGAGCGGTGGATAGAAAGTGCGAAAGCATTTGGAGGGCGTTATTTGTTTTGTATGCTTATTTTAATAGCAATTTGCATTTTTTACAGTACTGATTCTTGTCTGTCGAGTCGTAGCTACTGACTTGTGCTTAGCTATTGTCTGCTGGATCCTGGCTCCTGCGTCCTGGTTCATGACTGCTGACAGAATTCAGCGCCACTTTTTCTGATGGCTGCACAGCACAATTTCCGCTATTTAAAAACTTACTTCCGACCCAAGCAAGAGGCTGGGACGCATATAGTTCAACTTGTACCAAAAGCTATATGTATGCAGCTACATATACATGAAAAGATTCGTGTATCTATGTGAGAGTGTGTCTGTGTGTGTGTGTGCTTAAAATATATGTACATATTCCAACATTGCTTTTTTGCGCTGGCCTCGTTAGCTTTTGTTCGTCCGATTTGCATATAAGCCACGCGCATGTAATTGCTCCAAGATTTTATATATATATATATATATATATATATATATATGGCGCCTTTGTCTAACTTCAGTTAGCCGAAAGAGTGTGGAAACTAAGAGAATCATTCTCCCAAAGGCCATGCAAGTTGAGAAAATTCCATGGAGCCACATTGCCATTAAGCTTAAATGTTCCTCTGTGAATTTCAAGCAAATGAGTGAATCATAAAAGCTGGAATGGATTTAGAATTGGCGAGGGTGCACTCTTCTCGAAGGTATCTTCAGTTGCAGTTAGTTTTTGAAATGTATATTTTAACACCTACATGGATGGTCATCAAATTATCAGGCTACAAAGTTCACATTCTAACAAATACATATCAAAAACTAACTGACTTAATTCTGCTTGGATCCTGTTCGTTCCTGTTAGCGCAGAAAATTAACATACATGTGTATGTACAGTGGCGGACACCTTATTGTAAGCAGTGGCAAAGAAAAAAAGTAATTGGCTGCCATAAGGTAACCATTCATTATTTTTCAAAAATTCCAAAGACCGATGGTAGGTACATATATTACCCACCAAAATTTATATATGACCCCAATACACTGGGGTTTCCCCACCTGCTAGGTAGAGTTATGTAAAAAAGTACCCTATTTTGAGGGGACATTTTATTTGGAACAGTATAAATAAAATAATATATTTGCATTATAAAAACTTAAATAAGGATGTTAATACTTAGTATGATATCCTTTAGCCTTAACCACTTCCCTTAACCTATTATTCATGGAAGATACCAACGTCCTGGTAGCTTCTGGGCTGATTCTGCTCCACTCATCCCGCAGAGCAGTTTTGAGGTCTTCTTTGTTGGATATTCTGTGCTTCCGGATGTTATTTTCCAGCAGAGCCCACATATTCTCAATGACATTTAAATCTTAAAACTGGGCAGTTGGAATTATCATGTGGGGGCAGTTCCTGATGAGCCAGGACTGTACTATATTCGCCTTATGCTTGGGATCGTTGTCCTGGTTGAACCGGAAAGGTAGTCGGATTCCTAGCTTCTCGGCACTTTGGACTAACTTTTCCTTTAGTATCTTGAAGTACACATTTTTGTCCATTGTTGTTTCAAAAATCACAAATTTCCCGAATCCGGCTGACGAGATACATACCCATCCAATGTCACTTCCTCCACCATGCTTGACTGTTGTTTTTACGTGTTTGGGATTCAGCTCAGTATTGGACTGTCGCCACACATAATTCCGCCCGTCCAATCAAAAATGGTGAATTTGGACTCATCTGCAATTATGACTGTGTTCCAGAACTCCAAATCCTTGTCCAAGTGGTTTTTGACGATTTTCATCCAAGTCCCTATATTTTTCACGTTTATAAAGGGCTTCTTCCGTGGTACTCGGGCATTTAAGTCAAGATTGCGCAGAAACCTGGGCACAGTTTCCACACAGCACTTTTTCCCCATTTCATCCTGCACCTGTTGAGTCATTTTTGGAGCCGATAGCTTGGGATTTCCCCTTATTTTCCTGGTGATCCTTCGCTCGTCCTCTTCGGTGAAAATCCAATTTGGTGACTTTCTGCCCTTGCCCTCAATCCGATTTGCGTCGACGAAGCGCCGAATGATGTTATACACAGTTGAGTTGCTCAGATTGATCATTTCAGTTATTTGGCGATGTGAATATCCGTTTTGGAAGTGTTCCAGGATGAGTTTCCGTTGTGCAATGGTAGTCTGTTTGTCCATAGTCCTTTTTGGCTTATTGCACCCGAGATGCAGGATGAAACTAAACTGACTACGAAGTATTGATGTATTTATACCGAAAATACTAAATTTTAGGTGAAAAATCGGGGTTTTATGGCACCCAGGTGTCCACAATGTACCTGCTCCAAATAAGTTGTCCCCTCAAAATAGGGTACTTTTTTACATAACTCTACCTAGCGGGTGGGGAAACCCCAGTGTATTGGGGTCATATAAAAATGTTGGTGGTAATTACATGTACCTACCATCGGTCTTTGGAATTTTTGAAAAATAATGAATGGTTAGCTTATGGCAGCCACTTACTTTTTTTCTTTGCCACTGCTTACAATAAGGTGTCCGCCACTGTATGTATCCATATCAGTATCTATATCTACAGTGACTCGAAGCTTATTCTGATCAGCGGCAGAGAAAAAAAGGAATTGCCTGCCATAAACGAACCATTCATTATTTTTCAGAAATTCCAAAGACCGATGGTAGGTACATATATTAACCACCAAAATTAATATATGACCCCAATACGGTGGGGTTTCCCCACCCGCTAGGTAGAGTTATGTAAAACAGTACCCTATTTTTAGGTCGAAGCCTATTATGATCAGTATAAATAAAATAATATATTTGCATTATAAAAACTTAAATAAGGATGTTAATACTTAGTATGATATCCGTTAGCCTTAACCACTTCCCTTAACCTATTATTCATGGAAGATACCAGCTTCCTGGTAGCTTCTGGGCTGATTCTGCTCCACTCATCCCGCAGAGCATTTTTGAGATCTTCTTTGCTGGATATGCTGTGCTTCCGGATGTTATTTTCCAGCTGAGCCCACAAATTCTCAATAACATTTAAATCTGGAGACTGGGCCGGTGGAATTATCATGTGGGGGCAGTTCCCGATGAGCCAGGACTGTACTATCTTGGCCTTATGCTTGGGATAGTTGTCCTGGTAGAACCGGAAAGTATTTCGGATTCCTAGCTTCTCGGCACTTTGGACTAAATTTTCCTTTTGTATGTTGAAGTACACATTCTTGTCCATTGTTGTTACAAAAATCACAAAATTCCCGAATCCGGCTGACGAGATACATACCCATGAAATGTAACTTCCTCCACCATGCTTGACTGTTGTTTTTACGTGTTTGGGATTCAGCTCAGTATTGGACTGTCGCCACACATAATTCCGCCCGTCCGAGTCAAAAATTGTGAATTTGGACCCATCTGAACATATGACTGTGTTCCAGACCTTCAAATCCTTGTCCAATTGGTTTTTGGTGAACTTCATCCAAGTCCCTATATTTTTCACGTTTATAAAGGGCTTCTTCCGTGATACTCGGGCATTAAAGTCATGTTTGCGCAGAAACCTGCACACAGTTTCCCCACAGCACTTTTTCCCCATTTCATCCTGCACCTGTTGAGCCACTTTTGGAGCCGATAGCTTGGGATTTCCCCTTATTTTCCTGGTGATCCTTCGCTCCTCCTCTTCGGTGAAAATTCAATTTGGTGCCTTTCTGCCCTTGCCCTCAATCCGATTTGCGTCGACGAAGCGCCGAATGATGTTATACACAGTTGAGTTGCTCAGGTTGACCATTTCAGCTATTTTGCGATCTGAATATCCGGTTTGGAAGTGTTCCAGGATGAGTTTCCGTTGTGCAATGGTAGTCTGATTGTCCATAGTCCTTATTGGCTTATCGCACCAGATATGCAGGATAAAACTAAGCTGACTACGAAGGATTGGTCTATTTATACCGAAACTACTTAACTTTTGGTACAAAATCCGGGTTTTATGACACCCAGGTGTCCACAATGTACCTGATCATAATAGGCTTCGACCTAAAAATAGGGTACTTTTTTACATAACTCTACCTAGCGGGTGGGGAAACCCCACCGTATTGGGGTCATATATTAATTTTGGTGGTTAATATATGTACCTACCATCGGTCTTTGGAATTTCTGAAAAATAATGAATGGTTCGTTTATGGCAGGCAATTCCTTTTTTTCTCTGCCGCTGATCAGAATAAGCTTCGAGTCACTGTATATCTATGTACATTTAATATTTTTTAAGTTGCATATTCTTTCAACAGTGCGATGCAAACACACTCAGAAGTATGCTATCATGTTGGGTATTTAGCAATTGATTCATTAACCAAACGACTTTTTATATATTTAGACAATAGAATTTCTGTCAGCTATTCAAGGTGATTGGATGTATGCTGTTGCCCCATTGTATGCCTCCAATGTAATTAGCAAATTTGGAAATTAATTGCACTTCCATAGTGAAACCCAAAGAGAAATCGCATTACTCGACTTAATCGATTTCGCTTAAGTTTCACTGGGACTCGCTCAAGTTTTTGTAGTTGCAGTAGAAGTAGTCAACTTCTGCTAAAGTTAGACCTGGGCTGCTACTACCTTTCTTGAATCGCAGTTCTCAACAATTTCCAGTGCATTGTTAATTTGCAAATTAAATGACCCCAAATAAAAGGAAAAAAAAAACCCGATTCAATTGCAAGCCAAGCAAGCCAACATAGTTCGCTAAGTAAAGCTCACAAGTTTGCGTATACTTCGAAGGCCGTATGCTGGTCTAAAATGTGGCAAACTAAAATTGCTACATATAGCGTTCCCATGTTGGTGGGCTAGAGTCTGGAATATCCGTTTTCATTTAGTCGATTGCATTAGCAAAAGGTCCAGACCTGCAACAGGCAACAATGCGCTGGGAGCGTAGGGGGTGGCAGGTCAACACAGTAGCAGGGTCTGTCAAACATCATTGTTGTTCACTGCTGTTTTGTAACATGGCTTCGCATCTTCATTCTCATGCTCAACGCTCGTGTCCTCGCCCTCGTCATCGTCCTCGTCCTCATCTTCATCCTCATACTCATGCACATGCCCATGCACATTCACATTCCAATTCATCCTTCCGGCTGGCGCGTCCTTGCTTATTCGCTTTTGTATGTCTCATCCATTTAGCTGCGGGCAGGAGACGCGCGTCATTCCGCGCATTTTGCAGCTACGCTCGCACTGGCTGAAGTCCGAGAAGGAGTCGCTGCGATTGCAGGAGGCCGGCATCACCAAGGAGGTCATGAACAGCGCCATCGCACAGTTCTGCTTGGAAATCATTGCGAAACATGGCGAGCCGGCGCCGCGCTTATGTAACAAGGATCCGCTAACGCTCAAAATGGGCTCCTATGTAATCGAACTATTTCCCAATGTAAGCCACATAAAGAATACATTCAAACACAGACACATACACACATGCATGTACATATAGTGTAGTAGTGTACACTATGTGCATGGCATGCACACACATTCACATATTCACTCTTCCATTGTCGATATACGCAGGCCAAATTCCTGTTCATGGTGCGGGATGGACGGGCGACGGTGCATTCGATTATATCCCGCAAGGTGACAATCACCGGCTTCGATTTGACCAGCTACCGTCAGTGCATGCAGAAATGGAACCACGCCATTGAGCTGATGCACGAACAGTGCCGGGACATTGGCAAGGACCGTTGCATGATGGTGAGTAGTTTCCATCCAGCTGATATCCCGTCCCCAGCAACGGAAGTTGAGTCGTTGCATCCTCACTAGATTGTATAATTAATTAAAGCAGTAGAAATTGCTGATTGCTGATATCTGAGAGTAATTATTCTATTCTCGAAAGTAATTACGTTATTGATCGTAGGATAAATCCATTAGGCAATTACGAGAATGTGCCATAAATTTATTAATCAGCTAATTAACTAGATAGCCAACCAATTATTAATCGGACTAAAACTAATTATAATATCTTATTGTACTAGGTGTACTATGAGCAGCTGGTCCTGCATCCGGAGGAATGGATGCGCAAAATCTTAAAATTCTTGGAGGTGCCATGGAACGAAGCGGTGCTGCATCATGAGGAGTTCATCAATAAGCCCAACGGTGTACCGCTGTCCAAGTGAGTAATTGATGCCCCAGTAGCAGCTGCTGGTTGCCTCATAGACTCAATGGCTCCTTAATGTACTCCTTTCTATTGCTAATCCGTTCATGCGTCCGCAGAGTGGAACGGTCCTCGGATCAGGTAATCAAGCCCGTCAATCTTGAGGCGCTGTCCAAGTGGGTGGGACAGATACCCGTCGATGTGGTGCGCGATATGGCTGACATTGCGCCCATGCTCTCCGTGCTGGGCTACGATCCGTATGCGAATCCGCCGGACTACGGTAAGCCAGATGCATGGGTGCAGGACAATACATCGAAGGTATGTGCAACAAACAATCAAACAGGCAGACAGCCAGGCGAGCAGATAGTCAAACAGGCAGACAGACAGACAGTCAATCGAGCAGGCGCAATGGACACACAAAAACAGTCAACCGATACCTTTACCCAATCCCATTTCCATGCCTATGTGCATGCCCGTTCCCATTCTCATTTCCACATCCGTTCTGCCATGCCCGATCCAGATATATTCCCAAACCATTCAACATGGCGCCCATCCTTTTTGTTGTCGTTTCAGTTAACATTTTGTATTGTCATTTCGGTGCGCTCCTCTTTTTGTGCTTGTCCCTCCAGCCAGAGTTGCAGCTGTTGTTGTTGTATTCGCTGTCGTTGTTGTTGTTGTTGTTTGGTGTCGTTGTTGTCGCCATTGTCGTTCTTCTGTTGGCTTCTGTCATTGCCATATTTTGCACTTTTGCTTTGTGGCTACGATTACAGCATTGTTGGCCAAATCCTCTGTTACATTTCTGTCCTTTTACATATGCCCAGCACAACTTATGTGTATATCTGTATATCCTGTTCAATGTTACCATTCGTCCTGTTTAAATATCAGCCCGGTTTAATGTTACCATTTGTCGGTTGTCGCCTCGAACATTGTTGATCATTTCCCATTTTTTTTTTTTTATTATAAATTTGATATGCTTTAATTAAGTATGCTTTTCATTTTGATTCATGTGCAAATATGTATATACTTCATCATCCGATTTAAGATACCTCTTAGTCCATCAAGATCTCACTCTCATACTCTATATGTAGTCGATATTAGCTAGTCTGGCCGTCTTACTTGTTACACTTGATTTTGTGTGTTGCTTTTCTTTTGTTTTCAATTGTTTTGTTTTGTTTGTTTGTTTCTTGCACTCGCCTTTTTTGCACTCTTGCATTTTTTTTTTATTTATTTATATTTTTTGTGCTTGTGTTTTTTTTTGTTTTTTTTTTCATTTTTATTTGTTTCAGCCACCACATAAGGCGTTCTTGGTATTGTTGTTGTTGTTGATGATGTTTTTGAAGCAATGCTTCCAGGGGAGACAAATACGGGCCACAGTTGATGTGCATATTGCACAACCAACCAAATTGATAACCACGTTTATAAGGGGACGTTCATTCCATGTCTGGGCTATCAGATGCATAGCTTTGGGGCACGTTCAGCCTGCAAAAATAAACAGTTGCATGTGTGTCTGTGGCATACATAAAGAAAAAACTAGAAAAACTTCGCTATCTTTGGTTGCATGCTTATTTGCTGCCTGTTGCTAAGTGGGTCTCCTGCTGGGCACACAACGCATGTAGGAACACACATCCAAATATAAATGTGTATAAATAAGCATATTTAAACAATTGTTTAACAAAAGTACCAACTTTAAATTCATTTGTCAGTAGTTATTATATATTTATTCAACATTCACCCTCGGGTCAAATGCGTAGATTGAAAACTAAAAAATGTAAATACACATTTATTTTTCACATTTATTGCATACAGACAAACAAATGGGAAAATCCTTTAGCCTGGGAGACTTTTAATATGCACATATGAAATGTATAATAATAACATTTTCTGCAGCGTGGCAAGGAAACTGTTCATTATGAGCCCAAATAATAAATTACATGCAACTGGAACCAGCCCGAGGCTAAAACAGAAAAAAAGCTCGCATTGCACATCCTGTCGAGTGAAGTGCTGCACAGCTGTTGTTTTCCATGGGCGCGTTAAATTAGCGGCTAATTAATTAGAGCAGCTCAACTGAGTCAAGTCGAGTGCTGAGTGGTGCATGCAGCACGACGGCGGAATGGGGGGTTGTGGTGGGTGCATCCTTTTGCTGGGTGTTTGGTTGCGCCTGCCGCCCGCTTCAGCTTGGCAACTTGAAGTGGCTGACATTTGCTCGAGGACTGCTCATAAATTAAAATTTTGCAAACAACTGACAAGCAGCTGCTGCTGTTTCTGTTGCTGTTGCTGTTGCTGTTGTTGGTGCAGCTGTTGTTGCTGTTGTTGGTGCTGCTGTTACATGGCTCTTAACGCTCGGTCGGTTGGACGGTCGAACGGTTGGCTGGTTGGATGGCTGGCTGGATGGTTGGCTGCCAGCTGCAGGTGATTCAGGTGGTGCGGTTGAAAGCGTTGCGTTCAACTCCATTTGACTGCACCTTTGATTTTTTTCGTTTTTCTCGTTGGATACTGTCACGTGGCAACTCGACTGTCACAACGGCAATTTCTGTCAGAAAAACTGTAAAAATTGTATGTGTGTGTGTGTGCGTGGCATTACGGCATAAATGCCAATTTAAATTGCCAAGAAAGGAGACACAGCTATCCGTAAATATTTGCGTGTGCATACATTTATACACAAAAATATATATATATAAATAGATACACATATATATATATATATGTATATGTATATATGTATATACATTTATATATTTGCATGCATTTGAAATGGGGGTTATTAGTCCTGAGCTACATGCCACAAACAGTTAGTCTGCCACATTGGGTCGTTTGAAGGCTAATAGCACACACACACATAAACACATTTGTGCTCACAAACACACACTCGCACACCATCATATCGATTTGTGGATATGTTTATGGCATCAAAAGCATTTATAATCAATTGAAAGGCTGCCAATTTTATTTAATGCATATAATTTATGTTAATTGCAAACATATTAAATTCCCATTATTTTTTATTGTCTGCTTGACAGACGCGATGTGGGTGGGCGGTGGGCGTGGTTGGTAGAAACTTTATCAATGTGGTTGGCGTTTTATGAAAAATGCAATTAAAAATATATTGAACGGGCAAATTTGATAATAGCTATAAGGCGGCGACGCTTAAAACCCCTCGAAATATCGTCACGGTTAATTAGCCTTACAACTGAATGACAATTATTCTGTGCGATAGATTTAATAGAGATCTTTGACCTAAGTACAGATATCATATGATCAAAAATGTGGGCGATAAAAGCTTGCACTTGATGCACTTGAATTTGATATTGCACGCAGCCTGCTCCATTTCGATTGCCGCACATGTGGCAGGAGCAAAATTAATTATGCCAAAATGCTGGCGATGTCGACATCGCATTTACACTTCATGTTGCTGCTGTTTGCATACGTGATATGACGGCTGTGTTGGCGAGCGTAATCTGCTATAACATTGGCACAACACAACAATAATAACAAGAACAACAACAATCAGAATCAGAATCACAACAACGATAATGGAAAACAACAAATATTGCAAGTGCTCGAATTATGCTTGCATGTGGAGGATATGTATACGTATGTATGCATGCATGTATGTGTGTATATAGCTATTTGTGTACAGGCATTTGTATGATATCGAGTACCATAATGTCGGCTAAAATATGAGTATATACATATGTGTATCGTACAATATGTATATATATATATACTTATAGGTATATCTATTGTAAAATAACTGATTCATTCCTGTTTATATTGTATATAGCTAAAAGCCAACCGCATTCTGTGGGAAAGTAAAGCGAAGCAAGTGCTGCAGATGGATACCAAATCAGATGATAACAACAATAACAAAATTAACAACAACAATTTTAATAAAAATAATGAGGATAACAATATTGACAACAACAATAGCAACAGCAACAATAATAACATGTTTGATATCAATAATATAATGCCAGAGCAACAAAATCAACAGCAGGGGGCGAACCCGGATCTGGAGCTGGGGCAGGAGTCAGAGCAGTCACAGCTGCTGCATCGGCAACAACAGCAGAGACAAAAGCCAAAGGATGTCATAACGATAAAGCAGCTGCCGCCTAACTACAAAAACAACAATAACAACAACAACAACAACATCAACAACAACAATGGCAAGCAATATGTCAGTGCACTGGAGGACACATGATATCCGCATATACCGATAAGATTACCGCGTGGCAAACATTGAGACGACACACAGTGGAAACGGGAAAACGAGAAAAGCAGTTTTAATAGGAAACAGCAACAGAGAGCCATCAAATGTTAGCTAACCAATTTGAAATTGTATTATTAAAAGTAAACACATGCGCATGTATATGTATATGTTGGCATGTTATGTATGTTATGTAAGATGCTTTCAACTGTTATGTGTTGTGAACAGGTCTAACTACCAATTTGGAAAAGCGATCAACCAGCTAATTCAGACACGATTGCCGCATATAAGACACAAAATATACAACTACACCTTTACATATACATACTATTGGTGTTCACATAAGTTAGACATGATTAGTATTTACCACCAATAATAAAAAAATACAAAAAAAAAAACAAAAAAAAGAAAATGAAAATGAAAAAACTTTAACCAAATAAAACAACTCGTTGCAGGATGCTCACTGCTAAGCTCCTCTTAAATACTATACCCACACTATTGTTATAACGAGTAAATAGTAAATTTACATACATTTGTATAGCCTTTGGCCATTTTGAAATGTTTTTTATAAACGTTTTTTCGAGACTTGTGTCCATTTAATATTGTTTATTACTCCTTTTTTTCTACTCGTAAGTCACAAATGTAAATTAATGTTTGTACAGTATGCATATAAAGTACTATATATATATATATTGTTTTTTTTTTTTTTTTTTGTTAAACAAATTTGTATAATTCCTTGAATCTCAAGCTTTAAATGTGTCCTCTTAAGCGCTGAGAGTTGCAGCTGAGAGCTCAAAAGTATAATTTTAGATTTGTTCACAAATTATATTTATGTTCATGTGTTGATTTCTGATTTAGCACAAGAATTAGCTTTTAACTGTAATAGCTTTTAGCATGAATATTTCAAACATATTTGAATACATGTGTGTATGTATGTATACAAAATGACACTGTGAAGTTTAGCTGGAAATTGTGGAAAACATACAAGATATTTTTTTGTTGCAATAAATTGACTGAATTTATCTTCGTGAATTATAATATATACATACATACAACAAATACACACACATATAAATGTCTAATGTAAATCAAAGTTGTAATAGTTTAATGCGTACATACATGTATGTGCGACATATTACATTTAAAATTAAAATTAAGTGAACAAAACAAAACGCGACTAGGCTTAAAATCGAAGAGCTGTTGATGTTATGAAGCTTAGTTTAATTGAAATCAAATCTGGTGAACGTTTTGTTTGAGCAGAAGCGAACATGCCCCACGTACATTGTTGCACTACTGTCCGTCCCCACTTGTGTGTGTGTGCGTGTGTGCGTGGCTTATGCTTGTCTGAGAGAGATGAAAGCATGTACTTACAGTTAGCTTCAGCCTTTAACGTTTTTTTTTTTGTTTCTGTATTTAATTACTTATTTAATTCTTGAGCATTGTTAAAAAGAATTGCTGACAATAAATGAATATGAATTTGCGAAATGCATACCAAAAAAAAAAAGATGAAAGATGAAAAATGAAAGACCATAGCAGAAATATTATCGATGTTTGATTCTGAAACAAAAAAGTCAAATATCGCTGTCTGCCCCACTCTCATTGCATACATGCATATAATGATGTATGTATAAATTGGAGTTGGGTCAAGCATATAATTACTATTATTATAATTATGTATGCGTGTGAAAACTGATGATGTGAATGTGAACTATTTTTTATTAGCTTGTTGGGGAAATTTTGTTTTAAATTTTTACCCTGACATTATATATGTTGGCAGTTGCTGCAGGTAATGAAAAGAAAAGAAAAGAAAAGAAAACCTTAGAATAAGGAAAATACGACTATGTATATACCACATAAGTGAATGTTATTGTAATATGCGCATCTTGAGAAATGGGTGAGAGGGGAGCAGCGTGCTTGCAGCTGACAGACAATCAAAGCTCAATAACAAATACTAAACGCCCAATTCATAACTATTTTCGAATGTTAGCAAATTTATCATATATGTATGTTTATCAAAATTATAATTATGACTAAGCTGTTCGCCAGCACACGCTGCAAGATCCAACGATAATTGAAAATTTGAAAAAAGCCCAATTACATTACGATATCACTGTCATCAAATCAATTATTGGATTGTGCATTAAATAAATGGATAAATATATATATACATACATGCATATTAATATATAACACAAGCGAATTGTACAATATTTATTAATGACAACAACAACATCCAACAAAGCAAAAATGAAAAATATTTCAAATATATTATGAAATTTTAAAAACAAAATAAAAGTTAAACATAAAAAAGTAAGCGTTAGCAATCTCTTCTTTCTTCCTGCCCTAAATGCAAGCTGTGTTATTACTGCTCGCCATCATAGCATACAATCCTGACCTGGGTGCGGATATTTCCTGCATCTTTGGCAGGCAGCATGTATCTGCAGCTGGCATCTCGCTACTCATCATACATCATCAAAGAAAAACTATCATCGATTAGCACTCAAAGATTTCCAGGATTCAGAAGAAGGGGTTCACAAAAATGAATACAAATCGAATATTCCAGATTGACTTATCCATTTCAAGAACTATGCTGATGTCTTTAGACGAAAGTAAGTTCTTGTCCTGCCGATTTGCAACGGATGAAACTTTTCTAAAGCATGCTACATGCTCGTAGCTCTATTTTGTTACAGCCTGTGATATACCTTTATGTATGTATATGTACATGTAGACATAATGCGATGACGTTTTAGAGACTGGATCCTTTTATCTGCCGCTAACATTTCTCAAGCATGTAGCATTCTTTTCACAATATGGGAGGTTGCCGAAGTCACTCACAGTGCGTAGTAATCGGATAGATATTATCTGAGCCCCAGCGCAACAGATATAGTCCAATACCTGAAGATTCAACACAGATGGCATACATATGTGTATGACAATCATCCCCTCATCGCCCACAATAGTGTTACAGCATACACACACAAACAAAATAAATTGTTCATAGATATGATGGTATAACACTTTAATTACTTGATTTATGATTATTTACGTTTTTTTAATTGGTGTTGTTGATGTTTTATTTGGAAGAAATTTACATTTCTTGTTCAATAAAAAAAAGTGGTACTTTTCATATTTGCTTCTTTTTGAGTATTTTGAATAAGCTAATAATAACTATTTAGTTCATTCTTTTACTTTTATTAAAATTTTTTGGCATTGGTTTTTTTCTTCTTTGGTTTTGTTTAAATGTAGTTTTACGAAAAAATTTATTTATTTATTTATTCTTCCTCCTCCTCTTCTTCTTCCTCCTCTTCCTCTTCTTCCTCCTCTTCCTCTTCCTCTTCTTCCTCCTCCTCTTCCTCTTCCTCGGCCTCCTCGTCTTCTTCTTCGACGACCTCCTCCTCGACCTCATCCTCATCCTCGGCGATGTCCTCATCGGCCTTGGCATCCTCCTCACCCTCGGGTGTCTCGGGCTCACCGGCCTTCTTGCCTGGTCGCTCGCCGAACCACTTTGGCAGTTTGGCTATATGGGAAAAGTAGTACAACATTAGCATAATGCAAATTTACACAATACAGTTATTCAATATACACATAATACAATATAGACATGGAAAACATGGCATGACAATGAACAAAATGATTACTGTTGACAGTGTTTTCTTGTTCTCCCCACGGTACAGTAATAATTACAGTTAGTGTAACTAACCACTAGTACCAGAATGGGTACACTAGTCTGTGCTACAATACCAGTACCAAGTGTGTAGCTGGACAATTTACATACATTTTTGACGGCCGGTGTATTGTTCCTTCTTCTCGTTCCAGATCTTCTCATTAGAATCCTTGGTGATCGCATCGAAGCCCTGTGTTCCGTAAGTGTATGCGTTTGTGTATATTTTGTTTTTTGTTTGTTTTTTGTTTTTTTTGTTTTTTTTGTAAGTTATGCAAGTATGACGAAACAGTACAAATCACGCAAGTACAGTTCACAATTATTAAATACATATATAGTGAACAGGACATAGAAAGAAATAAAAGAGAATAGACGTCAAGTGTGATATCGTTAGCTACATTGTATGTATGTACGGTAGTGTATATACGTAGATCCCCAATAAGTAATATTCCAGTACGCTGACGTTTTATACTGAATGTAACACTGACTAATTGACTGACTGTTCGACTGACTGTTCGACTGACTGACTGACACAATGGTGAAGAATTTGGTCACTTTGGCGGTGCCTTTGTAAACATTGAACATAGTATGTATGCAGGTACGAGTAGTACAGAATAGTACAAAAGACATATATAGACATAATATACATGAATAAAACATTTAGTTTGAAGAGAGCGCAAAGTTTTGTTTTGTGCGCGCTTACATTTTGTGCGCTGAGTAAACCTTTCCTGTCTCTCTTGCCATGTTTTTTCTAAGGTTTCCGCATACACCGTATTATAGCCCTATATAGGTAGTACACAGAGAAAAATACAGAGAACAACCCATTGTTTTGCTAGAGTTTGGCAAACGAAACCTGTGGCCAAGCAAATTATTAGCCCTGGCTACCCGAATACTTACACCCTCGAAGAGCTTCTTCTTGTCGTCATATGAGCGGGTATCCACACGTCTCTCATATTTGGAGGCGACTTGAATCTTGGGCTGTAATCAAATTGAAGATATTGTCAGATTTGCTCAATAGACATGTGCCTGGACGGGCTTATTGCTTACCGGGTATTTGCCAGTCAAGGCTTCTGGGTCGAGACCCTTCTTCAAGGCTTTGTGCCTGAGCTGTTGCTTCTGTCTTTCCTTCAGCTCTTTCAACTGCAAGTGAGCGTATTTAATTTACTTCTTACAGCTGTCATTCTGTCACTATTTGTTTGATCTTTACTTACATCGTAGTCCTGACGTTTCTGCCTTTCTTCCAAGTCATACTTCTCAGTTTCCAATTTGACGATGAGCTCCCACAGTTCCTGGGCCTTCTCACGCAGCTTCTGCTCGCCAAAGCCTTCGATAGCGAGGGGCTTAATGCGGAACGACAACGAGATCTTCTTCTCCTCCTCCAATTGTTCCTTAGTCTTGTTACGTTCCATGGCGGCGGACGACAGTCCCAACTATATGCGTGCAATTTTCGATTTTTTTTCCATTTTAAAATAACACATTTCGTTGTGTGTTTATTTTGTGGTTTTTTTTTTGTGGTGTTGTGTGTGTTTTTGTTTTTTTTTTCATGTGGTTTTTTACAACAACAACAATTTGTGGTTTGGGGTCGCAGGTTACGGTGGTACGTGTGGAACAGGTACGGTTTTATTGTGAAAGACATGTATTGCAAATGATATATTAGCAAGATTGTGGTGTGTGTGTATGGTTTGTGTGTAAAATGAGATTAAAATTTAAATGGCAACGAACGGATACGAATCGAAGAAAGTACGAAATATACAGAAAAAGTAAAGGTAGAAACGACGAAAATACGAGAATGGTTTGGGGAAGTGTATCAGTAGGCTGCATATGTGGAATTTAATATAATTACCACGCCTGTCTCCTTCTTGGCAATGGTGAAGTTGGGTCCCTTCTTGTCCTTGTCCTTCATGGCCTGCAACATGGCTTGGCGCTTCTTCTCGGCCTCCTCGAGACGCATGCGCTTCTCTTCAATTTCGCGCTGCTTCTTCTCTTCAGCCTCACGGACACGACGCTCCTCCTCCTCCTTCTTGCGTTGGGCCATCTTTTGCTCCTCCTCGGCACGGGTGACCTTGCGCTTGGCCTGCTTCTCCTTCAGTTTCTTCAGCTCATCCTCCTCCTTGGATCTCTGTTTGCGCCATTCGCTGATGTATTCTTTCAGCTGTTCATCGAGATCGGAGCGCTTCTGATCCTGACGCTTGATGAACTCTGGATCGCCCTCACCTCTGCACGGCACATCAAACAGGACAAACAATTAGTAAATACCTCAAACAATCATAAATAGTTTAGCTGGCTAAACTAACTAAGCTGTACGTCTAGTGTATCTAGATAGTTATGCCTAAAGTTAATTACATTGAAGTCAAGTTGCTTTTAAATTTTGTTGAGTATTATTTATTTTTGAAATAATTAAAACTTGTACGCTCTGCTAATATAAGTATACTCGTACATACATATGTACATAAATAAATACATGGTAAATAATTTATGTTTACGCATTTGGAGTGGTTAGAAACTTAAAGATTAGTTGCCATCTCTAATAAGCATTAGATCAACTAAATTGTTAGTAATATCAACTACAGTGCGACTTCATAACCCAACTTGGGCAGCAGCAGCCACTCGGCATTTTTTGTTTGTTTTTAGACTACACTAAGAAAAAAGTAAGGCAAGAGCATATTTCAAATTTTTATAGATATTATACAAATTATTATGGGGTGTATGAGTATCGCACATATTGAGTATAAGTAATCTATATACAAAAGTACATAACCTATGCAACTAGGTGTAGTAGATGTATGTGGTGAGTAGGGCATACATACCACATACATACATATGGTGAGTTTGGTGAGTATTCGATTAGCATTCAGTATGGTTAAAATATATATAGTAATAGTAATAATGGCGCTGCTTAAGATATCACTAAGAATTTAGTACGGGTTAGATTTTACATATCAATTTTGTACACATTTCGTATGGCATAAACTTACTCGGCTGGTGTCTGAGGTGGTTTTCTATACGTGAGGCAAACATGGAGGTGGTTTTGATATATTTGGTGGTTTTGTGTTTCAAAAATTGTTTGGTTTTATTTATAGTTTGGCACAAATTCACGATGAAGTACGCAAAAACACGTGTTGGGTTGAGAGATTTGTTTTTTTTTTTTTTTTTACATGTAACAAAAATATTTATTTTTTTTATACAAGCAAAAAATTGTTGAAAAGAAAGAGAAAAACATATTTTGTTTAAAACAAAATTATTTGACAAAAAATTATTGATGTTGCAATGAAACGTATAAAAAAAAAACAATAATAAATTAAAGGTAAGTACGTATTTGTAGTTTGTTGTTTTCTGGTATGTTGTTGAAAATTGTAAATTCTAAAACTAAATTCCAAGCAACGAACTTTAAGCTATTTATACAAATGTTCAAAATTCAAAACTGTAACTGAAACTGAAACTGGAACTGGAACTGGAACTGGTGCCGGTCACAAATGAATGTTTTATTGTCGGAGCATACAAAAATAAACAATTTTGCTGTGATTTGTACAAATTTGAATGGAAAGGTTTTTTTTATTTAACTTGTTGTGGAATTGTTGTTGGAAATGGTATTCGAGCAACGAATTGAGCTAAATGCTGACTAGGACAGTTTTGGGTTTCGAACATTCCGGATTTACACATATCTCTTTTTAGGGGTGCACACAGATGCACTATGATTTAATTTTTAAACAAACTTCCTAGAAAATAACTAATGTCGCAAAATATGAACTGTTTTATTGCAGCATCCGAGCCGCTCTGAAATTGAATGTTAACTATGTGTACATATACATATACATATATATATATATAATTATTTATATATATACATCTCACACTATGTATTTGCCTATGAATTCGTTTCGGGGCTTTACAAAATATAGGAATATGATTAGGTAACGCAATTACTTACTTCCTGTAACAAGAAAGAGAAACAGAGAAATGGGGAGAAAGAGAGAGAAAAACAAATGTGATTTAGAATTATCCATGTCTTAAATTCTGAATTGGTTGAACAAGAAGCCAGGCCAGCGATAGACGAATTTACTTTTGCCTTTTTTTCTCAGAAATTTCGAATGGTTTTATTCATTTTTCAAATTATATAGGAAAGGGAAAGACATGTTACAAGTACAAGTACGAATACAATACATATACATATATATTTATATTGAAATAAATACTCAATTTTGTTGGTTGAGGGGGGAGGGTGGCGGGGTAGGCAGTAATATAAATGAGGGATACACATAGATATAGCTTTATATATGTACAGAACGGTTGCCAATATGGTTGTTTGGAATTTGGAATTTACTCTGATGCTTGGATGGGTTTCAGGTTTATATGTGTGTTGGATGTGTTATAATTTTGTATTATTGTAATTTTATATTTTTACAATTTTGCTTTTTTTGTGATTTCTTAACATGATTTCGTTGCTTGTGTGATGATGTGGTATGTGTATCAGTAAATTTTTTGTACAAAAGATTTGTTCAAATTGAGCAAATAATAATTGATGTATTTATACATATATGTAGCATTGAAAACAAAACGAGAAATCAAAAAAAAGAAAACAAATAAACATACAAAGTGATGATGATAACAAAACAGATGAAAAGGAAGCTGAATTAATCACAGACAATCACACAAAACGGAAAATCTAAGGGGGATCATTTTCGCGAATGCACATTGACAATTTTTTTTTTTTTTTTTTTTTTTTTTGCATAACAGATAAAAAACAAGGACTTATACAAATACAAATACAAATGTAAAATACACACATATAGAGCATTCTTTTTGGTTTTTTTTTGTTTTGTATGAAATCATAATAAAATCATAATTGCTATAAAAAAAACACCAATCGAGATTTAGCTGCCAAGTTTGGCCACAAAAATACTTACGTCTCCTCTCTGGTCTCCTCGACAACCTCCTCCTCCTCAGAACTGCTGACGTGTTCGTAAATTAACGATTTACGTGTATGGTTTTGTGCAAAAAACAATATCACAGGTGCATTTTGGTTCGATTGGTTCGATTGGTTCGATTGGTTGGTGTGTGTGCAAAATTGTTGTACGAGTTGTTGTATTATTGATTTCGAGAGAGACAAAACGACAACATTAGCAGTTGATTGATTCAAACATTTGGTTTTTGGGAATTAAGGTTGACGAGAACGATTTTTGTTTGCCGGCATATACATTTTTCATTATGATTTGGGGTTTTCGGTTGGGTTGTTGTTTGGTGGTTGGTGGTTTGGTTTGGGTCCAGGTGGGTGTGTGATGAAAGTAGAATTTGTGTAAAATGGAATACAAATCAAACATGTGCCATAAAAAATATAAAAAAAGAATACAAATGTAAACACCCATTGCACACACACAACAAAACTGTGCATGGTGTGTTCAGATTTATGTATGTGTGATTTAGTTAATCAAATCGAGTTTGAAATTACAGCTTACAATATACATATTGAGTTGGGAAATCTATAAGTTCCCAGGTTTGGGAGTTCTATGATTAGATCGATAATCTTAAATATACCAAGAGGCACACTTTAACTTACGACTGAACTGAACTGAACTGAACTGAACTGAAGTATGATTAAATAGTAATCACATTGACGTATACTTAATGTGCTTGCTGTTGCCTGCCCAGGACTTGTACTTACGTGTATTCCTCATCATCGGACATGGTTACGGTTTAGGATTGAAAAAACCTACAAAAAGCAGAAGGGAGAAAAAACACATTAGTCAATGTCATATTGGACGAAATGTTGCGTTACTATTAACTGTTAACTGTGGTTCACTGCTGTTATGCTACTGTTCACTGTTTGTAATGTTTACTGCCAAATGTCAAATGCCAGAAGCAACAGCAGAAGCAGCTACAACAACAATGGCCAAAAACCAAAATAGCAACAGCCTCCTCCTATTGTTGTTGTCGTTGTCGTTGTTGTTGTTGTTTTCGCCTTGATATCGCGCTATATTTAGACATCACATATTTATACAGGGCAGTATCTGTGTCTGTATCTATATATCCCCAGCATACATATATCTGTGCCCGTATGCTGTCATAAGACATACATACATTCATATACACACACATACATACATATATGCATATACACAGATCCATATTTATTTTTTTATAGCTGGCGACAACGTTGTATCAGATCATAATTTGTGCGCCTCTTACAAAATTCGGTTATTTAATTTTATGTACTCTTTTCTCTGTCTAGCTGCCTCTATATATATATATGCACATTATATATATATATATATATATATATATATATATGTATATCATATATATAGTGTATATGTATATACTTGTGTGTGTATCTTTGTATCTTATTTTGCTTAATTTTTGTGCTGAGATTTGTGTGAAATGCTTTGGCTCTCTAGCTAAATGTTAAAAATAGATGCGCGTATTGAATTTCCCTGACGACGACCGAAACTATGCGAAGCACTAAAAGAGCTTTTCCGATGACTTTCGATCGAGAATCGTTCAGATCTGTACCTTGGCACTAAATCAAAGGCACTGCACAATTTCAGCTAACACACAAAACTGAATACGACCAAACTCGGCTAAACTCAACTGAGAAGCAACTGTCAAAAAGATACATTCATCTGTCAAAAACTCCGACAGCAATATGCAACGCTGTGTGTGTGTGTGTGCGTGTGTGTCTGAAACTACAAATTGTATATATTCATGCATTTTTGGGCGATGCAAAAAACTGGGTCAGAATACATACTTGCATTTATAAAAATAAAAATGCACGTACATATAGTTGTGATGATAAATCTGACTTAACTGCAAGTTCAACAACTTGTGAGAAAACATTGAAAGGAGTTAGATGGTATACAATATGTATGCTTGATAAATAACAAGTAGCTGCATTTTACCAATATATCATAGCGTCTGATTAGAAAATCACAACAATTTACAAAACTAATGATTAACCTTCAGGTATATCATCGGTAGAACATCTTTGGCATAAATAATTCATCTAATCCTTAAGTGTTTGTTGCAAAGCTGCTGCTCTGCTTCAATTTGATCTTTCAATTTGCTTTTTTCTATTCAATTCTCGAATCCTACCCAACATTCGATACTGAAAATCTGTACTTTTCGCAACATATTGGAAAATATTTGGAAACTAGAGCACAGCAATCTGCTGAGTTAAAAAAAAACAAGAAATTAATATTTCGTTTTCGTGCTGTGCACTAAATATAGAAATTTTCCAGCACCGATTTGGATATATCCGATATGAGTGCGAGAGTGCCTATATGTATGTGTAACAATCGAATATGTGGGTGGGACTGTGCGCATGTGTGTGTGTGTGTGTGTGTACGTGGGTGGGTGTGTGTTTTTGACTGCCTGGCTTGAGACGCCTGCGCAGTGTCAGCGTACACACATTGGTGTATCTGTATCTGTATCTGTATCTGTATCTGTATCTGTGTGCTTGTCAGTGTTGGCCATTTTGCCAAGGTAAAAACACACACTGTCAGGCACACACGCACGCACACAGACACACACGCACATATGAGCATATATAAGCGTACAGCTTATTTTTAAAATTTGTAGATCGAAAAAATAAAAAAAAAAAATTAAAAAATAAAACGAAATTCTTTAGATCATATAACACTTGGCTGTGGCTCTCAAAGCGCTCTCATTCGGAGATTGTTCGATTTTGTTCGTATTCCTGATTATTGTTGCTGTTGTTGCTGCTGCTGCTTCTTCTTCTTATGTTGTTGTTGTTGTTGCTGTTGCTGCTGTTGCTGTTGCTGATATATATGTAGTTGTTGCATTGTAGTTGTAGTGGTTGTTGTCGTCGTCGTTGTTGTTGTTATACGCCCTAGGGCAATTATTTATAGTCTTTTGCAGGCATTGAACAACAAAAATTTCATTCAAAAAATTGCAGAACAGAAAAAAAAATTTTAATGTAAAAATCAAAAATTCCAATTGGAAAATCGTTTCTGTTGTTCGTTTTTGGCACACTACATTCGGTAATTGTTTCAGTGTTTTTTCACTTAGAAAAAAATTGTATAAAAAAAATACAAGAAAAAAAATGGATTTTCTAAAATACACAAGATTATATAAGAACATTTGTTTGCGATCTGCTTTTATTTGTTCTTTCCTTTTTTTTATAAGTTCAACTTGCAAGGATTTACTTTTGGATTTGTTCAAAATTTGTGATAAGTTTTTGGTTTGTTCGAAAACCTTGTCAGTTTTTTTTATTATTACTATTTATTTTTATGTATATTTTTATTTTTTTTTTTTTTGACTTTTGGCTGAACACACTTGGCCAACTTACTTAGGGAAAAAGAAACAAATTGAACTCTCAACTAAAGTCCGAGCAGCTGACGTTGTAGGAGCGAATGCTGCGGTTCGACTAAACAGACTGACGATCCAAAGCGATGCTACACGTTATGTTAAAGAATTTTTTCAGCTTGCGGAAAATGAAAAGCATTTCCCACCACTACCAGTGCACGCTCGCACACACACACACATGTGCACACACAGACAGACGACAAAGGTCTCTAAACGCATACACACAGACAAATATATATATATATATATATATATATATATATATTGGCTGACGCCATTAAACGAACGGGCGTGAAAAGGCGCGCTATATGCCGGTCCACTGGCGATCCCCAACGATGGCCAACAAGTGGTGGTGAGCGGTAGTCGGTGGGCGGGGGGAGCGGCTGTGTAGAGAGGCACACCGCACCACGACAACGATAGCCGACTACGCCATTCAGCTACGAAATGCTTGGCAACCATGGCGCAGGAGCGCATAGTTATGCATGGATTGGCGGAGCGTAGCGAGACGTAGCGTAGCGTGGGCGACGACGACAGAATATGTGTATGTGTGTGTGTGCGTGTGCGTGTGTGCGTGTGTGAGTATGTGCCAGCCTGGCAGCAGTAACAATTTCAGGTGGGTTGCCCCAGCCCACCCCCCCTCTGCAGCCGATCGCCGCGTCGCCTTCTTGCGGCTGAAACATAAACTTGTTGAATAAACAAAACGCGCACACACACACAGTGACAGCAAGCGAAACAGAGATTTCCATAACGAATACATCCAATTGGCTATGTGCTGTATATAGATGTAAGTGTATGTGTATGTGTATATGTATGTGTATATAGCCAGCTCGAGCATGCATATAGCGAATATAGCTGCCATATAGCACATCTATGCGTTGGCGTTTGAGTTGTTTTTGGAATCAAATATCGTTGAACATAAATTTCGCAGCCATTAAATGTTGCCATACATATATATACACCAATACGTATATATGTAAGTATATCCAGACTATGTATATATACATATATATCCATAACTAGGCTAGCGATGAACATTGCGCATAGTTTAGAACCCATCTGTAGAATGAATTTTATGCCACTACGTACAAATACATTTAAATATTTAGATCAACCAGATATATATATTCGTATAAATATATGTTGAACCAGAAAAAACAAAAAAAACTGTCAACGTTGCAACATTGCAACATATTTTGGGCGCAGTGCATGCCCTCATACATAACATAACGTATCTTAATGATTTATCAGCGATTGCTTTAAACCATCCTACATGTATATATATACATATATGTATATATAAACATATTTAAATGTATGCTGACGTCGATGCTGGCTGCCAAATAGCCGGCCTTAATGCCGTCTGTCCGTCCGTCCGTCCGCCTGACGATCTGCCTTTTGATTTCAATTTGACTTATTTTGATTTCTATGAGCGGACCTCATATCTGAAATGGCATCCATACACAGAAAATATACTTGTTTCCAAATTCAATCAAAATTCAACTCAAACTCGATTTATATAATGCACATCAATAATTAAGAAAATTTAATTTTGCATATGTATGAGTAAGCAACTTTAAGTTGCACGTGAATAAGATCATGTTCGAGCCTTAAGTCAAATACGTTCCAAGCCACTATTAATTCGTACAGCGATCATTTTTCAGATGGTATCATCTTCACTGTCAAGTTATACATTATATTTACGATCATGAATACAAAGCCTTAATTATTTGGTCAACTTGTGTCATATGAAGCTGACAAAGAAGAAGAACAAATATTTCTCATTTGATAAATCCTTAAGCTTAAAGGGGGACGATTTTCGTAAGGTGCCAAATATTAATTTTTGTATAATTTTCAATCCAAACCAATCTGCATCTTTTAAAAGTTGAGAGGTTTTAAATTTGTTAAAGTTGTTAGGTGGAATGACTGAAATTTCGCAGCTCTTCTTAATATATTTTTTGCCATATTATACCAGAAGAGGAAATTGTCAAAACTGAGCTAGGAGTAGTCAAGCCTCTGTGAATACTTATGTATACAATAATTTTCAACTTGTTGTTTTATAAGTTAGTTTAACTGACCGATTTTGTCAGTTTTTAATTGTGTAATAAAGCCATGTTAAGCAACTTATATATTTGAAATCTCAATTAAACTGATCTCATCTTAAGATATTGTGTAGTAGTAAGTAGAAATGAACAACCATCCATTGTAACATACTTACCTGGACTTTGAAGATCGCTTATACTATATCAAATACATAACAATAGCAACTTTCGCCATATAAATTGTGCTGTTAATCGAGTTTATTTCGTTTCTCTTTTTTTTGTTTTGCTTCGTATTTGATGCCACTGGGTAAAAGTATCTGCTTATATTTAGAATCTGTATCTGTATCTGTATCTATACAATTAACACGCATGTGTATGGTCGATTTATAAATACGAATGTATGCAAGTTGGATGGATACATTTATGTAGACAGCACGGGTCTCTACGAGACTTACAACGAGGCGATCACAAACGGCAATTGATGATGAAAAACACACCTGCAGCAGATGGCATAAACTATGCGCTAAAGATGGGAGCGAGAAAAGTCAGCTTGAAATTTAGTGACTAAGTTCGAAATTGCATAATCGGCGATCGAATAGTATTCAAATTCCATTTGTTTACGTTTTGAATATTCTTAAATATCGCAAACACTTTTTCAATGGGGTGTTTGAAAAGGTATAATCCCACATACGAATAGTGACCCATTTGAACGTCTATGGGCAAAAATCGCACTATTGCGCGTAAGCCCAATTTAGTCAACGCGAGCTATATATGTATATATATACATATACATATACATATACATACTTATATCAATTTCAAACTGGGCGTATATGTATGTAGTATGGATGTTTATAGAGCATATGCCAATTCTTGGGGCCGACGTACATTAAAAACTTTGAACTTAGTGAAACCAAGCCAAATATTTCAACAATCTGTATTTCATATACGTATGTAGTACACAAATGTGCATATACAGATACAATATATGGCATATACATATTGACGCATGTACATACGTATATATTTTTCCGTTGCCTTCAACTAAATTTCAATTTGCATCATCTTCAACATCAACAAAATCAAGGAAAACAAATAGCAATGTTTCGGGTATTGTGCTATTTTTGGGGCTTTTGTGTGGGCGAAGATGCGCTCGGCACGCCTTCGGCTCTGTTCGGTATTTAGCAACCCACATACATACATATCTACATTTAGGATGGTACATACACATGCACATACTATGACAAAGATATGTGTGTAGCTTTTATAGTTTCTAATACAATGTGTTCAAATGTCTATCTATGGGGACCGCTTTCTACAGCGATTGCCTGCAGATCAAACGGATGCACTGAGTTTGACTTTAACATTAACCTTATAATGAACATGCATTTCCCTGATTAAATCCAAATCTTCAAAATTAAGCAATCAATCGGTAACGATTCGAAATTCAGACTGATATAACATCGTTGAGACTGAACCGATTTTTAAAAGCCATATCTTTTTTGCCACGGTTTACTATCCAGATTAATACTGCTTTACATATTGAACCCAATTTTGGCAACCCCAAATTATCGCTTTAAGGGATAAGGAAAAGCTTTCCACAAGCATAACATTGTCAAAACCGTTAAGGAATCAGTTTGGAAAATTGTTTGTATTAGTGCAAATATTGGAATTTACACAAAAATTCTAAGAACATTTCATGCGCTCCAATTTTAAATTGAAAATACTTATTTGCATGGCCACCATAGAAAAGTTATGAATTCCATCGGAATTTTGTACGTTTAAGTAGATCGATTGGAATCTGTTTTGTATGGAGGTTTGTAAAACTCGGTCATAGATATACATATGTAAAAACATTCTGTGTTCGTTCCAATGTACACTGTATAATAATATCACAATTTGTGACTCATTACCAACGAAATTCTTCTTAAACATTTGGATTAGCTATGTGTGTATGCGTTTCTCTACAAGGTTTACTGATAAGATCCTTAATAAAAACTCTGTTCATAATCATGTATGCTGCGTGTTTTCATAAATCTCAGTGATGTTTCAAGAAAACGCAAACATATTTTGTAACCTAACAAACAACTCGTTGTGTGCCAAATTTAGAATATATATGTGCGACGTTCGATTTAAAAATAAGTTCAACCGAATTAAATGAAACGAAAGGCAGCAAAATATAAAGTATTTATTCAAGAATGAAATTATAGACAGCCAGCATGAAGAGAACTGTTCGAAACCATGTAAAATAGTATACACACTTTAATCAAAAATACTTCAAATCCTAAGCAGTTCTAGAAATATAAAAGATCCTTATTTTCTTATAATTTATGTTTTTTTTTTTTATTGTTTACCCGTATTGCATTAACATGTTCAAACATTCCAATATGTACATATGTATGTATGTACTTGAAAAGGAACAAAATTGATTTGCAACTATTTTAACCAAAAAAAAAGATCAATCGAAATCAATATAAACCTATTTGCTTATTATTCAGAATTTTCTTAAATATAAATTAAAAAAATAAAAATTAACGTTCAAGAACTGTTTTTGTTCGGATACTATGAGCACTTTCTGTGCAGCAGCTAACTGCGGAAGTACTTTAATTAATTTGGTTTTAATTCTATTTTCATTAATTTGAATAATATTGAATATCATTTAATAGTTTGTGGAACCAATATTGTTCCATACATTCCCAAAAATGCTATCAAAGAGGCTTTAAATAATTTATGGATATTTATTGTTGAAATTTGTATATTTTGGAAATAATACATAATATATATGAAATAATTATGAACAATTGCAGTTTCACAAATAGTTAATTAAGGAAAATTACCATTTTTTCCCAAATTGTATCATTAATAGTTTTAAAAAAAGTTTTATTGTAATTTTTGAATTGCAGCATTTTGACCAGATCCACAATAGTTGCGCACATACGCAATTCAATCTTGAAATAAATGTACTTGTATTAGAAGTTATCCCATCCCAATTTTTGCATTCAATTTGGCACACCTACCTTGGGCATACTATGTACATATGTGTATATAGTATTACTCTCAAATTCCCCATTGTAGTATTTGTTAAACAATGAAGTTAATTGGATAATGCTTCAATTTCAAATGAATACTGTTTGAGTTGCAGTTTCTTTTGGTCAAAAAATCGGAGTCAAGTGGTAGTTTTGTTGATACACACAACAAATGACAGCGGACAAAGAGGCACAAATAAACAAATTAGCTTAACGACTAATAACATAATAATAATGTATTGAAAAGCGAACAGAATCAATTACAATTACATTACAAAAAGAAAAATGGTGCTGCTTGTATCTCACGTTGGGGGTCCTCGATTCTCAATTATTGTGGCATGCGCCATATTGCGGGCGCATGATAAACGCACACATCCCACAAATTCCTTAAAGATGGTCTTCGATGTTTGATTGTCAAATTTGGGTGTGTTGAGCTTGTTGCGCTCTATCAGCGGCAGCTGCTCCATTTCCAGATGCTGCAGAATGGCAAGCGTTTCATTGATGAATAACTTCGGTTCCATGTTGGTTTCGTGTACAGCAGATAGCCGGGTAGAAATTCATACCAATCCTGAGAGTTTACCAATTCGGCGAAGAGCTGCATGATCAGCTCCAGTTGTGGCTCCGCTGCAAATGTTTGGGCAGCCAATTTACGGTCCTGATCCACATGCCACTGGGTGTTGAACTTTTCGAGTGCATAGCCATCCTAATAGATGAGCATTGTTCTCAGCACTTGCTCCGCGGCTTGGAATGCGGCCTGATTAAATTTGCGATTCTGCAATAGAATGGCGCGTGGCACCTCCAACAGGCCAAGCATTATTAGCCGCCTTAATATCAGCCAATAGCTATCGCATTCGCTGGCCTCCCCGGCCATTAGCAGCAAATCAGTTGCCTGATATTCGGTGTTGGGATAGTGAAAGCGCACCCATTCTAGCAGATGATGGACAGTCACCTGGTTGGTCTGCTGCTGCTGCAGACAGAGTATCTCGAACAGATGCCACATCGCATCGATCGCATAGAAGGTCTCCGTGGCCTTTGGGCAGTGCTCCAGCCTCAATTCATCCTCCTGTACTTCGGGCGTCTTCTTGCCATTCTCGACTTTCTCGAGGCAGAAGCAAATTATGCTGCGATACGCTTTAGATATTTGTAGATAATCCACAGATTTATTAGCTCCCATGGCCTCCTGGACGAGTGTTTGAAGCGTTACAAATGTGGCATTTGTCTCCGACAGCAAACTGCGAAGCAGTGGCTCCTTGTACAGCGTCGACTCCTGCACTATGCTTAACATCATCGGATCCCCGCCAGCAGTATCGCTGGGTGTGCGCCATTTATGGAACGATGGACCCTCAGCGCTATTTTTGTGCTGCTGAATATTGACACGGTCTCTTCACTCATATCAAGCAAGTTATTTGGCAATTTTAATAAATCAACAACATACAGTAGAAAAAAGCCGCGTTTTTATAAGCGGCAAATGGCAGTGTTTGTTTTGTATTTACTAAATTGAAATATTGAGTATTTGTCGGACTGTGAGTATCAATATTTACATATTGTGCACCACATCAATATGTACATGCATATAGCTGCTAATAAAAACACAAAGTTGTAACGTGCTGTCCAGATTATAAGTTAGTATATTCGATAATTAGCAATTCAATATCGGCTAATTGTTATAATTTATCGCAGTTATTGGCCCATTACGATTGTTTCACTCTTATCGGCCAGCCACCACGGCATTTTGTCGATAGTTCTATAGCTCGATTTGTTAATTTTGAAGAACCACGAAATAAGATATCTCTGCACAAACATACTCACAAATACAAATGTATGTAGGTTTTTTTTAATGTTTGTGGCTTACTGCGCTATTTCATCTTTGCTCATTTCTTTTGTTTTCCACAGTGACGCAGCGAGGACGTGCCTCCGTTTCCCCGCCCCTCCCCAACTAATCAGTGTTTTTTGTTCCTGTCTGACTGACGACGCATTAAATTTCTGCGAATTGTGCAAAGCCCGCATACAATTTGAACGGAAACATGGCCAGCGAGCCAGAGAACAAGCCGCCCATATTGCACATTCTGGTCGTTGGTTTCCATCACAAACTGGGCTGTCAGGTGGAGTTCTCACATCCGCCGCTAATCGCCGGCTCAACTGGTCGGAACGAATGCCCATCCGGATGGAAGTATTTACCAACTCTGGCTCTGCCCGATGGCTCGCATAATTTTATAGAGGATACGGTGTTCTTTAATCTGCCCAGTCTGTTTGAACCGGCGGAAAGTATTTATGGCGTCTCGTGCTATCGTCAAATCCCTGTGGAAAAACTCAAAATACGCACCGCAGACGTGACCCGCAGCACCGTACAAAAGTCCGTATGCATATTGGCACGCCTGCCCATATATGGCTATATTGAGGTGAAACTGTCCCTCATTGCCAACGCATTCTTCGACCAGGGTGACTTCAGCTGCACCGAGCTGCTGGTGAAGGCATATCAGCAGCTAAATTCGTGTCTGCTAGATGAGGAGACGCGCCGGCCGCTGCGCCACTTTCATGTGGGACTCTCGCTGCGCGAGATTGTGCTTCAGTGGCGCCACAAGACGCTAATACTGTTTAAGCTGCTGCTCCTCCAAAGGCGCGTTGTCTGCTTTGGCTCTCCGGTGCGCGGCATGTGCGTCTTAATATTGGGCATGGCATCACTGGTGCCGCGTTTGCTGGAAAAGGGCTTTCAGGAGGTAGCCTGTGTGCGCACCTCCCGCCCGCTCTCGCCAATGCCCGACTTTACGGACTCGCTGCAGCGCGAGGCGGAGGTGGATGTTGAGACAGAAGCTGAAGCTGAAGCTGTGGTTGAGATTGAACCTGACGCCCTACCAGAAGCGGAGGACTTGACGCTAGTTTCCTCGGCCGCCTCCGCGGGTTCACAGTGCTGCAACAGCAGCGGCAACACCTCACCGCACACAACTCCAAACTCACAGTCGCAGGACTCAAGCTGCCCAACCACAACGCCCACGCACCATGGTCTGCATCGCGTCGACTCAACGGAAAGCGGTACCAGCGCTGGGGGCGGCAAGCGAAACGGACGCAGCAGCTCATTGACTCGGGAGGCGAGCGTTGATACATTGGCTTGTAAGTGAATGGTTGTATCCTTGAAAAAATATTGTAAGGCCTAATTATGATCTACGGTAAAAATAAGATTCCAATCTGAAATGAGTGCCTAGTGCTCGTTGATCAGGTTGAACAGGTTGGGTCTGTAGCACCGTAGATATGAATTAAGCTATGCTAATGGTTTATGTCATTTAACGACAATACTAATATCTGATTATCTTTGTCAGCTAATCTTGCCGCACTCTGCGCCATTAATCCAGACGAATACCGAGCACCTGTCAGCATCTTTGCCAGCGGCAATTTGTGCCTGCCGTATTTGTCGCTGCCGTACATGGATCTGCTCAGCGATCCGATGGTGCTGTCCTACATCATTGGCACCTCCAATGTGCTGTTCCAGCAGAAGCGTCAGCTGGCTGACGTACTCGTTGATATCGAGTCGGCCAATTTGGATGCTCATGATCCGGAATTGCGGCGCCAACTGGTTCTCAGCACCGAAGACTTACGCTACATGGACTACATACTGAAGCACGTACAAGCGCCCAAAGAGGATGCTGAGGGAAGCGAATACTGGATACGCGAACAGTTCCAGGGTTACATATTGGCTCTCCTCCGCACTGCGATAGCGCCGGGTAAGTCGAAATGAAAGCCGAATGTGATCGTATCTAAAATCGAATTGTTTTGCACAGATGTTAAGGACAATGATCACTTCAATCCGAACTTTATGAACGCCTTTAAGCGCACACAGTGCTACCAGGAGTGGTTTGATGTGCGACCTGAACCCGAATTTTTTGATGCACTACCCGTTGGTCATCCGTTTGCCGGCACTCTGTCTGTGGCAGACATGAAGCTGAAACTGGCGCAGTAAGCAAAGATCGACTTGCAATTAATTAAATTAATTAATTAATTAAATAATTAAATTCTTGATTTATTGCTTGGTCCTGACAGGACCATGCAGAACAGCGAGAGCGGACGAAAAATCAATCAAGCAGTCAATAACACCAGTCGAGCCGTTGGCGGCGCCATCTCGCAGGCCAAGGGGGCCTTCTCCAGTTGGTGGTCCTCCATGATGACAGCGCCTGCTAATAGCACTGGCAACGCTGCCTCTGTCTCTGGTGCTGGCAGTGACAGCAGCCAAAGTCACATTGACGAGGCCATCGACGGTGCGGCGGCATCACAACAGCCGCCGGAGATCTCAGTTACATTCCAAAACCACAAGGACGAGGCGGAGCTGGATGTGACCGGCGTTAGCATACACATGGCAAGCCGAATCTGCGATGATAATCAGGAGGATGCACTCGAATCGAGTAGCAACTCATCGCAGCATCAACAGCAGCCGCAGGGCATCGTTGAGATTGGCAGAGAGGCCGAGCTGTTGGACAAAATTACTCCCGAGGATCATGCAATAGCAGCAACAACAACAAACCAAACGCAATCTCAGCCATTACGTGCCGGCTGTGGCGGTGATCTCGCTCTCTCCACCGGTAATACGTCCGCCGTGGAGTGCAATAATGGTGATGTTTTCATAGTTTGAGCGGCAATCGCACAAAAGCAGCAGCAGCAGATACACCAACCACCACTATCAGCACTACTACACACCATACACACACTACTGTATAAATTTACCTAAGCTATACTATACACACATACTTATTTATTACAACAAATTGTTGTTTCAGTGCATTTGTTTTGCATTGTTTTCTTGTGTTTCACATTACTCAAAATTGGCCAAAAATTATATTATATTATGTATGTGTAATCGTATGTATGTAAGCCCAAGTCCAACTCCTCCCGCCCCCCAGAAAGCGAACGTTCTCCTATTTATATGTAACAGTACAATGTAAAGCTAAAGCTAAACCTAAACTTAAACCGTACCAAGTGCAATTTAAAACAATATAATCCAAATGTTTGATCCGTGTGGCAATAACTAAGCGAGAATCCAAAGCTAGCAATGGTAGCTCTATCTCACTCTATCTCTCTCTCTCTATATCGTATTTATATTTTATAGAGTATTTCATAGCGACAATGCAAGCCAGCCGTTCATTCCGTTCAGTTTCTGTACGTGTGTGTATATTCACAACGAGGGCTGTTGACACACTCCACTTGAAATCACTCCATGCAAGAATTTAGACACTCATCCAATATTACTTATAACCGAAATGTAATTCTTTTATATATGCATCTCCTCATGCTAATTAAACAGTTAATGAATTGAATAAATTATGAAACTTACTATATGTGGTGCGTTGGGCTCAGAAGGACCTGCTCTATTGATTGGTACTCAAGGATATATGAGGCCATCGACTTAAAGGACTATTTGGATGTGATTCTACCAGCTTACAGCTCTATTAAATAATAGTCGCTTGAAAAGATATCTTTGTGTATACAAACAAAAATAACAACTTTTTTTGTTGCCTCTGCGTCCTTTGGAATGTAGACCTTAACCTGGAAAAGTTACTGCCATTTTTTCTATGTAAAAATTGCTACTGACATTTGTTAACAAATCATAATAATCGTTCAATGCGAATTCAAAGATATATGGGCTCTCCAGAGCAGTATAAATTTATTTGCAACTTTATATGTAATAAACAGACTATTTACTTTCGTTAAGTCTTAAAAATGCCGCATCCAATTCATCCTCAAACAGAGGTAGCTCCCGTTCAAAATTGGCTAACTGGACGTTGTTTTGTGCAACTATCGCTTCGAACTGCTTGAGCTGCTCATTAGCCAAATCCAGCTTCTGCTCGTAATTCTCTAAAAAATGGGCTCTTTCGCGCAAACGCTCCTCCTGGCTCCGCTCGGCAGCGCTTAGGAACTCCTCATTCTGCCGTCGTTTGTTTTCCAAATTGAGTGTTAGCTCTTCTCGTTGCCGCTTTAGTTGCTCGATCTTCGCGTTGAGTTCAAAGCTGCGTTTATTCAATTGCTCTTGATGGTCCGACCACATCGCTCTATTGGTTTTATGGAAGTTGTTCAGTTGCAAAACTTGCTTCTCGTATGACTGAACTTGTTTGTTAATATTATTGAGTTCCGTTTGGAGATTCCGGTTCTGTAGGGTCAGCTCGAATCTGTGTTGCTCCAGCTGCCGACGCCGCTCCCGGTGCTGAGCGCCACGTTTCTCAAGCAGAGCGGCTAGTTCGGTGAGGCGCCGGCTGCGTGCCTGAATATCTGAATGCAGCGGCGGCAGCGGCAGCAGCAGCTCCAGTTTATCCTTCTCGCTGGCACTGCATATGATCGAATCGAAAACTATGTTCTGCGCATGCGTGTTGAATTTCTCCACTTGGTCGAGCAGATGCTTCTTGGCACGAGCCATTCGCACCTGCTGATCGTAACCGCGTTCAGTAAACTCAAGCGTTTGTCGCTTATAGAAATGCTCCTCGTTCTCCAAATCGCTGAGCACCAGCTTCATGCGCTGAAACTGTTCCACGGTGTACTTTTGTCCGCTCACTTCGTGTTGCAGTTGTTGCCACTCTCTGCGCAGCACTTTCATCCCTTTTGCATGTTTTTTATTGCGATCACAAAACTGTGCAATCTTCTCACGATATTCCTTTTCACGGGTTTGAGTGATCAGCAGCTGATTCTCTAGATGCTGCTCCTGGGCAATAAGATGCTGCAGCTGCTCCAGATTGTTTTCGTTGGGTAGTTGCAGCTGCTCTTCCAATTGCTGCAACTCGTTCTGCAGACGATTTATGTCCGCATCTAGAGATTCGATATCGGGAATGTCGCAAAGGCTTTCAATTATTTGATTCCTGACTTCGCGCTCTAACACTGCAAAATCATCGCCCTTCTTTTTGTCCCACATCGCAAAACAGTTGACCGTCGAGTTAAATAGCAACTGAACCGTCTCCTCGTTAAGCATTATGCTGCTGATCTGTGTATTGGACAGAGCCATGGAATCAAGGGTATTTTGCACATAGCTCGGTTGTTCACTAGTTTCCACAAATGGGAACTCCTCGTCTCCACCAGCTTCCTGCTGTTTGGCGGGCGAAACCGGGGCAAAGTCCATAAGAAAGTCGAACATGACAATTACATGGCCAAACGAGTGCTGTGTTGTTGGCGTCATCAACCAGGACTTGTTCACCTGATACGGATACTTGATCTTATGCAAGACGCTCGTAATATCCTCAACATAATTGCTGCCCACACTTGTGCGATTGCCAAAAATGAATTGAAAGAAGAAATTCACAATGCTCACAAATTGTTTCATTGTCATTTGACGTAGTGCAGTGCCGCCGCGGCTAAAGAACTCAGCGGGAAAACCTGGTAGCATAGCCAAACCATTCATTTCATCCAAATATTCGGCAATCAGCTGCGACTGCTCCTGCACCCACTTCTTGTCCGAGTGCAGCGCAGCGGGCCGCTCCACTGAGGATGCCTGGCGAAGTCGCAGCGGCGTCGTGCCATTGACCGCACTACGCTTCGTTTTGGATGGACCCGAACGAAGTGGCGTACCACGATCGCGATCTTGGGCTAGCCGTGACTGTGCCTGCCAGTTGCTGTGGCTAAGCTTACTTACTGATGCCGACGTACTGCGATGCGACCTAAGGTTGGATGGGCCCAACAGTTGCGGTATTAATACGATACATGAACAAATAAATATGAATGCTGGACTTGCCTGGTTTGCCGTTTGTTTAAAACGCCTCCATCATCCCGAGCATCGTCATGAAATTCTGATGTTCGTCGCGGCTGATACATTGCTTAATATATATTTAATACTCTTTTACTCTACTTGCATTAGTTATTAATATGCTAGCTTTAAGGAAATTCAATATATCATTGGAATACTAATACAAGCACGATAGATTTCGCATGTCATAGCTTCACCAAGCCCGCTACGAATGCTATCGATATACCGACCTATCGATATGCGGCACAGCGTCGATCTTCAGGGCTACAAAAAAAAATTCTGCACATAAAAATCAATATTCCGCGCTTTAATTTAAATACCAAATAAATGCAACCCAAATGATGTTCACAAAACTTCCTTCGTTTATTCCAACATATTAATTAATTTTAATTATTGTTACACAATAATCATGCTATGTATATGAATTACATTAGATTATAATTATTATTATTTTAATTAAATATCGATCACATTTCCTTTCAGAACGTCTCAACTTTCCCTGTTCGCTTTACATAACGCAAAAACAATAATAATTAGATACATTATACTACATTCTTGTTTTAAATACATACAAATACAATTATGTTCCACTTATATTATTAAAAGAAAAAAAAAAAAAATGTTGCACTTGGGCTTTTTATAGCAGAGGTAATAAATATGGATTTATTGTGGTTTATGGGTGGTGTGCTAGCAAAAAAAATTCGTTTCTAATATTAGGAAAAAAATATTTATATGTTTAAAACAATAAAGCGAGATTTGCAAAAATCAAATCAACGCTAATACTATAGATTGTATTATATAAAAATTAAGTAGGCCATATTTAAGTCTATTTTCAGTGTAATTATTTATAATTTAGCTGATTAAGGAAAACTGTGCACTATGAAAACAAAAGACAACAAAATTGAAAATCCGATAGTTTGGTTTTAAGTTGCATATTATATGCACCTAGCTGCCCTTTTTTTGGAGCCTATTTGTATGTGTATAATATTGTCCTAAAAGCCTTAAAAAAAATATTACGTAGCGCCCTGCCATGTGGCTTAACAGGTCAGACCGCCCAAAATATACTCGTACATATCTTTGTAGAGCAAAGGAACACAAGCAAAAGCCATGTGAAAGCTACAAAAAGAAATGGTTCATCCTCAATTTAAACATTCGAAATATTTTACAAATATTTGAATAGGTCTTTTGTCTTTTTGTTTGGGTTTTGTGTAGTCGTGTGTGTGGTTTAATGTGCTGTATATGTGTATGTGTATGTGTGTGTGTGTGTGTGTTGTGTGTTGTGTGCTTTTGTGTACGTGTAAGTTTTCTATGTTTGAATTTAGGTACATTACAGTTCTTTGTATTGCGTTGCTTTACATGCAATTTCATATTATCCCCAATTTGCATTATCCTATTGCGTGCTAACTAAAAAACTGGGCGCCGTCAAAAATGATGCGGCCCCACAGCTATGTAGATTATGTATGTAGGCAACTATCGTGTTGGTGAAGTTTCGCTAGTTGGGCGCATTCAGTGTATCCATATTGGAGCCGTATTCCTTGTTCACCGACATTGTAAAGAGCCAAGCGAGGGCCAGCAAACTGCTGCCCAGCAGATCGCCCAGCGCTGTCAGATATGGTATGGAGGAATTATCCGGATCGATCTTCCATTTCCACATGGCGTGCACAATGATGTGCGCAATGTAGAGCAGCAGCATCACCTGTTAATGATTTCAAAATGTTAGATAATCTCTTTCAAAGCGTGTATTAAGAGAGAGGTAATCAAACTTACCTGTATTAAACTGGCCAACAAATAGGATAGCATAAACACCCACGTTACAGTCATCGCATTCATGTTTATATAATCAGCCGCAAAGATGAACAATATGTTGCCCGGTATGGACATGGCGATAAGCAAGCGGGCCGTTTTTGCATAGGGCACTGTGTTGTCAAAATAATGATTTCAATTTAGAGATATTTGAACATGTGTGTATATGTATATATAAAGTGGAGTGTTCATTTAACTTACCGCCCTTGAAGAGTGCTCGCCATGGCCACTCGACGACTTTCGTGTGCGGTGGTATAATGCCAATAATTGAGCTCTGATGCAGCATGGTCGATATTTTGCTGGCCTGCACCGACACCAGATTGCCGCCAATACCATTAATGATCGGCTGGAAGACGACAAAGCCATTGAAGACCTCCACAGCGGCATCCAACACGAGACCACCGAGCCTGCAAAAGTTATAATCAAAGTATGTGAGAAGCAATCAAACATGAAAACCTCAATGAATATGATAAATAGAATAGTTATAATTGGTCTGAACTCCCGTTTAAGCTAAAGGCTTTATGAATGTATAGTAATAATAATATTTTTTAGTAACTAATATTAGTTTTAGTTTATTTAGTTAACGTTCTATTTGGCTGAAATGCGTTTAGACTAGTTCAATACATTCACAAATTATATGCCTAAATAGTTTGTAGTTTTCAACAAGCTATTTATAAGATATTGCCATGTTTAATAATATTCCAACTGTCTATAAATAAACTGAGCTAAACTCAACTAAAACTGGGCTTCGCTGACCGTCACGCCGCGAGTGAAGGACACAAGTTAACAATAGCCATTGGCCAAGCTCGCCGTCGGCGCTTTATAAATAAAAGCAAATAAATAACCGATCAATCAAAATGTGTTGCCCAATTTGGAACACCTAATGCCGCCACCAACTGGACATGAAATGGCACAAACAAATTTGTGAGGTATAGAAATAGAAGCTCAAATTGTGCTTATCATGGCCCAAATCAGGCGGCACTTTCCAAGTGCACTTAATCAGCCAGAGAGAAAGGTAATGGGAGAGTGAGTGAGAGAGAGAGAGAGAGATTGTATGAGTGGTACAATGACAAGATGTAGAGATAAATCTTACCCGCTGATGCAGAGCGCTGAAAGCACTGGCACCCAACCGCTCTTCAACACCGGCCTTGTATACTCATTCTTCAGAACAATTAGAACCCACATGGGCAGCAGCACCAGATAGCAGGTAACCACAATGAAAGTGATCCACAGATGGGTCTCTGCAAAACAGAATACATACGTGAGAGCGTGCCAATAAATATAGATCGAGATCGAAAGACATACTTATGTGGTCATAGAGCAGCGAGGCAATGAACGACAGCAAACTGATGGAGACAACATCACCAATGGAGGCAGCCAGTGGCGTGGCCAGGTTATCTGGATTAAGGCGATACTTTTGGGAGAATAGAATTACAGCCACCAGCACAAAATCTGCAGTAACAAATTGTCACATCATGTTAAACAGGTCTCAAAATATAGATGATCTTTAGGTGTGTACGCTTACCCAGCACAAAGCACGACGAGGTAGCCGTGAACATGGCCGATGCGGTCAGCAGCATCACATTCTCAAAGTAAAAGTTACCGGTCATGGCCGCACCCACGCTCGTGGCAAACATAGCCACAAGAAATGAGGCTACCGTTGCCTGCACCTGTACCAATGCAATATTTCCGACAATCATCCGCACCACATTCGACCGCGACGTCATGTTACCAAGGTTGACCTGTGTGGAGAGGCGCGAGGCGAGGCACATGTCCAGATTACCCTTAAGGCCAAGCAGGGCTGGCACCAAAATAAACAGTTCGCTAACGTTCTGGAAAACGTACCATTTCTGCGATCATACAAAAGAAGAGAAGAAAAACACACACACACACAATATTAATTAGTTGGCCATCCCATGCAGTGTGTATATCTACATAATCTATTGGCTGCGATTTATGGCTTCAACTTTGATTATAAATCTGATAGTGACGTCACTAAGTAGAGCAAGGCTAGGCTATATAGTATAGTATTTATTATATGTATTGTATAGTACATATATATATGTATGTGTATATTTATTATTATTTTTTTTATTTATTTTTTATTTTTGTTGATATTTTGCCTTGTCTTTGGTTTTTATGTCACTACTCAGTGTTAGAGCTGGTTATAACGGGCTAGCGTCGACTGTAGCTGGCACAGTGGTTAGTTTAGACCAGAATTTTTGAGGTTAATTAGCAACCCAATAAATATTTATTAAGTGTTGAATGTTTTTGTCTGCCTTATAGGTATTTTTTGTGACAAAGCTGCTTAATTTACATTTCGTATCATCCTTTGGCGTGCAGTTGCTTAATTTATTAATCATCCAGCTAACTTTCGATATATCATACAGACGGAAGTTGCAATCGATGCCTTTTATAAATAATGACAAAGGACTTGATAAATGTGCTATAGTGCTATAGTCTATAAAGAAAAACGAAAGTAAATAACGATCATGATCTAGCCACCATATAACAAAAAAAAGCACGTCATCTTAGGCACTCGGAAGGTTTTATGTCATTTCAGTGTGGAATTCGGAAAATATTATGTTTTTCCAAGTTTTAAACAACGTTTTTTTTTATATGTTATCTGTTTTCTGATGGAGACGTTACAAGCTTCCCGCTAAAATTACAATATTCTCTACAAGACTATAAGAACTAAGGATGGAAGATGTTCAGCACAATTAAAGATAAATTATAGTTTATAGTTAACAAAGGATTGAAAGAATTCCGAAGAAGTTTCTGGAAGAGCGAGTTGCTGGTGGCGTGTCGGATTCGGATTTTCTCAGACAGTTGGATGCATATAAAATTGTTTTGTTTGACTTTTGTTGTGCGCCTAAATTGGATGTACGGCTTTGCTTTGTTGTGTGTGTAGTTGTAATGGGTTGTCGGAGACTGCTATTAGATTTTACAATTTAATTTGCGTGTCATTTTAATTGTCTGCACCTTTTTATCTACGTCGTGGCACTTGCGCAATGTCAATGAGGCATTTGATGAGATTCGTCAGCTGTGCTGATGATCTTGCAACACAGAACCCCATTAGCCAATTAACATACCGAACATACCAACGAACCGGCGAAACAACTCATTAGCCAGGCCGTGACACCTCCGTCCAAAGCACGCGACGTGTAAGCGTTTTTTTTTTCTTTTTCGGTTCTGTTGTCATTTACTTATTTATGTTTTTTTTTTTGGCAATTACTTAAACATGTATGTAACATGTATTTAATGAGTTACAACACTAAGCAGAATGCATTACATTACCTCGACGCGCCCAAGCACTATTCCCGCTCCAATGGTGCCAATGCCGGCCAGAAAGAACGGTATGGACACCTGCAACAATATAGTTGTCCATTTCTCTTGTTTGATGCCGGGCCGATTTAAAGCCAACTTCTCCTCGGAGCTGCCATTGATGCCGGCAATACTGGATGCGTCTGCTGCCACCAGAGCGCCAGAGCCACTGTTGCCGCCATGTCCGCCACCTCCGCTACCTCCACCTCCGCTGCTGCCCGCCGCACCAGGATCCGGTTCGGAGGATGCTATAGACGTCGTGATGATTGAGCTTAGTGAACCAGTTGTTGAATGGGGAAGGCCGGACAACTTCTCATTGTCGGGGTCTGTGCAACAAGCGGGCATTTTTGGGTGTGTGTGGAAGAAACAGACATAGGGAAAAAAAACAATGCGTTTAGTATGGCAATCTAGCAAGATTTTCAATCACAGTATCTCGGTGCGTGCACGTGCGCGTGTGCGTGTGTCTGGCTGTGTGGCATGCAACTAAAGGCAAGAGTGTTGTGTCATTAGCAAGGCAATTAATTAACGTCACAATTAAAGACGAGTATTACTTATAACCACTACACCATACACTAACCCAAGACTAACTTATAAAGTGTTTGTCTTACTCTACAGTTTTTTTTTTTTAAACGAGTTTTTGCCTGCCAAATGAATAGAACAATTTGTTTGTTTGTCTTCTTTTTTTTTGTGTGTATTCTTTTCGAGCCAAGTTAATAAATTACAAATCGTTCGTCCATAAAAGCTGACACAACAACAGCACAGACAAGAAAACAAACAAACAAACAACAACAACAAATTGCATGCAATAATTAATAAAGTTTTTATGTGTTTATCATCTATTATTAACATGCATACGATTTGCGATTGTGCGATTGTAAAAATAAGACAATATAATAAAAAAATCTGGCGCAAAATTTGAAGTGATTTTTTTTTTGTTTTTTGTTTTTCTTAGAATTCAAATACAATATTTGTAAGTGTGTAACTGTAGTTGTGGTTGTGTGTGACTATAACTTGAGCATAACATGAAAGATTCGAGATGAAATTGTGCAAAACTCTTGGATTAAGTTTGGGCAAAATGTGTAACAACGAAACTATTAATACACTTGCTGAATAATATTCATTTATAAATTGTTTAAATTGTTTAAATGTACAGATGTACAGATGTACAGATGATTGCAATCAAAATTTGCAATGCTTTGACTATGACTAACTTGAAGACTTCAGGTGAACTAAGATACACAGAAATCGTTTCAAGGAATTTTATTTATTTACTTTCTTTTTTCAATTTTTCAAATATATTTTTTCACTAGTTATACTTTATTGTTTATTTCAATTTCAAACAATATATATCTGAACAAAATTGATACTTTAATAGAAAAATGTGTATAAGGAGCTCAAGGAAAAACATGATACGGCAAGCGGAGAATAATCGTAGTAATGATTAAAACTCTGCAAGGTTTTATTAATCAATATAATATATATATATATATATATATATATATATATATATATATATGTGCATATGTACAAAGATTATAAAGAGGAATCAAATAAATAAAGAAATAGAGAAAAGAGCTAGATACTGAGGCAAAGAATGAGACGGGGCAACAGTACACTCAGCATATTTAACGCAGCAGCATATTGTTATCGTTATCGGTATCGGCATCGGTGTCGTTATCGTTATAGCTAACGCTATCGTATTGAGGGCTTGGCGCGGCAGTGGGGCTTGTACTCTAAACTAGAATGCCTCCTAATCATGGTGATGAGGATGACGATGACGATGATGATGATGATGATGATGATGATGATGATAATGCTGCTGCTGTTACTGCTGCTGCTGCCGCTGCTGCTGCCTCAGTTGTCGTCACTCACCGTTTCCATTGTAAATGGTAAATAACTTGTATTTATCATCCAAGGCCGCATCTAGCGGCGTCGTTGTGGTCATTGTTGACAATTGTTGTTGGTATGTTGGTGGCGTAGCATATGATGAGGACGTTGTTGGTGATGTGTTGTTATTGTTGTTGGTGTTGGTGTTATTGTTGTTGTTGTTGTTGTTGCCGATCGTATTGATTGTGATGGTGGTGGACGATGGTGGCGCCACACCATCATCAGCCCCAAAATCGGCGGCATCATTGTGAGCGGCATAAGAGGAAAGTCGTCGCACATTCAGCGGTGAGAGCGATGGTTTCTGACGCTGCTTCAGCTCATTTGGTATGGATGGGCCGGGTGGTGTGTGGGATGTGTTGTTGTAATCTGTGTTGTTGTGGTCGGAGTCTGTGTTTGTGTTCTGATTGTGTTGCACGTCAGGCGTCTGCGGTTCGTTTGGTTGCGACATTTTTGCATTGGTCGCTTTTGTGTGTGTCTGCGTGTGTGTTAGAGTGCGTGTACGTGTGTAGGTGTGTGTGTGTGTGTATGTTTGTGGGTGTACTTCGCTTCAAGCGTGTGTTGCAGCGAAAATCAAAGCCAAAATTGCGACTGTGTGTATTTGTTGTGAGTATTCTCAGTTGCGCAATGGAAACTCATTAACTAATATTCAAACTAAGCTTTTTCTTGCTAACAAATAATAATCATATATACATCCAGATATATATATAAACAAATACACAAATACTTGCAACTAATTGTGGTGCAATAATATTTAAATATATGTGTATGCGTATGTCTATTTGGTTTTTTGTTTTAATATTATTATTATGATTTTTTTTTTGTTTTTTTTTTTTTTGTTATGTTGCCTCAACTTTTTGGCATATTTGCCTGTGCAAAAGTTGCCTTTTGCTTAAGGTTCTCGATTGGAACTATCACTGAACAAAATCGAAATATCACACAATTTCATTGACTTTTTTTTGTTTGCAAATATTAAATAAATAAAATAATAAGTTATAGATGAATGTGGGTTGATGTGTTTTTGCTTCGATTTGGATTGATAATATTTAACTGGATTTTAAGAGAATGCTTGAAGGATATAAATTGAATAAAAATGTTATAGAAAAATCCAAAGGCCTTTGGTTTACATTGTATGTGTATGTGTTGGTTTTGTGTGTGTGTGTGTGTGTGTGTGAGTGGTATATCAAGTCCTGTGTAATGCGTCCAGTTCGTTGTTGTGCGTCCTGTTCTTCGAGGCGGGTGGGGATGGCGGGATGATTTGTTTGGGAGGGGGCTGTGAGGACAGAGCTTTAGTCACCGGACCGTTGATATGGCTGCAAGCAACAATATAACGTTCATATATTGTTGTTCTTGTTGTAGTATCTGTTATTTTGTATTTGTTAGTTTGTAGAACTCAAAATGTATAAGTAAAAAATGTTGCAACGCCGGAAATCAATGAAAATACACCAAAAATAAAAAAAAAACTTTTTAAAAAAAAAAATCCAAAAAATTCATAATTCAATGCTTTTGCTTTAGGTTGTGCCCTGCTCAAGCATTAAACATATTACACTTCCGCAAAAATGGAAATGGAAAAAATCGAAAGGCAGGTATTTATATATATATATATATTTGTTTTTTTTTATTATTATTTATTTGGCCTCATACATATACATAGTTTCTAGTTTGATTATGGCCAGCAGACAGCGTTGACTTTTTTTTTACTAAATTTTGTTTTCCAAATTTGTTTGTGCCGACTGTTGGGAAGTTAGGGACCTGTTTGCTTTGAATCGAGTTTGCCGGCCCACGCATTTTGCATTCGCATTAATGAAAACATTTAACGGCGCATTGAAACGCAACCAGTTTTGGCCATCCGAATGTGTGCTAAAGTAAAATGCCTGCAGCTGCAACAAACAAACAAACAACCAAAAACCAAACCAACAGCCAGTTGTGAACCGATGCAACCAATCCAAATAATCGAACAACCGATACTTGTCTGGGCTTTGCATCGCCAAGCAGTTTTCAAGTTTATGGACTTTTGACAGCTTATACGATTAGATTTGGAACGCGAGCAATCGTTGGCCAACTGTCACGTGACAAAAGCTCATCGCACAACATCCAGAACAATAAACATAAAACATTGATAGCAAAGGATTAACGCCAAAATTGCAGTGGCAGAAAAGTGAAAAATTAATAGCCCAGCGATAAGTTTGGATCAGGCTCTCAACTATTTGATTTATTCGAATTCAGTCACATTAAAGTGAAAAAACCTACACATATAAATGTTAATGTTAATGAGCAACAATATATGATACAAACATTGAATTAATAACAATATAAATATATAAATACACATATACATGCGTTTCACGTATTTAATAATGACGACGGAAATTTAATGGTCCAAGATTTCATTGCTAATCTACGGTTGAGAATCCGAAATAAGACTCACGTGATCGACACAACATTAAGTAAAAAATCATATTATTAGAAAGAATAACATAATCTAATCATAGTTAATCTTCTATGCAATAACAATATGATTTATGAGAAATTACTTCAACTACAATTATATTTATTGAAAAAGCATTTGCACGTGAAAATTCCAGCAATATTCCGTGAACACTTGAGACTGTAGTAAGTCTAAGCAAGTGCTACTCGATAATAGTATATTTGTTGAAGGAAACTTGGGAGTCCCCCATCGTTGAAAGAAAATTTGAGTTGAATTGATATGTGTGGTGTCGTTCAACATGACTGTTGGATGCTCTATCTATAAGCAGAGTTCAGAGTCTCAATTGCAGATTCTTCTTGCTTGAAAAGTGCATTTCACAATTGATTGCCAGATACTTTTGATAATCCAATGATAATTACAACACAACGTTCATTGTGTGTGTGTGTGTGTGTGTGTGTGTGCGTGTCCTTGCATGTGCAAATCACTTGAAAGTGATTTTCACTTTAAGTGCGTTTATCGCATTTAATTTAATGCTTATCACTCAAGCAGCTATGTGCCAGGCATTGAAATTGCCGTATTGAGCATTGAAGTGACTGCCCGGACCACGGGCTATTCACAATGCCAAGAAGTGCTTGCCATTGTTGTAATTAGTTTTGAACTGATTTGCTTGATAACTGATGTTCTAAAGAGTTTTGCACTCGTATCGAACTTGGCTCAATCTCTCAATCCCATAACGTCAAATCAACGTACTGGTCGGACCACACACAATATTATCGTAGATCAAATGATATTATTGAAGACAGCTCACAGATGACGGACTGAATGACAAAAACTGACAAAAATCACTCACATTCAAACTAAACTAAATGGTAGATCAAACAATTAAAACGGGGACTGCTTTCAATTGAAATGTTTCATTGCTTTTGTGTTGCTTACTCAATTGAACTGGCACATCATTTAGTTTCGATTTTAGATGCGGAACTTTTGCGATGACTACACAATTTGTATAATTATCTTTTCAACTTTAATTGACTGACAAACGCTCTCACGCATACAAATGCACTTCATTTTATTTGTTTCAATCTCCCATACATACTTAAATATATACATACATACGTATATACATGTATGTCCAAATATGTGAGTGTGTTTCTGTTTCTTATGCAGCCACACTAATGGATTCGTTATGCGTATTGCTAATGGCAAATGTTTTGCGGATGGTTTGTCTGCTTTTAGGATTTGGCTATTTCTAGGTCGAGATTCTTCCGGATAATGGAATTTTAGAAATTGAACAAGCTGTGCCGCCAATTACTTGATTTTTGATTAAATATTATTGAAAATCATGAAAATCGATAAGTAATCCAATTAACTACCTGTACACAAGCTATAAAAAGCGATAAGATCTTAACATTATTTATGATCGACAATCAAGACGAATATATGCGTATGCTCTTGTGTTATTAATAAAGTGAAGAGATGTTATTATTTTTGACACGTTAATACGGATGTTAAACAAAAAAAGGCGAAACGCAATTGGCAGTTGGCATTCGATTAAACATTCAACAGCTGCACCGATTAGATTACAAATGATCGGCAATGGGTATCGATAAAAAAATCTCATTATAAATATATATATATATATATATTTATTTACATAAATATATTTAATTGTCAGCTTTATAATATATAAAGCTCTGCTTTACTCAATAGTCTCGAACATTTGTCGTCTTGCATCTTGAAACAGTGATAAGCATTTGGGGTAGCCCTCGCGTATAGTGCAAAACCCCCTTATATGACATGTAGCTATCTGTATAAGCGCTGGAACGACGTCGTCGCCCGGCTGACGGTTATTTTGCAAAACGTGAGCCGAATGTGCGCCGTCTGCTAATTTCGATTTATTTCCATTTATTGTGATTAAGCCAAAGCTTAGAAGTCGTCCATTTATATATGAATGCACAGACAGATGTACAGATGTACATATGTATATGTGGTATAATCGCATAGTTCCCAGGCTATGATTAAACGCTTTGGATTGCAGTTGTCCGAACAAGGCGTTAATTTATGAACGACGCGCGCGTTACTTTTAATTTGAGTTCTTGAACTATTATTATTTTAAATTGCATAAATTAGACATGTGCAATTGCAGAAGACAGTGTGCTCTCTTTATAGAGGCATAAGCAGTAAGCACGTGTGTATACATATGTGTATATATAAACGCTTGTATAAGCCCTTCAATCAATGATGTTTCCACAGTGCCCAATGGGTATATTAGGTGTGTGAATAATTCGAGCAGATTACACGCATAGAATATGGCAACGCAAGCAGCTTGCAGTCACACATACGCATACACATACACATATTTGTAATTTTCCCCCTCTTCCCCTCCCCCCTTACCAACGATTATTAAAATATATTCATAGCTTGGTCATAAAATTTGTGAGCAACGTGTTGGCTACGTAACATTTCATTTCATTGATATAAAACCTGCACATATGCAAAATGAAGAGTCCAAAAGCACGTGAGGCGACAACATCTGGTCAACATCTCACAGTTAACACAGTTGGAGTTCAAGTAAGTTGAGTTGAATTGAGTTGAGTTGAATTGAGTTGAATTGCGTTGAGTTGAATTGCGTTGAGTTGCGTTGAGTTGAATTGAGTTGAATTGGGTTGAGTTGAATTGAGTTGAATTGCGTTGAGTTGAGTGGGACAGCTGTGCTGGTTGCATATAGGTGACAACTAATTTGAATAAGCGTTTACTTATATTTATATTTCAATTAGCATTTTACATTTGCATTTTTTGATGTAAACGAACTTTAAATAATGCTCAAGTGAATCCGTTCATGATAGAAAATTGTGAACAGATTGCCCAAAATGAAAACATTATAAGCCAAACCAACAAATTGGACAATGGATACTGTTTGCTGTTTACTGTTGACTGTTTACTGTGTACTGTGGCCAGTTGGATTAGGAGTGAGCGATATGCTAATTGGAAATATACATTTACATAATAACATATTTTATGCTTATATTAGTTTTGACGCCTCGCACACAAAAAGCCTTTCTATTAAAACATTTTGAGTTTGTCTGTTTGCTTATTTAATTTTGATTCACTTAACTTTATTGCCATTTATTTGACAACAAGTTTTTGAGTGTTGCTTCTATTTATTAATTATATGTCATATACAAATTCGAGGAAAATAACAGACGAATATATATCCGTATATCTATATAACAGTTTTCTGTTACATATATATATTATCTATATGTTATATATCTGAGAAAACAGAAAACTGTTGCCAAGACGCAGGTGAAATCGCCGGATTCTGAGCCATAGACATTATGGTTATTATACATTATTTGCCCAACTTGATTTATTTATGGTTCCAGCGTTATTTATTGATGAATGGAGCGAGATGAAGCAACAAAAAAAAATGACGATAAATAACAAATAAAAATAAACATTTCATTTGCTGAACTTAAACAACCCAATTTTTAGGATTACCTACGTCATCATTCTGAAAAAAAGTGTCAAATGCAACACAACAAAAGCAAAATGTTATAAAAACAAAAACCAAATCCGAACTGGAACTGTATCAAAAGTCATTCAACTTGGCAAAAGCCACAAGTTATAAACAATAACAAAACAAAATCAGTATGTTTACGCAGTACAACTGAACACACACATACATATGTACATATATATATACAATAATAAACATACATAGCGTCATCAATCTTATCATTATGGTTTCCGACTAATAACTACAACTGTTTGTCTGTGTGTGTGTGAGTGTGTGTGAATTTTTGTGAAATTGCAAACTCTCGAAATGGCATAGTCAGTTGTCATCTGCCGATTGTTTATAAACAATCTTAAGCTTAATTATCAAAATAGCTAAACTAGAAAATCATTTAAGACGATTTCAGTTCTTTGCCTTTGATGTTAGAAGTCTAAGCTATAAACTAAGTGCATTCAAATCTAATCTGGGCTTATCAGTGGCAACGATCGAAGCGTTTGTAAAAATAAATACATTATTACAATAGAAATTATATTGGGTCACCGTGCCAATAGATGCAGTTTCTTTTGCAGTACTTATTCTTAGAAAAAAAATAAAATAATTTGGAGAGGGACATAAATGCGATACGCATCTAAAATCGTTGTCATTTGATGGGCATTACGGAGTGCAGCTAGGGAAGCCAGACACAGGGCTGATTATATGGCAAACCTAGGCGTGGGGACCGGCCTCATTAGCAGCACGCAGCATTTCAACAAAGAAAATATAATAATAATAATAATAATGAGAAATTGCACACAGCACAGCTGTGCGCTTAGATTAATGTTTTTTTGTTTTTTTTTTTTGGTTTTTTGTTGGGGGAAAACAGTTGACTTAGCGAGACTAATGACAATTCAAAATTTCTGGCCAAGTGATGACAAAATTAAAGCTTGCCAACTCCCGTGTAAACGATTATGGCTAAAGAACATCTTAAACTCGCACAAATCGTAGCGGCTGAAAGAAGCCAGAGGCAAAGTTGAAAGGCTGATTAACTATAATCTCGACACTCGCAATGCCAACACCATAATAATGTTGGGGCCAAATAACTGAAACTAAGCACAGAACTTGAGTAATTAGCGGGCGAGGCAATAGCAACGGCCTAGGTGACCCCAGGCGATTCGAGCGATCCAAGCGATCCATCGATTATGGTTAGGCATACAAACACACACACACACGCACACACACACACTCGTCTATATGTTATGGCAAGCACGACTGCAAAAGCAACAGCAACAGACTTGAATGCAATTTGGCCATGAAAACGAAATGCCAGCAACATAAATTAATTATTATTATTATTATTATATTTGTATATTGTACAAATGATTTTTTCTGCTTATTTTTTGTTGTGCAAATTAACATTAACTATGCATTAATTAAATGCTTTGTTGTATTTTTAGGTCTTGCCTTTGCCTTTGCCTTTCGATTCCTTTTGTTTTATTTGATTTGGTATTTTTTTCACTCCAATTTCAATTTCAATTTCAATTTCGATTTTGGCTATGCCAAAGGGCAGCCCTACCGCGTCTGCATGTTCAAGTTGCATTTCAAAAACCTTTTCAGCAACTATGAATTGTTTGTGTACTGTGAACTTATTATGTTTAATGTTTTGCCGCAAGGCATTTTAATTGCTTTTCATTTATTTATAATTTATTGCATGCGAATTTGTTGCGGTCAATTTTTTTCGTTTGTTTGTTGGTTTTTTTTTTTTTTGCTTAATTTACATTTATCTATGGAAATAAAGAATCGCTTTTAAGATTTATTTTTAATTACTATATATATATATATATTTTTTTTTGCAAGTTCAAATTGCACTTTTAAGGTCACAAGCAGCTGGAAATATCGAAGGTAAGCTTTAGATTCGACCTGACGAGTTCTGTAAATACTAGGATACCAATAATAAGAAGGGTACTACGAATGCCAACGCTTAAGAAATCACTTGAAACAGTTGATGAAAAATAAACCGGCTCTAAATCGAAGTGGAAGGAAAATTAAAATCGACTGGAAAAACGTTGTTCTTTCTATTTTGAACACCCTCAATTAATTCTTCCCGGTGTATTTTTAAAATATTCCTATTCTTTTGTTGGCACCACATGCTGCTAGCAGTGTTGGGCAATTACATGTACACCATTATATCAGATTGCTGTTGCGTTGAAAGTGCTGCATATTTTTCATTGATTTCCGCCTGCCGTTCCACTGCCAGCCTTATAATACATACTACAAGTATGCACACTTTCAGTAACTGGCAGTACATTTTTTTCTTTTGATTTTAATGTTCTCTTATATACATTTTTCTGGGCTTACTTCAGTAGCAATAGCTTCACACTGGCACTGAGTTTAAACTTTTAGCGGTCGATTTTGGGCGATACGTGAAATTTGACGTTAGATTCTACGCGATCTCGCGCTCGACCCTTGCATATCTAATATTAATGTAATTTGAAAAATTTTTCTAAATTGTTTTTTTTTTTATTTGGTTTTTTAATTTTACTTGATAACTTTCGCACAAACAAAAACAACAAAAAAACACAATGAAATTCGTGACAAAAGGGTTCGTCGTGCAGTTTCCGTAAGTGGGGTTCCGTAATTTAGTACGTTTATTTTGTTTTGGTATGCTGCTTTTTTTTCTTTTTTATTTTTGTGTAATATTATTGTGCTCTTTCTCGCTCTTTGACGGCGTCGTCTACACCGTACGCCGGGATATCGTACACTGAATGTCCAAAGACGGCAGACACTTGTTATTATAACGCGTCAAAGCGTTTCATTTAGCGTCGCAGCGACGCCGACAGAGACTGCGACTGAGACTGAGACAGAGACAGCGACGGCCAGTCAAATCGCTGAGCGCAAACTCAACAGCGCAACCGATCTGGCCGAATCAATAAGCCAAGCGAACGACTTTGACTCAACGTTCGACGGCCGTCGACAATCAGCTGGCAGGCAGACAGCTAAACTTCGAGCCTCCCGGCCAGAAGCGAACGTGGCGTCGCTGATAAGCAGCAGGCCAAGACTTTGTTGCCCTCACAGACGCAGCACGATACCAACGCCGACTTCGCTGCTGGCAACTTATTATCAAAGGCAATCAATTTCAGTTGATGATGACAAAGATTGTCAAAGCCAAAGCCAAATGGCAATGTTATCAGTTTATCAGTAACGTGAAAACAACAAAAAAACAAAAACAAAATCAGAAAACACTCGCACGACAAGATCAATGAATGAAAATGCTGCCGGTGCTGGCATCGGCGTCGGCATCAGCAGCACCAACGGCAGCGACGTCACATTGTCGTGCACACCGTTAGAACGAACGACATTTTGTCGATTCGGCGACACTCGGCTCGGCTTGTCGCTTTGACAATCATCACATTTTGACGGTTAGTTGACTCATTACTCATCATTATTGTCAGTACGAAAGAGTTACGACCAACAGACTCTGAACAGATAACTGACAAAAAAGAAAAGCACAAAAACCGACGAACAATCTATTATATATTTTGAAAAGTACAAATAAATAAATGTATTTGCCCCGCAGTAAACAACAAGCCACATATTTGGTTAATGGGTTAATTTTTTGTATTAAATGGGTTTTGGTCCGGAGGGAATTGAATGTGGCTCAATTTTTGCCACTACGAGGCCGGACGTTAAGTGAGTTTTAGATCGATTTGCTTTTCGACACGATCCCTGCGTTAGGCATATATTTTAGTGTCCCACACCTGAGATGCAACTGACAATCAAAGTCAATCATAATATTAAATGCATAGGCATAAATAACAGCTAGACGTAAATCGCCGATGTGAGCGAGAAAAACATGAAAAGCGTTTTAGCTTTTGAGTTTGGCAATTAACGGTGCCATGCCCCCAAAAATGACGCACTACTGCGACACACACACACACACACATGCGGCCAACAATTGTATTAAGTATATTGTTATAAACAATGTATGTATGTGTAGACGCATACGTTCAATGAATACAACAAATTACAAAAAATTGCTGCCAAAAATACAACAAAAAAAAAATATATACATATATATATATAAAAAAAATAAAGAAACTGACTTGCCCGCATCCGGATAATTGGTATGCGTAGGTCCAAAACTGCTGATTATTGCCCATTTCTCTAGCCATCTCGCTTGCGCACTGAAAGCCCCGCGGCTTTAATTAATAATAAGCAAAGCTGTGGATTTATTTTTGGTTTGACTGAAATCATCTCAAGAATGGATTTGCTGCAGGATGTAGTCTGAAGTGTTTTAGAGTTGCCCCATTCATTTCATGTATGTATATATACATATAATTGCGAATGCAAAGTGGTGGACGATTGGGAAGAGACTCTTGGCAAAATTGTGGAGTGGCAACAAGTAGAGCCATAAATAAATATTTATAAATAATTGACACGCTGATAATAAGAGCAATCAACAAGATCAACAAACAAACGAATGACCAACAAAAACGGTGTCTATTTACGACAAACCTAAAATTAGTAATCATTGATACATTAATAATAATGCCTTTTTATTTTTATAGTTTTATACATTTATTCTCGACTATATTTAGCATTTCAATGGTCTCTAGCCATATATCAGGTTATTCGCTATTTGATTTTAGCTTACCAACATCTTATTTTGGTTATGAATGACGAAGGTATTAGCCAAATACATATTTAAGATAACTATATTATGATTCAGCTTATCACAGATCATCTGTGGCTCAGGATAGATGAAGACGATTGCAACAAAAAAAAAAAAAAACCTTACTCGGGGACTTCTCGTGCAACGGATCTGGCATTTAGGTGCCTTCTTCACGACAAACAATTGCGGAAACAGTTGGGAAATGCACAAAAGCAACTTGCACGTTTCTTTTTGTATGGCCGCTTATCAGATGCCGATCGCTGCACTCACCTGCCAACGCGTTCTGCGATCGGATTGTTGTTGCTGGGGTGGGGCGGGGACTCACACACGGTGTACTTTTGTTTTTTTTGGTTTTTTTTTATACTTTGATACCGATGGTATCATGGTATATAGGATGTGTGCAATGTCCGCCCGCCATGCTGTCTGTCCGTCTGTAGCAACTTTTTTCGACACCTTTCGAGATAGAGACTTGAAACTTGGAACATATACTGGTCTGTGCGCGGGACAGACAAAGTGTACAAATTTGAGTCCACTCGGAAGCTCGGAAAGCGATAAATGTATGAAATTCAAATCGATAAGTCCACATATCTTCCACAATTATAAGGCTACAGTCACCAAATTTGTTTGGTAGGTTGTGGGCGATGTCCTTCAAAGATCGGCATATGCCACCACGGCACCACGCCGGTACTAAACATTTAAAATGGCTATATCCTCCGCAGTATTTGAGTTAGACCCGCAATTTGAAAGGCAAACTGTTCTTTGCTACCTGGTATCCACTGGTATTCCTTAGGGCATCAAAGTATTTCGCAGTCGGTTACGGTTACGACTGCAACATACTCTCATGTTTTAATTTACTTTTATTTTCAGTACGTGTGGCGGTGGCAACTTTGCAGTGAATTACTAGAACAAATTGTATGGCATTTAGCCGTAGTTGTTTATCGACAGACAATTGACAAGCTGACAAAGGGGATTGAGTAGTGTGACGGATGCAAGGGACCGGGGGCGGCAGCGGGAGAGTGATCGACGTTCAAACAAATTGTTGGATAATGGTCAATCAAGTGCCGACGATGATCACCGATCAAATATCAACGTTTCAACTATTATTGTCTGTTTGACAATACGGCATGCAAATGTTTCCGCAGCCGCCCCATTTGACCAGTCCAGACCTTCAACTTGAACTTGCAACTGCTCAATTTATTATAGGCAAATGCTATACGGCATCGAACCGAATTAGCAGTGGCAATTGCTACATGCATTATTGCGGTCCAAGTCAATTCGACAGATGTAAAGTGCTTAATTGTGTTTTGGGTAACTTTCGATTGGTGGCCCATGTTTCGTAAGCGTTTTGTTTGTGTTGCATAAATCTCGAAGGTAGCAATGCGCACTTTTGCAACTGAGGAGCAACCAGCGAACAACAACTAGCATTTTAAAGGGTCTCTGCCCAATCAAAGTGAAGTAGCAATCGGCGTCGCGCCTGTCACTTTCAATTGACAATCGAATCGGTTATTCAGTTATTGATTGCGTATTACCCTAGTGATGTGCCCAACATTTGTAACTATATCTAGCCGAATCTATATATATAAAAAGTAATAAACACTTGAGCATATCTGGGGAAGACCTGTTCTTCTGATGACATAACAGGGAGTTTTTGGTATACTTATTAGCTTGAGTCATGTACGATCAGCGCCAACAAATATATATATATACCTAATAATGGTATGAGGTATGCAAATGAATCTCCACAAACATTTAAAGTGACAAATTGCATTTGTTTGTCAGGCACAATAAATATAAAGCCCCCTTTTCCGCACGATCACGAACGACAAAAATCATTTTTCGTAAATTCCACATTAAGAAGTGACTCCCCTCCATATTAAAAAAAAAAAAATTTTACGATCTCGACAGACAAATTAAATTGACCAAACAAAATAAATCTTAAAGTGCTGCGACACTCATACTAAAGACAGTATCTAAGACTCCTCTATTATTTCAACTTAGGTATAGCTAAGTTATGCCTAACATCCAGTAAATGACAAAATTTGTCTCAATTTATTTGTCTTTGCGATTAATTAATTAATTAACAACATTTATTCATTTCTATTATGCTTTCAGCATTAAATTACAATAAATTATGACAAACAAATAAGTTATTATTATAATTGGGGGAAAAAGCTAGCACTGCGACCTATAAGGTCTATTGTGCCCCAACAAATCAGTTACAATAATTACATTTTAATTGTATTCTGAATTGTGTCTGAAAAATAAAGTGTTTGAGACCAAGGTGTCATAGCATCGATACGAAATTTGATAAATTTCTAATAATCGCACTTATGGAAAAATGTCGAGGCAACAAGATAACATTCTGGAGACAGCCGAGTATGTAAGAAGTTTTTAAAAATAATCATAGCTGATACAAAGAAATAGATTGGTTTCGATGCAATCTAGATTGCCACTATTATTGTGCTGGGCTGGACACGTGCCTGTGTCCAGTGGTCAACGGGATGATTCACATTCAATAAATATCGTTGGCAAATAAATGGATGATTGCGGTTATCAGAACTTAAGGTTGAAGTAGTAACGATGCTGACGCAAAGAGAAATCAGATTTGAAAAAATCAGTTAACTGTTGTTCGATTACTTTGCATGCCACTTGAGATACCTGATACATAGATAAAGATACTACGTACACAGATTTATTTAAGTACACAACAAACCCTCAATCAACACAATCCACTCAAGTGGCAACTTGGAATCACTGTTAATTGAAAATGGCCACCCCTCCGCCGCCCATCCACACACACACACACACATACAATGTATGTACTTAAAAAGTCTCACGTGATATTCCCAAAATATGTGTATATAATTTCTAAATAATCTGCGGTAAACGAATATATATACGTATAGAAAAAAAAAACTAAGTGACTTCAACTTTCCTATATCCATTTCCTTTTCGACCATTGAACTTATTTCTGATAGCTGTGAAAAGTTTTTCTTTTCTTAACAGGGTATCTTGATTTTGTACTGTCACATTTGGATATTTATGTTAGTACCCGTATGTGGGGTCCCGAAATGTCCGATCTTAATGTGAAGTGGAGGACCTACATATATGCATACATACATACATACATGTCTTCACATTTGTATGTATGTATATGTACATATGTGATTTACAACAAATGACATATCGGGCATTTTCAGCTAAAGATAGTCATTAATAAAAGTGATTCCCATCTAGCTCCCATGTGGAGGACCCCTTTCATCGCCTGCTTTCGATTCAATGGTTGCTGCAAGCGATTCGTATATATGCTTCGGTACACCCTGTACTCACGTGGGGTATGCATACGCGTGCCGACAGCAAGGGCCATCTTTAAGGGTTATCTAGTATATGTACTTCCTCTACAAGACTATTGACAACATTTCAGTCATTTACAAAGTGGAATTCCTTTTGCAATTTGCCACTTTACATAACCTCGTAAATCTTTATAGGGTATTTAGGCGTTCAAAGCAGTTACTTCCTTGAGTGCATGTGTGTTAATAACCAAAATGTATTCGTCGACACGCGTCATTTGACTTGATTGGTATGTGAAGCGGTAACTCAGTCACACAGATACTCAGATACACGCACACACAGATACAAGTACAGATACAGATACAGTGCTGTATCGTTGCACTGGAGTACAACCACTTGGGGACACAGAGCTTATTCTTAACAGCAAACAATACAATCACTCCCATAATACCAACAATAACAATGGCGACCACAACAACTGCAACAAAAATGACCTTACCCCTGAGACTTCAGTCAGGGCAAGTAAATGTACGGAGTCCATGTGCAATTAGATAACAACACCAAGAACAAGCAAGTGGCAACAAGTGTTAACAAGTCAAAAAGAAAATAAAAAAATAACCGAGAAACAGGCGCCAGACAATTATGTCCAACAGCAAATATAAAATTTGTTACAATTTTATTTTAATTACATTGCATCTCATATTCCCATTGGAAAGTTTGCAAATAACAGTGATCGATTTACAGCGGAGGCTTATCAGTCCGGCTATGGGCCACACACAGAAACTGATTGCCACGAATGCCTAGGACAACTCTGTTTGTGACTGTTGATCGTGTTTGGAGGCTTAACCTTTAATCGGAGCAATAAACCAAAAAACAAGGCACAATTATTGATTGCGACGTCAGTTATTCAATCTGCGATACAAATCACACCAACATCAAACGAATTGGACTCTGCTTGAAAACATGCAACACAAAATAATAATCCAAAAATAAATGAATATTAATAATACATAAATAAGAATAATAAAAATGGGAAAACAGTGCCAGTTATCGATAGAATGGAGTCAACTTGGTGAACATATGACAATCGATTACTTATATTGTAAATTGAAAGACTCCAGCTCTTATAGTCATGGATATATCGACTCCGATATTGATATTGATCAAGAACATATACATTATGGGATCGGAGATGATTCCTTCGCATGTTAAAGTCTTTTGCTTATGTTCATTATACCCGGAGCCCATTCAGAGTATAACACGCCAATTTCAGCAAAAAGCAATCTCAACCAAACTGAACAACTTAGTATTGAGTGTAGATTTTAAAATTACTTCTATGTCGCAATGCATTTGTGGATTGTTTACAATGTCTTGACAATGCGCGTTAGCTGATTCCCCAGAAAGCTAGACTCCATATATTTTACGATAGAGAATTGCGTGTGACTGAGGTCGTCATTCACAGAAGTTGGTAATAAACAAACCTCTTATCAGTGTGTAATCAGCAATTCAATAATGAAGAGAAATTCAGCGAAACTGTTTTTCAACAACAATAATGTAAAATATTTTACGATGCGCTCGGCACGGTAAATGGGAACGGGTTGCTGTGGATGATTCACGGCCAATTGATAACTCACAATATTGAGGAGAGCGGCGGCCCACGGTCTGCCCGAATGCAACTACGCATTTGGTCAAAATGTGCGCAGCAATCAATGAAAATTATACATCAGTTAGATAAAAAAAAAACAAGAGAGAACGCTGATACCCGAAGTAATACCACCTGGCAACAGGTAGCAAGGAAATAGCTTGCAGGTTTGCCATTCAAGTTGCTTTGGATTAAGGCTTTTGTGAATTTTAGGGGTGGGAGTGGCTGTGCCCGACCAAAAATGATGGAGGACGACCTTATTAATCCACATTCCAAGCTTCCTAACTACAGATCTTAAATGGCAGGAGATAAAGGCTTTGAAGGACATCGCCAACAACATACCAACCAAATTTGGTGACTGTAGCCTTGTAATTGTGGGAGATGTGTGGCTTTACCGATATGCAATTATCGATTTTATCGATTTCATAGCCCCCAAGTGGACGTAGCAGTTAAATTTTACCACTCTGTCCCGAGCACACCCCAGTATATGTTCCAGGTTTCTTTATCTCTAAGGGTGTCGAAAAAAGATGAGTTCATTCAGACGAACATGACGTTGACTATGATAAACATTTTTGCATATAATAAAGACTGTAATAGTCGATTGGGCTCGACTAAAAGATTCCCTGTAATCAGCTGTTATTTATTTTTCATTTAATATAACCCAATATAACAAGGGTTCTTCTAATCGAATATTCATGATTGTGGCTTTTATTGCTATCCGAAAAACATTTCTATTGATACACAAGGGATCGAAAATGCTTCTTCTTGCGTTTTATTGGATAACCAAACCAATATTACCCTTTTTACACCATTTAATGGGTCAGGGTATGCTATCTTTATCTGATTTATTGTTTTCAACGGTTTTCGAATACCTTTTTAAAAGGGTATACAAAGTAACAGGTCGATTTTAAATTATAATATGCCCGAAAGTATGCTCGGATATATTTTTTGGAGATGCAAATTCTTCAATAGAAAATACGAGTATAGATAATGCTATTTGCCTGGAAATTATATATAAATGATGCTGCATTTTTAATAAATAAAGAAAATCTATCTGAAAACTTAAACAAGGTTGGTTGTATACAGCACAACGAATTATTTTAATATTACAATAATATTAAAATTTTAAATTGGTATTTCAAGCAAAATCAATTTTTGCGATTTATTTTTTGTAGAATGCTAGACGAAATCTGTAGTTTTATCAAACCATATATAAGACCATTTTAAAAACATAATTACGAAGAAAATTTATTTAAATTTAATATCAAATTTGTTTTGTTTGCGAAACATATTGAATTTAATAATCTAAATAGTTGTTCAGATCTGGTTGTATTATCATAACAAAATAATACCTACTTGTGTACATATACATTTTAATATGTACATATTTATTAATGTTTGCACGTGTGTGTGTGCAATATATGATATTTGCATACACACTATGTATGTAACTAATTTGAAGGTGTTTCTGCTGAATGTGGAATAATCGTAGATGCTGATAAACAAACTTTATCATTAGCTCAAGTGTTCTACAGGCACACATACATATCAAAACAACAGCGATTCTGTGAATAATCATAAACAGTAAAGATAAAGCGATGACGCCTTTGAAGTGAACTAAAAATTAAAGTTATATTCTTACAAAGAACCATTTAAAGTCTTTGTTGCAATATGCACACATTTTCAAATTCATATTTATGTAGATTTACCACCCATTTGGATGCAGATGATCCCTTGAGCATTCGGCAATGTCGCTTGCCAGCACTCGGACCTTAAACATACCTGCCGCACCATCGCTCTCATCGTTGTCGTCGTTGGCAGCATAAGTGTCACTGTTCAGCAGCGGGGCATAGTCGCAGCGTTGGCTGCGTCTGCGACCCCGTCCGCCCAGCCTCAGCAACTTTTCCATGGCATCCAGAGTTATCAGAAAGATTTGGATGTATCTTAGCTACTATAACTGCATTTTTTAAAGCAGCACGATCAGTGGCAATCATCAATGTTAATGTTAACTCACATTCGCCGCTGAACGTTGTCTATGTGGCGCTATCTGCGCTAATTGAATGTTGACTGCGACGCAGACAGCATTGTAGCTGCTCACAAATAAAATGTCTTGCTTTCAATGCTGTTAGCCAGCAGCAGCAGCAGCAGCAGCAGCAACAGCAGCACCAGCCGCAGTTACTGTATAATCTATTTCTTCTATGCACACAAACTCGACTTGCGCTCTCAATCTTTCGCTTGTTATAGCTTATACACTCACATACGCAAACAAACCTAGCGTCGCGGCCTTTGCGAATTAGGCAAACGAGAAGTTAAGCATCAAAAGTCAAACTGCTCTGTCAAAATGTCAACCGGCCCACACAAAAGCAGCATAGCAACCAGCAGTCGACACAGTCATTTGACTTGCAGGCACCGACTACTACAATAATAACAATAATAATAATAGTATATGAACCACAAATGAAAGTGGACTCGACAATAGCGAATGTTGCGATTCTCTCCTCGCCTATATGCTCCAATTAGCACAACTTTTCATTATTATTCAATATAAATACTAAGTCTGAAATATCGATAATCTCACCTTGAAAATATGCATTTCGAAAGGAAAGGACCTACCGCTTCACACATATAATTGAAAATGGAATACATTTGACAACCAACAATTTTAAATGTAATTTTATAATCATTTTCAATCTTAAATAACCACGACGCATTGTATGTTGAAATAAAAAATCAAAATGATTGGCATCATTGGCAGTATGTACAGAAAATAAAAGAAAAACAAGAAGAATAACAACTGTCTATCCAAGGTATGCCAAAGATTACATATTACAGTATTCTTGCATAATCTATTTTTGTTTGAGTCTTGAATCTGTTACAAAACTGCATGACAAAATTATAGCATCTTCGGCAGGGGTATAAGGAGTAGACAAACCCAAACGCTCGAGCGACTTTTATGTGAGTCTCAATTATAGTTTTGCGAGTAAAAGAAAGAAATACGCGAAAGGCGCAGATCCGCTTCACGTAAGCCCTTGAAGAAGCGAGAACGCAAATGATTGCAACGCAAGGCGCTGCGCAATGCACTTCAGTCAGATAAAAACAAAAATTTCGATGCAGTAAGAACGCAGGTGTTAAAGAACACTTGAAGCAATCACTCTCTCTCTCTCTTTCTCTCACACACAGAGGGGCGCACACGCAAGCGTCGGCCACTTGAACAGCTGTGCTGCGTGGTCCGTTATGCGCCGGTGCGTCGACAGTGAATGCGAAGCCAATAGCCGACAATGGCAATGACTGGAAGAGGGTCGCTAGCGAAGTGTTTGTAGTAAGCAGTATATGCAACAACAACGACAAAATGCGACTGTAAGCGATAATGAGTTGAAAATGTAATTGCAGGCTTGATAGATAATTAAATTAAAAACATATTAGTAACAAATACATATTGAAGAATGTTTAAGATAAAGCATTCATTAAAAGCTGTGTGTGTGTGTGTGTATCTATTTATGTATAAGATATGTACATAAGGGTGTGCATGTATTTGAAAACCAAAATAGCAGGCTAACTAAAAGCCAAAGCAAATGTAATTAGAGCATTTAATTAAATTAAATAATTTGTCAATGTGATGTAAATGCAACTAAAACTAAATACAAAAACTACAACTAAATATAAAATCATTCGAGGTGTCTATAAATAAGAAGGATCGCAAATAAAATAACAGTGATAAAAATAGCTTACGTATGGGCCTGCGACGCATTGTGGACGCACTATTCTCGCCGCCACTGTAAATGTGGCTGTTAATCGGCTTCATGTTGCCCTCGGGAACCAAGTGGACGACGACGTCGACGATGATGACTGACAACAACAAGTAGGCGCAAATTTTTGCAAAGAAAATATGTAAAAAGAAAAGAACCAAAAGAAAGATATGTATGTTGGTTGTAATTCTACACAATTATGTGTGTATGTTTGTATGTATGTATGTAAATCAAAAATCAGTGATATAGCTCGTGGCACCAACAAAAAAAAAATATTTGACCAGGCCCAATATTATAGCCACGCACTCTACACGAAAATGCAGATGAATAATATGCATAGACACTTTTGCAACCGGTTGGAGCGAGAGCTAGAGAGAGAGAGAGAGCTGATTTTCTACATCCAAATTGGAACTTTACCTTTCCTGCTGACGCGACTAGTTTCAATGTTCAACGACAACTAAAAGCCCAACGCAAAACATCTGACGCTGATCGACAAAGAACAAAGAACAACAACTGCAGCAGCCGCCAAAGACTATAACAAATGCGAGCTGCGAAAAGGAAGCAAAATTTATCTTTATCATAGAGAAACACGCACACACAAAGAGACAGAAAGAGCGTAACAAGAACTTTAAGCTCAAAACCAGAACCAGAACCAGCAATGCCTGCGAAAACACACCAAGTCCCAACCGAATGATACATGTCAAACATAGAAACGGGCGAAACGGGTATATGCATTCATATGTATGTATATCTATATATGTATATATATATATATATATATATATATCTATATGTATATATATATGTATATATATACAGCTGCGGTCAAAATAATAGTGGTGTTGACATATGGAACATGTCAAAAAAGTACTTGATATATAAATGAATATGTAATAGTATTCTAAATCATTCACAGATAACAAACTATCCAGTTGGTATTTAACGGAATTAAAGTTTTATTAATTTTAAAGATTTTTTTGAGGTTCCCATTTAGCAGTGCAATGTCTGCCGCGCCCCATTTTATCACCACAAAAAGGGCCATATTTTTATGAAATGCTTTTGAATAAGCAAATAGGTCAATAATGTATTATTTCACTCAAAAAACTCTTAATTAACTCGTCCAGTTTGGACATTTCGACTATTTTCACCACCAATACCATTATTTTGACCGTGGCAAAATTGCGACACTTCGCCAAATTTGCCCAGCACGGAAGACAAACAAAAGGAATACGTTAAATACAAAAAAGGGGTGTGAGAAGATGTATCGACGAGTTAAATTGTAAAAGGAATCGAAGGGATTATGAAAGGAGTTATGAAAATATTGAGTATTTGCAATGTATGAAGTAGCACTGCTATTATTTTGACCTCAACTGTAGACAGAACTGTATATATATATATATGTATATGTATGTGGGGCTCGTTTTGACTCACATGAAGTTATCATAGAGCCAGCAAACAGATAAGATATTTACGTTGATGTGCAGGACACGACGAGCGTTGCACAACGACAATTTTGTTGATAAGGGCAAATACGATTTTGTTTAATCAATTAACTGCTTTGCCAGCAAGCGCCGAAATCAAAAGAGAGTGGTACAAATAAATGAGAGAGCAATAGTTTATCTGCGTCGCATGCGCCCCTAATATGTGTGTGTGTGTGTGTGTGTGAATGTTTGGCCTTGCTTGCAAAAGATTGCGAAATTGTTTGCCATACATAGCCCTTGGCATTGACACACACACAGACACTTGACCTCAACACCTGAGCGTGATAATCAAAGGGAATCAAAAAGATAAGAAATACAGGCAAGCGCATATAAAGACAGATGCCTATATTAAAATCGCGTGTTCGATGCAGAATGATATAACTAACTAATTCACATAGAATGTCTGTAAAAAAAAATTAATGCGTATCGTGTTTTTAAATTGGTTTGAATTATGGTAAATTTCCATATTTCCACTACAATAACTAAGCCTGACCAATTTGCTAATAAGTATGTACACACAAATTTATTGAAATTAAAAAAATATATATAAACAAAAATTAACAAAGCTGCCCAGAGAACAATCTAATTTCAATTTCATTCGCAGCGAAATGCCGCTAAATGTGTACATGGCTGTGTCTGTGTGAGCACATGGCATGCATTCACACACACACAGTCACACCGTGTAAACAACGTGATATTTATGTATATTTTAGTATGCATAAAAGGATGAGATTGCTGTCATTTGATTAACTGCTTATTGATTTGACAGTTGTCTTTATACACCCACCCACACACACACACACAGACACAGGCATAACACTTGTCAGTTGCACAGAAGCTTTCAATTGCCTGTTACTTTATATGTATGTTTGATATTGATTTTTACCAGTCGGAGGCGAATGCAAGTTTGAGAAGAGCGTGGGAAAATAACTGCACTCTGCAGCTGTCTGTCTGCAGCGACGATGAACGTTGATGAGCAGTTAGCCTTTTATGCCGAATTTCATAATCGAATTAAATTCGGCAATTATTTTTTGATAGGCTGATTGAGTGATTTATACGTAATTTGGTGAAAATATTCGTTGCAGTAACACGTGTAATTGAATGGACAGTGCTTGTACATATACATAACAGAAATTTGCATGATTTTTCGCATATTTAGGAGGTGTTGTTTTGGATATTTCATTATTTGTTGTGTTACATTCTCCTTTTCTTTTTCGAGACAAAAAAAGAAAAAAAAATAAAAGTATTTCCGCTGAATGTGTGCATGGAGAAATGGCACAACAAATGAGACATTGAGAGATAGAGAAGACACTCGAACACTGAACAAAAATGAACACACTTACAAGATAAAGAAATCAACAACGAAAATAACAACATTTAACAATTTTAAAAGCGCACTCACATCTCTTCCAGACAACTTTAGTCGCGGTAACAGCGTGAACCTGAAGTTTACTCGCTTCATTGACTTACAATTTCAAACTGAAGGCGACGTAGCAACAACAACGATGAAAAGCGTCAACAACGACGACACTTTCCACCCCATTCTGGCGCACAATGAACAACAACAGAAAATACAGCATGCAAATGAAAAAGCCACTTTCGTTTCCAATATCGTGCAGCAGGCACGACAGCTAATCGATAACTCTGATATCGATGATTTGGGTAATAATGTTGCACATTTTGTGAAAATCAAATATATGTATATGGCTCGCGCAAAAAGTATTCCCACAAAATCATAGCAATAAATTAAAAGAAACACTTGAAAAATGTAATTTCTCAACCAAGTTAAGCTAAGTTTAACAAATGTTCGGCTTCGTTCACTGTCATCCCATCATTATTCTCATTCCAGACTATCGATCAATTACTTAGATTTTAATGATCAATCGTCTTCGTGGTTCCAACTGTGCTAGTAGTGTACTTTTGAATCGAAAAGAATTTAGACTAGTTTTGCAGGAGCGCGCAAGTTGCCTGCATACATACATCTAAAGTTCCGTGGAAGGAATAAAAGCAAAAAAGGAAAAACACTCGTTCGTCTTGTTTTTTAATATTTTCTTCGTTTTTTTTTTTAAATATTTGTGTACACGTGTACATATATTTTGCTCTTAATACGTGTGTTGCCCCAAGTCCCTCTCCGCTCAAAAGGGTGGCTAACGAACAATTTAAATTGGAAATTTTGTGGCTTAACGATTTTGAGTGCTTAAATTATTTGCTTCTGGGTGAGTATTAGTCTTGAAAACCTATAAGATTATTACAATTAAACTGTTTTTTCATAACTTATGAAAGTCGAACAAAAACAATTATAAAATGTATGTATATGCACAAATTATATGTATTCATATACATATATATGGATTGTGTATGTATTGTCTATATATTCTGTTTTTGCATTAGAACTGCGCAAGCAACACACACGTACAGAATGTATGTATACGCAAATGTCGAAAAAGTAACGGTACTGTGCTGCTCAAGCGTTCGTTGCTCCAGCCACATTAGCTCATGTGTGTGTAGAGCAGAATCAAGAGCAAAATAGTTTTGCAAAGTGAACGACCAACAAATTTAAAGATGGCGGCGTTCATCAGTTTGTGAAAGAAGACGCAAAAGAAACAGAAATAATAAGTAACTAGAACAGCAACTAGAGATGGGTGCGTGTTTAATAAGAATATTCGTATATATTTTCATATCCAATATTGTGATCACTCTTTTTTTATATGTGTTAAAAGTTATTCCGCTAATTCGAATGGAATTGTATATTATAAAAGAATTAAACCATAAATAATTAAACGGAAATTAGTTTTTAGCAAATAGCAGCGAACATTGCTCAAAAGTGAAACATGGCCATGCAGTTGAAGCGTTCGATTACTCCTGGAAGCCGTCAGGCTCCCGATCCGTATGACAAATTTCTTGAGACCCATTCCATGTACCGCAAGCACACGGCCAGGGATGCATCATGCCTATTCCGAGTTATAGCCGAGCAGATGTACGACACCCAACTGCTGCACTATGAGGTCCGTTTGGAGTGTGTGCGCTTTATGACACGCAAGCGCCGCTTTTTCGAACAGGTGAGCAGCAAATGCCTAAAAAAAAAACATCTATAACTGATCCTAGCTAGATGAATACTTAACCTACTCAAATTTGAACTTGAATTGAATCGCATGTTGATAGGATGTGCAAGGCGATTTTGACAGTTATTTGATGGATTTGGCTAAGCCCAGGACATATGGCACCTTAGTGGAGCTGCGCGCCCTTTGCTGCATGTATCGGTGAGTGAAGACAGAGCAATAAGCACCAAAATGCCAGCACAAAAGATATGAGGAATGCATTAATTAGCAAATTATTTTAGTCGCAACGTTGTCTTGTTGGAGCCATACAGTTTGGGCGCAGTTGTTACGTTTAACAAGAACTACCAGGACAAATTTCGGGTGTTTTACACCAATGAGGTTCATTTCGATTCCGTCTACAAATTTAGCTACATTCAAGATGCGGCCATTTGCCAGGGTAAGTAATATACGTATTTACGTATTCCATATTAAGCTGGCATCTATATTATATTGAGTCCACATCATTTTGCAGCAATAAGTTTTAAATTGCTTTACAAGATGCTCTTCAAGCAGCCCGATGTCAATTATGCCGTTGAGACAATGCTACATCCCCAAACCTTCGATTGGGGCAACTATCAGGTGGCGATGGACCCGAGGGGCTACATTAAGAGCATTAACTGTCGCGATGGGCGCACCTTTCATCTGGATATGCCCGAGGATACCAAGTGCATACTGGAGGACGGCAAGCTGTGCTATTTTCACAACAATAATGTGCCAGACTACAATACAGCAGCATCTGCATCTGCATCTGCATCATCATCGTCACTCTCATCCAAGTCGCGTGCCTTTGATATGTCGTCGAATAACATAATAACACTGAAAAAGAGCTTGGAGTTGCTGTATGTGTGTCCCAATCGCCTGAACTCTTGTGTGCGTCAGCTGCTGGACGATGGTGAGCAGTCAGCCGTTATATAGGATATATCACACTATATTCAACTAAATCCGTGTGCTCAAGAAATCGAAATTATTTTTTTTTGCTTTTTTTTTATGTGAGCCCTCCATGTCGAGTTATTTATTTATGAAAATATCTACTGTTTTCTTGTTTCCTAAAATATTTAATAACCAAAATCATTGAAAGCCCCATAATTCAATATCTTCTGTTTATTTGTGGTATACGTGTATAAAATATATATTTTGTGTTATACAATTTTGCTTATCTTAAACATACAGATATATTAATATAATTGTAAATTTACGCAGGCACCACGCCTTTTCCATATAAGGTGGCCAAAGGACTGGATCCTTACATTTATCGCAACATTGAGTTTGATAGCTGGAATGATATGCGCAAGGAGGCTAAGCGGTACAATGTCTACATCAATGACTACAATTTTAAGGTAAAGGTAGTAAAGCAGCAACTAATCCAATCTGGTTGCAGTAGATAATGCCTTTAATGTTTTTGGCCATCCTTATTCCGGTTTCCTGCTCCCCATTTTTCAGGCGGGCGCCAAATGCCACGTGGAGTTGCTGATCGGTGATGGCAAAGAGATGTACATATGCCACATTCAAAAGATTTATAAGGACAAATCCCTCTGCATTGTACATGTCGAGAAATTTGCAAAACAAATATTGGTAGGCTTACCAAAGCTGCACATCTAATTGTTATTCCAGCTAGCCAACTACTAAAGCTGTCTTGTTCATTATCTATTATCATTATCTTTCCAAACACTGATTGATTTCCTCTCCGTTTCCTCGTGTTTAACAGGTGCCCTACTCGTCTTTGCATCCGTTGCCGCCAAACGAGTTCCGGCCATGGGCGGTGCCACACCGCTATGGCTGGCAGTCGCAGCGCATGCAACTAACCTACAGGAATTTTCCCAACTTTAAGAAGACCAAGCAGTACAGCGTCAACTACCTTGAGGCCAGCAATTGCGAGTATATGCAGTATCTGCAGCTGAACAACTACTATGGCTGTCACCCGTTGTACAACGGACAGCGTCCGAACTCTGCGCGGCATGAATCTGAGAGAGTTGACCAGGCCGTGCAGCGGGAGCAGCATGCACAGCCGCCACCGCCGACCCAATCAATGGAAGCTGGAACAGCACCAGTGCTGACACATCCGCAGCAACAGCAGCCAGGAACGGCTCAGTTGGCTGTGGCTGGGTCAATGGGTCATGGTCAATCGACGTCCCCGTGGCTGGGCACGCCACTGCCCCTGCACCACCTGACCGAGGCATATCAGGCGGATGTCTATCCGGGACTGCCGCCGCCGCAGCCTTCAGCGGACGGCATGTTTATGCACTATGGCGGCTATGCGCAACCGTTGCCGCTGCCGACATTTGCGACAACACCATATATGATTGGGCCACCGCAGCCGGCAACACTGGCGCCGCTGATGCTGCCCCCGCCCAACAGCAGCAATAGCAGCAGCAACTGCACCACCAGCAGCGTCTCCAGGACAATCGCAACGAGCTGCAGCAATGCCCAATTGGGTGCACTGCACTTGTTCTACAACACGAGCGCCAATATGCACATGTCGCAGATACAAGCTGCTCCCAATCCCAACGAGCAGATGCGCATATATGGCAACGGCATCAATCACAACCAATCGAACAATCAAAATCATTACAATACCACTGACCACCTGCAAGTGGCGCCACAAAAGGAGCGCAACGTAGAAAATTTGGCATTGGTAGCCAACTGCTCGTCTACACCGCCGCCATCGCCTGGAGCAGCAGGTCCTGTGTCCAGCACTGAGCCAGCCGCTGGGAAGAAGGTGCGCACTTGGTACAAGAGTGGCAACAAAATGCGTTCTGGGGTACGGCCGGAGCAGCTGCCTGATCTAGGCAATGATAAACAGCAGCTTTCGCATGCAATAATGTTGCCAACGCCGTCGCCATCGCCCAACACTCAAGGCAATAAGTTCGACTTTTATCCGACGCCTCCGACAGCATCTCAGCAACAAGGACAGGCACCGATGCCACATTCGATGTTCTTTGCCCCCATCAGGGCTGGGCAGGTAAGCTATATGGGAAATGAAATGCAAATTGTATGTTGAGCTCAGATCACACATGTATTATATTAATATATAATCATTCCTTTGCATTCCATTCAGAATCCATATGCTTGGCCCATACAAGGCATTGCCTCGCCATCCGGTGCAGCTAATATGGTTGGAATGCCGCACGAGATGATGAACAATTATAAAATGGAGCCAAACGGCAGCGGTGGCTCCAATGCACAAAAGTCTGCACCACTGCCACCCTACGGACCACAACGACACTAAAGTGTCGATCCGATTTCCACTTTATAAACAATGATCAGCGCACATATATATGTACTTTATATACACACACCACTTACCAATTACATATATAAACATGTATTTAGCTGTAAGGTAAATTTTCCATTCCGTTAACAACTTTCAAATTACTTAAAATCAATTCGCCATTTTAAAGTATATATAAATATATAACATTTTAAAAAACCTTTTGAACTAAATCCACAAACAGACATAAACAAATACATTATCAATTTTAAACATGTAATATTTGAATTTGTATGCGATTTTAACAAGGCACATTGAAAATCAATTTATTTATACACTTTTAAAATCCGTTCGCTTACATGAAAACACATGTTTCAATCACGTATATAATTATATAAGACCTAAAAGGTACCGAAGAATTGTGGGCCATTATTAATCATTTTTATTTTGATAACTGAATTAAGAACATGTACCATCTGTAAAAGTATCAAAGCCATCAATGTTAAACTATTCATGCATCAGTATCAAATGTAAAAGAATACATATATATGCATATATTCAACAATAAGTCACACAAATAATAAAAAATGCTTCTTTGTAATAATTAGCACATAAAAACATAAGCGCAAAAGCAAAAACAAATGGACGGAAATGAGAATTATTGGTTCGTTTGTACGTGGTCTTTTTGATAACTCTGATTGAATGCTTTTTCGCTTAGAGTTGTTTTAGCTAAGTATTCGAGCTATGAGTTAAGCAAAGACCCAGCTAACAATACTGACAAACTGTGCTTAAATTAACTTATAAAAACAAAGGCCAGTAAAGTGGGAAATGGAATGATGATGTGGTCAAGTTACCAATTACAAATGATCGATAAAGGATGTCCGAGATCATTTTCGATTCGATGTATGAAGAGAAAGTACTTTCACTTATTTAAATCCAATATGGTTGGAGAAGCCTTGGCGGAGAATCGGTATTTATGGTATACAGCCTTCTTCAGTGGCTAAATTGGATGCTGGGACATTGGGCTTGAAATGTCAGCCAAGATACGCCACAGTGCAGGCCTGACCATTGGTCAGGATCGGCATCAAGCATCGATAGCATCAGTGACAACGTCAGCACTGGGAAAAAACGCATTATAATCGCACGCGTTTTTTGTTGCTTTGAAGCGTTTTAGTACGCGCTGAACTTGTAACAGTTTTTCGTTGTGTTTGCTTTGGTTGGTTTTTGAGTGCGCGCTGCTATTTTTTTGCGCTCGATAATTTCTGCTTACAGACTGAAAACGTTTCGCAAAAGTGTCGCATTTTTATGCTGAATTTTCAAATCGACAAATGGACGGCGCGAGGCGACCCAATTCCGCAAGTCGGATTCGATTGTTGTATTTGCCACATTGTTTGTGGTTGCTCTTCCATTATTGTCATTGCATTAGGTACACCTCCTCCGACCTCGACCTTAATAGCGTAAATGGTCTCCAGCTGAGGCATTTTCACACAATTGAATGCGATTATGTTAATTCATCAATAGCTTATATATAATAGAAACTAAGATCAACCATAATCAGGCATATTGAATTATATCTGAGAATGAAAACACTTTTAATTATTAACTGTATGCTTTTAGAGGGTATTCGAAATTTGTCTTGAAGTTTATAGCACTTTCAATGCACTTTTTGATCCCATTAAGTATATATATGTTCGAGTACGAACATGTGACGACGATAGCTCGCCCATGCAAGCCAGCCTTGGTCATCGTTGTGCCTGCCTATGATGATTCGCAACTACCGTTATTGGCTGGCGACGGGTTGCCGGCAGCTCGCGGCGCGACGGTCGCCGCGATCCAGCTGCCTTCATCTTCAGTCGCCGATCCGCCGTTACCCAGCCGCTGTTAGGCGCCATGCAGTCGCTTTACAAAACGGCTGCAGAACAATTCTAAGCTGTTAGGCGCCGATGCGGATCCCTTCGCGACAATCACCGTTACCCAGCCGCTGTTAGGAGCAAGCAGTCGCCTTGCACACAGCGGCATAATAATTCTAAGTATTTAGGCGCCGAGCAGTCGCCTTACACGCGGCTGCATAATATCATATATGAATTTAGGCTTAAGTATTTTATATAAATAAAGAGCCTGCTCGTCAGAGCGGGCAGTTCGATCCTAAACGTCGACTCCGCATGTTTGATTTCACACTACACGTGATTCAGACATATATATATATTCTAGATCAGCATTGGTAGACGAGTTCCGATTTTGTTTGGCTTAAAATCAATTTTGATGAAACTTGACAGGCATTTGGATCGAGCCACCATATGGCAAAAAAGAGAAAAAAGTTATAATCATCGGATCACTTTATCATATAGTTACCATAGGTACAATCGGTCAGTAGATTGTGAAATCGAGCCTAGACCTTTCTAATACATTATAACTACACACTATTTGAGTATAAAATTCAAAAGCAGACGTGAATCCGAAAACAAAAACATTTAATTTGCTTAAAGCTAACATGAACAAAAATATTTCGAACTTCAGACTCAAATTTAGCTGTCAGCAGCTTAACTCCAATTGAATCTTTGGCCTTCTGTCGTGTTTTCACAGTAGATTCGGTAACGTCGACAAAATGGAAATGTTTTCATATTTTTAGAATTTCAAAGTCTTTAGAATCCGTTAGATGAAATGACCTAAATACAGATTATAGCCATTATTTGTACAAACAATATTTGAAACGATCGTTTGCCATCTAATTTGATATTACTATATTCCGACATCGACGAAAAAATGCCCATAAGTGAATTTAGATTTGAAACACTTCATTAAACAATGGAAAGTAAACTTGGCTGACACTGATTATGATAATACCAAGTTGGGTTGTATGGAAAATGTACCTGGTTACTGTAAATTATATTATATTCAAAAATTTGTAGCTGGAAGCCCGTCAATTCCTGATTTATGAAAAACAATGATTAAGCCTCATTTTTTTGGTGATTTTTCTAAATTTGTTTTTATTTGTTTGCAATGAAACCTGAGCGCCCGCCTTGTGGGCGTCCAAACATGTATACTAACTAAGACCAGCCGTTGTGGGGCTGGCAGCTGGCAGCTGGAAGCAACAGCGAGATGCGTCGCTGGCGTCGTCGTTGGCCTTGCGCTTAATACGACGGAGAGCCGTAAGCTCCGGATTGGATGGGAGCGCCATAGCCACCTGCACGTCCGGCGATGTTGGCCAGAGCAGAGAGTCCATGGTTGCCACCCTGGAGCAGCTGGTAGCCAGCGTTGGCAGCGGCATTATCGGCACCGGAGGCATAGGCGGGCAGAGCTTGGCGACCGCCGAGGTGCTGGGGACCGGACACAATGGGGCCGGGTCGGTTCAGACCGCTGTGTCCCTGTCCAGAGCCATAAGAGTTCTTGTAACCGTGCTTGTTCTCATTAACGAAGTACTTCTCTGCTGGGGGCTTGACCACATTGACGAATACGGGCTCAACCTTGACGCGACGTGGGTGGTGCTTGACGTACACCTTGCGGAGCACAATTGCTGGAGGCTTGTGCAGCACAACTGGGGCGGGCTTGACAACCAATGGAGGATGATTGACCAGCACCTTGGTGGGTGGGCGGCGCACAATGATGGGTGCCGGACGATGGATCAAAATCTCGCCCTTGTTCTGTGGGTAGGTGATCGATGAGGTGAGAGTGTTACCCTTGGTGTTCACCGGTTTGTAGGGTATGTTCTGGTCAGAGCCATAGCTACCTTGACCTGGATGGGCAACGCTCGAAGCGTCGACACCACCGGCCAAAGAGCCAGCAGCGGCTGAGCCATCGCCCAAACCACCACCAATGCCCAAACCACCACCAAGGCCCAAATTACCAGCACCGCCGGCGGATGCAGCGGCTGCTGCATCGCCATCAGAGCCGGAGCTGTAGCCTCGATGTCCGCCCGAGCTGTAGCTCTCCTGACCAACAGATCCATAGTTCTGTGGTCCGCCGTAGCCGTTCGCGCTGGCGCATGCCTGATAGAGACACACATAGAGAGAGAGAGAGAGAAACAGAGAGAGAGAGGGAGAAAGAGAGAAAAAAACATTGAATTGAAGTTTGCTGTGCTGTGTGTGTTGTTGTGCCCAGATCTGTGATTATGCGATTTTGGAGCAACTGGGTCATCGACTGGTGTCTGGTGATTGGGTTACTGTCTAATCACTGTGGTTACGTACAATTAAGCAGGCGGCTAGCGCCCATATGAAGCTGTGTCTGTTCATCGTTTCCAGTCCCAGTTGGCGATTCAACTTGAGTGGCTTCGCTGTGTGAACGTCTGATGTCTTCTGCTGCCTTAACCCGGCCACCGATTTCTTTAAATATGCTGCCACCGTACGTTTGCCCTATGGTACGTGACATTTGGCCCGGTCGGCATCAGCTGCCGGTTGGCGCGCTGCTGTTCCGCTCCAGCAACAATGGCCCCCTTTGTTGTTGCTCACATTTTGATGTTGGTTACCCACGCCAGTTAAGCGAACATGGTCAATTGCAGATTGCTCGCACGCATCTTGTCGCGCATATCTCGGCGTGTTACGTAGAAAGCAATAACAACTCAGAACCGAGCCCCAGCTAATCCGCAACTCTCATCTGGTGCATCGTGCCCTGACACATAAGCCACATATCGACGTTTTTCCAGAACCAACACAGTCTGCGCTGATTGCGATTGCCAAATGGCTGTCAACAGTTCCGCATTGAGAGAGCGCCAAGTGATTGGCTTGCTGCTTGCTATTGCAGCTGATCTCCAATATGAATGCCATTAGCTTGCCATTACCATTGCCATTAGCCTCTTTATTAGATCCTCTTAACTGTTCCTTCACATCATATGCTTAGCCAACTTTACAGCTAATCGCATTTAACATTCGTTAGGAATACGATCATCTGTTTTAGCACATAAGCCACGAAACACTAAAGTATGGATATGTTATCTAATTTATGTGAATTTAGTTGAGATTCAACAGTATTGCTTAAATATATGCTCATTATTAAATAGGAGGACCAATTTGAGTATCAATTGACACAAATTCTTATTTATTTATTTATTCATTTCAAATCAGTTCCAATGCGCTCCAATGAATATGCCTTATGGTGAGTGTTATGTGAAAGTAAGGCATGTAATTTGCCACTTACTTTGTGAGAATTCATTTGCTACAGTGCACATTATAAATATATTCAAATTTACAAGCATTAATATGTTTAAGGGTTCTTTATTTTACAACTTCAATGTTTAATCAAATAATATTTTATTTTCAAAGTTACAAAGTCTTTCAATAAATGAATTTAGCTTCGAGGAACAATTCAATGTTGGATATCGTAAATGTTTATTAATACTTAAGTCGCGATAAGTTTCTATTCTACGTACGTTGTGTGTACTTCATAGTTGCCATTTCAGAACCAGCAAACGGCAGCAGAATTTCTAAAATTGTCACTGAAACTGATCAGCACAGAAAAATGCTGATAACTTCAGTTCGGCGCTCAGTGACCTTGGCCCATTTGTTGTCTATGCTTTCAATATTGTGAAATGCATTAAACGGCAATAAAATCAAGAAAAATAATTACACACATATGTTGCACGTTTACGAGTATGCCAAAGTAAGGTATCGCATAAAATGACATCAAAGTCACCTACAAATAACTACCAATTATTCCAGTGTTTAGTTGTAACCTCTCAGCGTGGTTCATAGCTATTGGACTTGTGGGGGGAATAAGAAACCACAGTATTTACATGGAGTACACACTATGATTGAGGAGCTATTTAAAAGTTCTCAGTTTCAAATAAATTACAATGTTTAAATGTATTTTAGGTTTTTTTTATTTGCATTAAGAAAAAAAAACATATTTGTTTAATTAAACAACCTCCAGCTGGGCTCGGAGTTGCTCAACTGCTTTGCCCGAATCTGAATTCGAATCTGATTCTGATTCTGGCTTAGTAGTTGGAGGAGCCATAGGAGGCTGGGCTGGCGTAGAGGGGAGAATCACCTCCGGAGCCATAGCTATCGGAACCGGACGCGACCGATGATGCGCCAGCAGAGCTGCCGTAAGCCTGGGGCTGGCTGTAGGACTGAGGTTGGCTGTATGACTGAGGCTGATGGTAAACGGGAGCAACGACTGGGGCCATTGGGGCCTCGATCTTCTTGCCCGGCTTGTAGACCTTGACGTAGACGGGATTAAGGCTCAGTGGTGTGGGCACCTTGTTGATGACCTCCTGCTGGTAGATGACTGATGGCTTGATCTTGTAGATGACGGGATTGCCGCGCACCACAGTCGGTGGGCCGCTGTTCACATGCGCGGGTGGTGCACCGGGTTGGTGTACAATGATTGGTGGCAGGGGCTGTGTGGCAATCACCTGATGATTGTTGTGACCCGAGGGCACCAACAGTGAGCGGAACAGATGCTGATCAACAAACTGGGGTGAGACCACATTGATCTTGCCCTGACGAATGTTGCTAGCCAGATTATTCTCGGCCAGCGACTCGGCAATATCCTCGGAGTTCTTCAGCTTCTGATAGGTGGGGCTGTTGTTCAGGGCGTGCAGCTGAGCCTGCATGCGACCCAAACGACGAGCCTCCTGCGGCGATGGCTGAATCTCAGCCTGAGCCGTCAGCTGGTTGGACGATGGCTGATTGCCGCCGGTCGCAACATTGACATACTCCTCCAAGCCGCCCGATGGACCTCCGGGCAGATATTGAATCTGACCGCCGGCACCATTACCACGGGAACCGTAATTAGCGCTCACCAGCTACAGATCAAAATGAGAAAATGCAAATAATAACACTGATTAGTCGACAAGTTTTTTTTTTTAGATACGAAGAGTTCAGGGATTCTGAAGATTTGGTGTGTTTAAACATACCGGTGCGGCGGCGACGGCAAAGAGCCCAAACCAAAGACCAAGTTGCATGTTGTGTGTGATGTCTACTGCTCGTTGAATGGCGACGATGCTAGCTCTTTATAGTGACCCATGGCACCGCTGTGGTGCATTTATATCGCGCTCGCGTTGACGCCACTGCCACGGCCCCGGCTACGTGATCTTTGCGATGCCATTCGCCACCGATTTCCATTTCCGATTTCAAATATGTTGTCTCACCGCACATCGCCGACAGTTTGTTTGTCTTTCGAGCTGTTGACCACGTGTTCTTGTTGTAATTGCATAACGCATTGTTCTTTATGGTTGGCTGCTGCTGCCAAGATCTCGGTTCTGTCTGCCAACCCCTACTCGTATTTATCAGCAATCAACAGCATCAAATCTCTGTCTCTGACATTGCCCCTGTCTCTTAGTTTGGTTCTTTGCAAGGTTGTGAATGTGGATGCGGATTGCTGATTGGCTTCAGCCAGTCTGCATGTTGATGAATTCGCTTTATCATCTTATCTCGCATATGCATTCGGAATCAACTTCGAATCGTTTCAGCTATCTCAGAGTATGAACTTTAGGAAAGTACTCTGAATTTTAGTATGGCTATTGATGATACTCTTGATCTTCAGAATAGTAGATAATATAATCAAATTACAATTAATTTCAAATCGAAACTGTTAATGATATTCAGACACTTTGTGTCCCTTACATCATATATTGAGTTTTGAAATTTATTGTTTCAAATTTTTGAAATACCTTGCGAGTAATTTGACTGGTCATGTACAAGTTTTCATTATCTATTTATATCGGCAATTTTATTTGTAATTTGCCATGAACAAATCGAAATCAGCCAACAATTACACTTTTATTTTTCACCCGTAGTACTCAGTGAACACAGTTGTGTTGACATTTCTGGTTTTTTGGCAAGATTACCAACGAACTAAGCCAATTTCAATATTAATACTTGGGTATATTCTATGCACCACCGATCATACAAATCAGCGAGCCGAACTCACAATGTTGGTAGCATTCTCCAGAGTTCAACGAGAATGTGAGAGAAATGTGCAAAAGATGCCAACCCAAAATTACGTGAGTTCTTTGCTATTGCTCACAAGTCACCTGATACAAAACTAAATTTCGACGTGGAGTCTATTTTGTTTATCGTTTATTAAAAGCAATTATTAATAAGTTAGTTAGTTAGTACGCTTAACTTGGGCATTAAGTTAATCAGAGTCCACGCTTATAAAGCAGATAGGTCAGATCGCGAGTCGGTCGACTTCCGTAATCATTGAATGGTGATTTGAACGGCAACTGGCTGCTGTCCTGGTCAACGTGCCGCATTGAGCTGGAGCTGGAGCCGGAGCTGGGCGATACGGCCGATGTGTGCGACGATTGTGATTGGGCCGTATGCAAAGTGTCCTCGCTGGAGTTGATGATGCTTGATGCCGGATTTACATTTTGACCATTATTGTTTGGCTTGTAACGATTGCGTATTCCAAGACGCGGTTTTCCAGCTCGTGTGTGCATGTGTGTGTTGTGTGTGTTGTGAGTGTTCTGTGTGTTGTGTGTGTTGTGTGTGCTGTGTGTGTTGTGTCTGCTGTGTGTGTTCTGTGTATTGTGCGTGTTGCGCATGTTGTGCATGTTGTGTTGCATTGGTGGGTATGTGTGTCTGGGATTATTGTATAACTTTCTATGTCTGTTGTTGTGTGGTTGCCCATAGCCATTTGCATAGCGCTGTTGCTGCTGCTGCAGCTGCCTCTGATAGTTGTCTCTCAATGCCATGGCCTCACCATCGACACTCAACTGGGAGATCAAATTGGTTCGACCATAGCTACCAAGAAGGCCCGACTGATGCTGATGCTGCTGCTGCTGTTGTTGCGGCTGTTGACGTTGATGTTGCTGCCGTTGTTGCTGCTGTTGTCGCTGTTGCTGCTGTTGCCGCTGTTGCTGCTGTTGTCGCTGTTGCTGCTGTTGCTGCTGTTGTTGCGCCTCTGCTGGCCGTTCCGCGCCCGGCAAATACTCATGATGCACTTCCTCGTGCACACCACTGTTGGTCGTGTTGATGATGCGATTGTAGTCATCATTTGTGCCGCCCACTTGAAGGTGAATGGCATGCTTGAAGTCATCACCCAAATGTTTAAGCCAAAAATCATCGTTCACATCACCGGTGGTATAGATGCGTGTCGTCTGTCCAGTCTTCGCTTGGCCCACACCAACACCTTTCGCGGCCATCACATCTATAACATCGTACGGGCCTTCCAAACTGCTTGGTGTCACCGCATTGATTTTGCTTACATTTGGCTCCAACTCCTCATCCATTCGCTCGACGCGAGCGCCTTTCTTTAGATCACCGCTAACAACAATGTCAGAATCGGTGCTGGTTCTGATTGTGGTGCTGGTGCTGCTTCTTGGACTGCTGCTCTCATAGATGCTGCCACTGTTCGTCGTATCATTTGTCTAATCGGTAATGGGTAATGGGTAATGGGTGGATTTAGTCATCATTAAGTTCACTCGAGCGTGGGTGGGATTGAGACACTCACCTGCGCGATTGCCAGCGGTGCCATTGCCATTGATATGGCCATTAGCAGCAGCGGCAGCCAAACAGAGTTGGCAGGCGCGCCCATTATGTAAATGCTCGATGTGAGTGATCTGCTTCGGTTGTCTAACTGAACCCAGCACCCCCAATGAAATGGATTTAAATACTCGATGGTAGCTGCATTCATTTTTGCCACGAGCTGTTGCCCAGTCGCGAGCGCACAGACGTGATCTATGGCCACATATCAGATGCATCATCAACATACATCATCGACTGACAACCTTGCTTCATCTTAATGATGCGTCAGACCAGGGTCAACAAATTGTTGCACTAACTGCTCAATGGGCGCGTATGATCAGTGTTTAGTAACGATGCTCCATGAGTTTAAAACGAGTGCGAGAACGCAGTGCAACTTGTCATTGATAATGATCGCTGATTTGTGCTCAAAACGGCGGCCATTTCCGGTACTTTAGTTGTGCTCAACAATCGACCTATCAAATTATCCATTCAGGTGTTCCAAAAAGTAAGCATAGAATACAAAATAGTCTGTATATTCTATGCGAAAAGCCAAAAAAAATATATGTAGAAAAAAGTGCTTTACTGCAACTAAATCTACTTATTGTGGCCAACAGAAAGAATGCATTGTGTTTTGATTTCCGCAAAACTGAGCCAAGAAATTCATACGAAATAAAAGTCAAAGATTGGAAGGTGTTTACTTATCGACGGTAAGTGCTTAGAATTCATTTCTCAATTCGCACAAATGATGAATGCTGATGATGACAGTACGGCAAACAAGAGCTGCTACAAAAATGTATGCAAGCGTAAACTGTTTTTTGCTTACAGTTATTTTGCGTTGAATGCGCTTGCAAAATATGTTTTTGTTAAGCGAATGGAATGCCATCAAGATCTGTGCAACTACTCGACCAATTTCGACTAGTACATGCTGCCTAAGACAATTAAAGTTCACCCGAAGTTGGAGAGCTGAAATTTTGAGCGCTTTCATTCGCTGATTGCAAGCAATTATAGAAATGACTGACCAATAAGTAGTCACTAATCGATATAGACGAGTTATCGGATCGATTCATTTTTAATTGTGCGATTCTTTAACAGACTGCCCTGATTATGACAGATTACCAAAGAACAAAAAAGCTTGAGAAACATAAGAAACGAAATTCGAGCTTAACAACACGTGAAAGTGGTTGTCAACCTTGATAGGAACACGAAGAAATGGGTTTCAGAACAATTTCTTGAATGCTATTTAAGTCGTTAATAAGAAAAAACAAAAAAAAAAACAATTTTTAAGAAGACTTCAATAATTGTTTAACCAAATTATACATAATGTACAAATGTTTTATGGTAATTAAAGTTTTCGACTGCAATCAAGGCATGATAATTCATATTCCATCATACCAATTCTATAGTTATTATGGGTAAAGGTAGCCCCATTTTGCTGTTGGAATAATAAATGCAAGATATTAGACATAAACACAATTCAGACAAATTGTTTATTCAATCATTTTTTAGATCGGAACTCTGACGTTGACGATGGAAAGTGAACCGAAAACGCCTAACAGGCAGAATACACACGGACAGACAACAACATAAAATGCACAATAAGAAATAAATTATGTACAAATTTACATATATACACACACACACACACTCACACACACACACATACACACACATACACACACATGATTATACAGAGACATGGAAGTGGGGCGGGCACTGTTCCACTGGCCTAAATTTATGGCTCGTCAATATTCGCGGATCTCAGCAGAATTCGGGCTTGTTGGCCCGGCCCGTTGGGTCTTCTTCTTTAGTAGTTTGAGCCATAGCCGGTGTCATCATAGCAGCTGCAATGAGAAGCGAATTCAGAGAGTGAAAAAAACTGCCACAATGATTTTCAATTTATTTTGCTATTTTTTTGTTTCGTTTTTTCTTATTTTTTGTTTGTTTATTATTATCATTATTATTAGAAACTAGCCAACAAGCATAGCACTAAGACCACAGAATAATTCCCTACATAAGCAACTATACACTAAACAGAGATTTGTGAAAGGTGGATGGGGGGTACGGATGGGTGCCTAGAACCAGGTGCGCAGATAGTCAGTGATGGGCGGCACATTGTAGGTGTCCATGCTGTAGCCGTCACGGGAGTGACTATTGTAGCCATACGTCTTCGATGGACTCCGTGAGTAGTCAGCTTGAACCGCCGAATCGGGCTCGGTGGATGCATCGAAGCCCCATCCGCCTAAGCGACCATCGATGAGCTTCTTTAGAAAGTCGGTTGTCTGCTTCTTTTGCTCGGGCTCTGGATCGACCAGGGCACCACCATAATGTGAATTGTTATCAACATAATCCGGATGCTTGTATACAATGCCCGAAATAATGTTGTCCAGATGATTGTCGGCCATGTGCTCCACTGGATAGCCATTGCCTATGCCAAGCACTGATGTTGCATAATTTCGAGGATTTATCGATTGCAAATCGCCGGCGAATTGCAGCGGTGTTGAGCTCTGCTCAAGCGGATCCGGCACCGAGGTGGTCGACAGCAAAGTCCTCAGTTGTGAATCATCCACAAACTTGTATTCATTGTAGTTGTTAGTCATCGGCGATGGTATCTGCAGTGGAAAATAGCTGAAAGTCGAACGCTTGGCGGGAATCGAGTTAACTAGTGATGGTAGTGGTGGTAGTGGTGGCTCTTCCGATTGCTCCGGCTGCTGTGGCTGCTGCTCTGGCTGCTGCTCTGGCTGCTGCTCTGGCTGCTCGAACTGCTCGGATTGCTCGGGCTGCTCGGTGATGGCAGGACTGCTCGTTTGCGGGGTATCCTCAGCAACATCGGATGGTGGTGCACTGGCAGTAATGGCACCACAGCCCATATGGCATTGTCCACGTTTGAAACTGGGATTAAGCGTCTCCGGCATGAATTGTATGATCTCTGGTGATGTCAGATCAGCGTTGGCACGCTCCCGTTCCAGCAGATCATACTCACCCTTAATATCGCGCTTTGTCAAGTGACGGGCTCTCAGCCCCTGCCACCGTTTTTCATGGCCCGATCTTAAGGTGGGCGTTTTTTTCGTCTTACGCTTGCTCTTGGACGACATCGTTATTCCCTGTGCGGGAACCAGCCCAAACAGATGCATCTTGTGCTGTTGCTGAGCGCTCAGATCCTTGTGATAGAATTTAACATAGCGCTGTGGACGCTCCTGCAGCTGCTGCTGTCGCATTAAACGCTTGCGCAGCATTGAACCGGGACCGGAGCTCAGATCACGGCGACGGCGTATAGCATTGGGACTTGAGTTGGACGGCTGGGCTACGTACCTGGGCTTGGCCGTGGAGCATCTGCTGCAGCTACAGGTCGACTTGTCCTGGGCGCGGCAATCTAGCAATGGAAGATGTGCATTAGTTGACGAGCGTGCAGTTGATATTAAAACAAAAGACTCACCTGATTTGGTGGCCGTAACACGATCCACCTTGGCATACAGCTTGGCTGGCTTGTTTTTGGGTGGTGCGGGCGTGCGTGGTTCCTCTACGGTGAAATCGAAGCTGTAACTGATCTTTGCTTTGGCCTGCACGGGTTTCTCTACACGATAGCCATAATCGCCGCCCGTATACTTCTTTGGCTTGCTCCGACTGGGCACATTTAACTGATAGCCAAGCTGGGTGGGGCAATCGCAGCCCTCGTCACCCGTATAGACGACCTGAACCGGCGTCGGCGCTGGCGCAACGTTGACAATCAGCATCGTTAGCAGCAACAGCACCATCATGATCGAGTGCATCACAAACATGATATGGATATATTGTTTGCCCCTGTATTTGTATTGGTATGAAATGGCGTCTGCTTTGGTGTCAGACGTATTGGCTACTAGCCAAAGCTCGGCGTGTTGCATTCTTTATATCGGCTTTGACTCCATCCCAGTGCAATCTCTCACGCAACAACCCAACGACCACGTCTGGAGCGCTCTGTCTGTTCTGGTCAGCGGCGACGACTCTCGATGAACTTGAACTTGAACAATGTTTTTTCTGCTTTCACTCTAAGTTGTTATTATTGTTGCACCTTTTGTTGCTGTTGTTGTTGGTCGCGCTGACCTTTTCAAATAATGTGCACTTGCGATATTTTCAGTCAAAAGTCATGTTCCCAGCATTCGTTTATCTCAGTGTCGTACCGAGTGTTGCACTTGGATTTTAGGGGCAGCTAAATACAATATCTATCAGATTAATATTTGTTTACGCATTTATGTTAATGTCTGATTTACAACTGCTTTCGTCTTACACACTAATAGCAGCCAGCAGCCTCCAAAATCCGTATTGCAAATATTTACATACGTATAACAAAAAAAAAAAACATATTTGTGTATATTATGTATATTAAGTAATGTTTATTGTTTATTGTATACTTTTGGGGTAAAAAATTAAAAAAAAAAAGTGTTGGTTATGAAAATGATCAGTCTCAACGCGTCTTTGCTTATCGCGAAAATGTTTTTTTCTTTCGTTCAGCTGATTAAAATCTGAATTGTCTTTTCGGACATGATCTTTGACATATTAAATTACATTCAAGATTGAGAAGATCGCCAATGAATTAAAAACACCTGTTTTTCTGCCTTTTCCATTGCGCACCTGCATTCAAACAAAAATTTCAATCGGGTTTTTAATGGAGTATGCCGTGAATATTTATTTCCCTAGTATTGAATGAAATCAAATTGTCAACAATTTCCAACAAGCGTAAATTGTATGTACACTGCTTGGCTTTGAACATTTTCTGATTTGTGTATTTAAATAGATTTTGAAACGCTTACTACTAATACATACATACATACATACATACAAACATATATCCATCCCCATTCACACACATTCAATTATTTACAGGCTGACGCAGATTACGTTTCTGCATCTAACTTCACCTTCTAATAATAGGTGCCTCTCTCGACCTCCTGCCGACGCGCATGGCGGTAAGAGGTGACGCGACCAGGCTTGAAGCCACAGTCGACGGTTACTTTGCCGCCCACCTTGGCATAGCTATCGCTGCTGGAGTAGGAACTGTAGCTTGATTTGCTGGGATTAATCTTCCTGAACTTGGGGTTTTTGTATTGTTCGGTAATGTAGCCAAGCTGCTTGTATGTCAACTGCGGCGGTGACTCATCATCGTCGTTGGCTTTCTCCTCCTCATCCTCAGCATATTCCTCCTCTTCCTCCTTGGCGGCATAAGTGCGCTTCTTCAGTGTGATGACATCGCTTTTCAGCTTGAACAGATTCTCCTCGGGCACATTAGAATGGAAGACCTTTTGCTGTCCATCCACAGGCTTCTGGGCAAATCCATATGACAACTTCGCCTCGGGCACATTGATTGCCTTGCCAGCCTGAGCAGCCAGACTGACGCTTATGGGATCTGCTGGTGCACTGTCATCGCGCGACTTCTCGGACACATACCGAATGCTAAAAGAATGGATGTGTCAAAAAAGGAGAAGGAGCGATCGATTGTTTACATACTTATCATATCTGGAGCTTGTTCTGGAGCTGCTATAGCTGCTATCTTCACTCTGACAGCTGCAGGTGGGCTTGCATGGTGGCTTCTGTGGAAACGACGAGAGTTTTGGGTATCGGTATCGTATTTGAGTTTTGAATTCTATCATTGCATGAGATTGTTGATGCTTGGCGCACGTACGGGATGATAATGACGACAGAGCGATCAATGCAGCCCAACTCCATTACGCTGATGATGATGATGATGAACATGTTGGTGCTGGTGGTGGTTATGGTGTCAGTTGTGGCTGTTGCCCATGATGATGACGCAAGAACAACGTTGCTGCTGTTGCCCTAATACTGTTCACATTGACCGCTGATAGCTGATAGCGCTTGCATGCGGAAACGTTGCTTGCGGCTTTCAACTGTCAACTGTTAACGGTCAACTGTTGCTGTCGAGGATAAATGTGTGTATCTATGTATGTGTGTACATATATATATATATATATATTTATAATTATATAAATATATGGGTTTAATTATGTATGTATGTGTGCACTTGTGTTAAACTGGGAACTGCGCTTTGTAGTAGTCTTTAGTGTAACTGGATTTGATTTTTGATGGAGCTAAGATTAAGTTTGGTTAGCCACTGGATTAGTCATCGGCCATAGCCATAGCCATGGCCATAGCCATGGCCATAGCTCGATGGCAGCATGTGAACTGCGCGGCCCCTCTTGGGGCAGTCCACATGCTCCAAGCGCTGCAGCCGCTCGGCCAGACGTTGTGCCGCCAAAGTCTTGGCCTCAATGGCGCCTTCAAGCATACGGCGGCTCAACAGATTGTTAAACGCATGCACATATTGAAAGAGCTCACGTACTTTGCCGCAGGTCTTTGGCAGCTGGGCGGGTTCGATCAGCTGTTTACTGCACCAGCAATTGTCGCCAATGGGCGATAGATTCACGTCGCTGGGCTCATAGTAGCGAGGCTTCGGTCGCACTATTGCCGGTCCCTGACAGCTCTGGCAGTAATCCGTGCCCTTCTCCGAGCACACGCAGGCCGCTAGCAACTACTTAGATAGATGGACATAATAAAGTGTGTGTTGAAATGCGATAATTTGAGCCAATTTTACTTACACACTGGCTGCAGAGCAGCGCCAGCAGCAATGTCAATAGTAATTTGCAGGCGTGCATCTTAGTTTGGTTATATTCTTATTATTATTTGTATATGTATATACTGATGGATGCCTCGTCTTATCTGTCGCGTGCTGCTCTGCGCTCGTATAACGTTTGAATTCACACCGATGAGACCGACACGTTTTATAGCCAAGATCAAAGCTCAGTTCATTTTGTTGTTGTTGTTGTTGCTGATGTACCGAGTTTACCATTTTGTTGATACAGTTAATTATATTCGTATTATTTAAATATTCTTATTCTCTATGCGCTCTCATCACAATTCGAGCGAAAAGAAATTCGGCATCATTCATGGTTCCATTATGCGCGGACACTTTCTCATTTTAGTGCGCCAGGGTTACACGTCAGGCTCAGGGTTGGGTTCGCTGCTGCTGCTGCTGCTGCTGCTGCTTTCGCTCGGTAGTTGCACGTGCCCAATGATCCAACGGCTAGTGTACAGCGACAAGTGGATGTTGTGGGCGGTGTTGATAAACGAAACAGCTCAGAGCTGGGCAAATTCCATGAAATTCATATCATTACCGCTGCTGTCGGTGTCTCTGTCACTGCCGATGCTGCTGCAAAAAACATAACGCTGCTGCGCAATCGAGTTATTGGCAAATCATGTGCGAGATTAGTTGTGTTCCCAATTCATCCGTCTCAGGTCAACGTCAGGGTTTTTAAATAATTGAATGCCGGGGTTAAAGGGAAACAATCATAAAGATTCATCGTTGATAGTTTTTGCCTCATTTTTTCTAGTCGTATCTTTTTTTTTTTGCCTAATACCTAGTATCAGTTTCTGTCCTAATTATACCCTTGTACAGGGTATTATAATTCTGCCGTGACATTGAGACGTCATCGACCCCATAAGGTATAACCTAGACACGTCTGTGTCTCATGTGTTTCTAATCATTTTTTATGGACCACTATGTCCAAAAGGTGTCATCGGTCCAAGGATCTGGGTTGCGGGCTAGAAATACTTGATGCAATATAGCCTGACAGCTGTAAATTATTCAGTTCAAAGACGATTTTAAAACAGAAAACATTCAAATATAATTTTTTGAAAGCTTACAAAAAGATAATTCGACAAGGGTATGGAATTTTCGGTGTGCCAAAGATAACAGTTCTTTGTCCCAACTTAATGTTCCACATAATACACATGTTTCCCAGATTGCTTATCAGCATCCAGAGAATCCAGCATTTAAGCTGTAGCGCTTAACATAGCTCAGTTGTACAACGCAAGTGTTTATAACATAAGCAGCCAAAAACTTATACAGTCAACACATTGTGTAACATCCGCAGGACTCAAACAAAATATGGCAGCAAAAAAAGTGAATTTAAATGCACGCACTTTTCTGGTGTTAAGCGGAATTTCAAATCCGCTTGGCCAGACGCTCGCCCAGGAGATGTGCGGCCGCCTGGCAGCGGGCTCGATGGCGCTAATTCTGGATGAGAATCGGGAGCATTTGGAATTGTTGGAACAGCTATTAAAGCAACAATTAAAACCGAAATCTGTGAAAATAGTCACTGGTGTTTTGAATGCAGATCGTAGCAATGGCGGTCACCTGCTGGAGCAAGGCTTGTGTCAAAACTGTCATCGTGATGACTTTCAACGAGCCATCATTGTGCACAATGAGGGTGATGCCGCCACCCATATGTTGATGGAGCCGCAGACAGAAAAGGCTTGGACCGATTATGTGCAGCGTCAGCTTTACGCGCCGGTGGCACTTAATCAACGCTTTTTGAATTCTGAACCCTTAATGAACATAGAGAAGCTGGTGATCAATGTGACGTCATCGTTGCAAGTGCGTCCGCTGGTGTACAATACGCTGCTCTGCTCGTGCAAGCGAGCTCGTGACATGTACTTCCGTTCCATGGCCTCGGAGGAGGCGTGCGCTGATGTTCATGTGTTGAGCTATGGGCCCGGTCTGTTTGATACGCATCAAACCCAGTGCGGTATCAACGGAAATTATCTGACACCGGAGGAGCTATTGATGGTATCACAGAAGCAGATAATGCCACGCATCCAGCCGATGCTCTCAACACTGAATCTGATTAACATTCTGGAGAAGACCGCTTTTGTATCCGGTCATGATGTGGACTATTACGACACTTTCAACTTATGAGTAGCAATGCAGTCGTGGTCTCTGCATCCACTCCCCGATTGGAGCTGGTTCGCAGACACGCACGTTAATCAAGATTGTGTACTTATAAATACGGATTTAAATAAATTTTGGCTGTTACGGCAACAAAACAACCGAAAACGAAAATTTATATATTTCCTTTATTGGATGGGTTCAGTATGGTTTGCCTTGTTAGCCAAATTCTATTTGTGTCAACTTCTTTTTCCTAGCTTGAAAATTATTTGCTGCCGTGGCTAAACGTGAAACAGCTGTTTGTTTTTCGTCTGCCGCATTGGAAGTCGAGATAATACTGAATTTACACAGCGCTACATCAAGTATAAATTAATAATTTAGTTGATGGTCCTTAAGATTTTGCCGTACAAAAAATTGCGCAACATCCAACAATCAACATTATATCGCTAGCCTTCGCGGTGACATGTTCTGGTGTTAGGTCCTTAAACGTCATTGATTGCTCAGACCCTTTCGTATGCAAGCTGCTACTCGATTTTCAATATTGTGGCTTTTGGGCCAGAGATGAAACGTTTTGCAGCTTTTTTTGTGACCAAAGTCTCAAAATGTACGGTGCAAATTTAAAGAGAGTACTATTGTCTCGACACGCCTAATTCATTGTTTCTAACAATTTCGCAAGTCGAGGAAATGATGCTGCTTTTTCTCCGAGGGATTTGTAGCCAAAAATCCTTTTGAATGCAGTCAGCTTCTAGTCAATTTGACGCCTCTATGTATTGTCTGCTTAGTTATTGAAGGGTACATCGATAATACACGTGATATTTTTATTTTGTATATTTCATAATATCGATACTTATGGTATTTTTTGTAATACAATCGATACTCTTGGTATTTTATTAAATACATGCTTGACGAAATCCCTTAACAGCTTTTACTTTTTACTATAATTAATTTTTGATTTGATGCGGCTTATAGAATATTTTTATTTTGCTGTCGTTGCATTTTTTTTACAATTACGTAATTTTTCAAATTTTTTAAATGTGAAATACATATGTACAGACAACACTCTCTCTTAATCTCGTCTTTTTTTATATTTTTTCGGGTGACTCAGTGCTTAGCTGCACAGTTGCTGTCGCTAATGCCAATGAACCATTCACAAAACTGTATAAGCTTTACACAAGCAGAAATATCACTGATAAGCTGCATTCACGATCGCTGGCTCAGCAACAATGTTGTGCGAACCAAATGACTTATGACATCTATAATTTCATAATTATGTATTTGGGAACCATTGGTTTGTATGAATATATGTATTGATGTGCAAATCAAATGACATACACACATAGCTATATGCACTACATCCGCTCTAGTTATACATTGTATGTTCAATTGCAAATACCGTAATCTGTTTGTTTATTGAAATGTTTTGATAGTGATATATATATATCTTATGTTCATTTGTAAACACGGTAAATAAATGAAAACCATAAATAGTTAAGCTTGTACGTGTACCAAAAAAGTAAACAATACAAACCTTAATTACAACAAGCAATAATGTTGATTATACATTATTATTATTATATTATCTACAAGGCGATAGTAAGAAAAAAATATGGACTCGATAGTATCGAGTGGTCTGGACTCCGCTTTACAAGTCTACTATTGATTATAATTGATTTTTAAACTTAATTTGTATCGAGGTGTAAATGACTTATGACTTGGTATTAGGTAACTAGCATTAATGTTGATGCATTTCACTCCATATCTGTTTGACCTTGGCAGTTGCAAATGCATTCTGCACTGTTTGGCTGGGGCCGGTTGATAAGCGACTACTGTTATATTCAATTACGGGTTTTATTATACGATCTCAATAGCGACAATTAATAATCAATTTAAATTTAAATGCGAACAACATGTAGCGCCGATAACCTCACTGTGGCCATGTCATTCCGAGCGAATCTTAAAGCTACAACAGGCAAGCATTCCCATATAACGCAAAAGCTCATCAAGTATGCCTGAGTTTAAGTGCGAAATTAAACTAACAAACTTCACAACTACAAACACACACACACACATGTGAGTACAATACGACTTGAAGCTTTTTCCGAAGCTACATGATGAAAGCTGTTTTAAAAAGCCAGTCACAAACCTGCATAGAATCAACTGCTGACGCTGTTTGTTGGACTGAGTTCAACTTTCCTTTCACCATGAATCTTGAGCAGCGCACTTATCTGTTGGTGACGGGCGCCTCGCGCGGCATTGGACGGGAAATGGCCCATCAGTTATCCCATCAGGTGAAGGCAGCCGGTTCGGTGGTGGTACTCTTGGGTCGCAGCGAGCCGTTGCTGCAGGAGGCCAAGGCGACTATATTGACGGATCTCAGCGAGCTGGTGGTGCACACCTATTCATTGGAACTGGCCACAGCAAAGACAGCGGACTTTGTGCGCATTCTAGACGAAACGCTAATGGGCATTGATGTCAAACAATTTGAGCGGTCGATTATCATTCACAATGCTGGCACATTGGGTGATACCTCCAAGCATGCCAGGGAATTGGGTGATATCGGAATACTGGAACAATATTATCACATCAACTTATTCTCGGCGCTGGCATTGAATTGTGAGTTCATGCGTACGTTTGCCGGCATACCCAAACTGGTGGTAAATCTCAGCACATTGGCGGCTCTGGAGCCATTCTCATCCATGGCCTACTACTGTACGGTGAAGTCGGCACGTGAAATGTACTTTCGTGTGCTCGCACTGGAGGAGTCGCCAGCTGAGACACTAGTGGTTAATTACGCACCCGGTGTCATTGACACACAGATGACACTTCAGGTGCAGAGCGAATCCCACGATCCGTCATTGGCTGCCGCATTCAGGGAGAAGCGCGAGTCCAAGACTATGCTGACACCGCAGCAAACGGTGCTCAAGTTTGTACAGGTGCTGCAGGCACAGAAGTTTAAATCGGGCAATCATGTTGACTACCAAGATTAGGAGTAAGTCATTTAGCTATTCAGGCTTATGGGTTTTCTATTTCTTAATATTTTGTTAGTTACACTCGAATAAAAAGTTTAAGCAAAAATCAAAAAAAAAACTTTTACGTTTTTAACTTTTAAAAGAAATCAGCAGCGGCGCTTCGTCTTTTTGCTGGTATCTTTAGCAGATCGTCAGTTAGTGTGGAGCCGGTATCGATGGGTGTTGCATTGGCCTTGGCTGGTGTCTGTTGTTTGCCACCACTCGGTATCGGCCGCACCACACCTGGTGTGACTTTGCGCTTGCGCCCCTGTCCTGGCGATGGTGTGAGTAATGGCGTGTGATGTGTGCGCAGCCCCAGTTTGCTGCTGGCGAGCCGACGAGCAGCCGGCGACATGCTGGCCAGACGCTCCATGTTGGAGCGCACAAAGGGCGAACCGATGTTGCGTCGTGCTGTATTTAGAGCTTGTTGCTTTTGGTTGCGCATCTTCTCGCTGACCTTCTCCGCCAGAGCAATGGCAATGTTCTCCCTGCGCGAGTTTTCATTAATGTGAAACGAGGGCCCAGGCGTATTGCGTAGTGGCGTGTCGCCACCATCCAGGCGAAAGGGAGTTCCATCGATCTCACCCCAGGTCATAATGGGTGAGAAAGCTTCGCCGGGACACACAGATGGGGAGCGTAACAGATCAAAGCCACGAATGCGAGGCGTTCCCGTTCCCTGTGAACCGGCCTCTTCACCTTTTGCACTCATCTTGGTGAGATTGACATTAACAGCTGGCTTGCTGCCCGGCATTTCGGGCTGGGACGTGGCCGGCAGTCTTGTGGCATTGTGTTGAATGCTTTGTTTGCGTTCGGCGAGCTGAACGCGTTCCTGTTCGGTCAGCTCAACGCCATCAGGCACATACATAATAGAGTTCATGTTTGTATATTTCCAAGTCTCAATCTTGCGCAATGGATCTGGAGCCTCAAACTGCTGCTCAATGCTGGGCAGCATTAGTGCACGTTGCAGTTGCTCCATGGAAAGCTGCTCATGATTGTACAACAAGGCGTACTTTAGTCGCAGCTTAGCCTCGGCTGTTTCAATTATTTCCTGAAAACTTTGATTATCCTCGCTGGTGTAGTGCTGCAGGAAAGCGTCCAAAGACATTTTGTGTCCAATTGCATCCGGTCCACCTTCGGTCGTGGAGCGCTGACTGCCACCGCTGACACTGAGCGGCGTTTCTGGACGTGGCGTTGCGCTGGCGTTAGTGGTGCTCAATGGTGTTTCAAATGTCGCTGGCGACATGGCTGCAAGAAAGGCAAATATCTTGTTAAGTGGATTGCAAGCTGCGGGTGTAATAATAGCTTACCATTGTTGCGACTATTGGAGCTGCGTCGGTTTCCAGTGCCGGAGACACGGCCAAGACTATAGCGTGCTCGTATTTCGGCCATTTGTAGAAAATCGCGGCGCGACTCCGCTTCCAGGTAGTCATTTTGTGCCCGCAGTCGCTCTAGGTCGGGAAAGAAGTCACGCTGTATGATCTTGGACATCTCTTCAATATACCGCTCCTCGGTTAGGATTTTGGGTTTAATTTTGCGTCTATCGTTGCTGTTGGGCAGCGGACGCTTAAATTCTGCCAGTGCTGTGTTTTGCGCCTTGGCTATTTCCACGGCCCGACTGCCTGGTGTGCTGGGCGTGCCTGGTGTATCGGCCATAATTTTAGGACCTCTTTAAATTGTGTTTTGGTGAGACTCTCGATTTCAGTAAAATCACAAGACAAACAAACATTTCATGTCAGCTGGAGGGCTGCCAGACAGATGTAAAACTATTGAATAAGCTATCGTACTATCGATTGCAATAATGCCATTAATATAGGTATTCCTTTAAATTTATATTTCTTAGATCGGAAAAAGTTATCGATAGTGCATAATCCCATGGACAAAAAAAACTCCACAGACAGCGACATTTTTGTTCATCGGAGCTGAGACAACAAAACTGAATTGTACGCTATTTACAGAGTGACAACCTGTGTGGATTGAGTGAACAGCTCTGGATCCGTTGAAATTCGAAAATTGAATGGAAAACTTTTCGGAGCACCCCCATTAGATGAAAATTAAATACAAAGAGCTCAACAACAATAGGATCTTTAGCATGCCGACAGATACTGTAAATGTGAAACGGCATATTTTCAATGTTTCTACCAATCCTCTTTTTCAGGTTTTTCGTGATCTGCGATTACTCAGGAAAACGAATGAAATATATACGTAATACTTGTTTCAGTCAATATTCTTAAGTCATTTATTTTGTTTAAGTTTTTAGAAAACAGATTCAAAAGCTATTTAAAGATGTCTTGATAAGTTTTTAACGCATTGAAGAAGGCGTTTCCGATCCCATACAGTATATATCGGAGACGTCTTTATATATAATATATAAATATATATTCCCGGTCGTCTGTTTTTATGAAAACTATTTCCTCAATTATGAAACTATGTATATTGATGCCAGTTGGATCAGATTTGTATTATCATATTGCTGCCTTATAACGGTCAGTCGGAAGGTGAGTTTCTTAAATAAATTTTGCTTACTCGAAATATTATAATCAAACCTACCCATTTTGCGTATTATGAATCTTCACATATCGGACTATAAATCTTAAAGATTGGCCTACAAAATGAAAAATGACTTCTTGTAGGAAAAATTTGTTTGTTTTCCAAAAATATTTGAACCAAAATTTGATTTATTTATTAACAAAATTTAGATGTAGGCAATTTGAAGCCGGCCTATAAGATCTAAGATAGCAGTTCTTTCTTGTTGATCTTAGGTTTGTCTCTAGATTAATAGTGAATCTAAATATAAAGATTTTTCTTTCCAAATACCTGATCATATATTTATGTAAAAAGTCAACAATATTTAAAATGAATCACAGTCCTAACCCCACCAATGAGGAAATCGGCTATAATCAGTCACGTTATAAATTCCTAATATAATACAAAACATCTGATTAAACAGCTAATGCAATTGACTCAGCCTTAAATTTTGATTGAGTATTCCAAATTTGTATTTTTAAAGGTGTTGGATCTGGGCGTCAAAGTGTGCGACATGTGGTGTCTTTATCATTAGTAACGGCACGTTTGTGATGTGCATTGAATACATATGTATGTATTTTTGTACATACATATACACTCACTTGGTACATATGTATGTTAGTGCGTGTATGAATATGAGAGTCGAGTCTCTGCGATTTCACACGTTGTCAGAGTGCTGCCTAGGAAATAATAATAAAAAAAAAGTAACCAAGTGACATGCCGTCAAAAAGCGAAGTTCATTAGTCACAATACAAATATACAAATCTATATATATATAAAACAAAAAAAGTTTAAAAATATCTTGAATGTGACGTGGGGAATGAGCTGGGGCAACCTGTGATTGGAGATTGATTATGCCGCTATTGAACTTTGTCCATTTCACATAACAAATGTTCCGGGCAATTCCAAAAAGATCAGCCATCAAAGAGCTGTCATACGTATGAACGTATGAACGTATGGACACTCATACATAAATAATCACACGGGGCCCGTTTATCCTAGTTTTTCGCAGCGTCTAAAATTTAATAACGCTCCCGCTTCTGCTGTTGTTGTTGTATTATTGTTGGCTTCATAAATAACAGCAAATTGGCATGCATTTGGTTTTCCAGTTGGGGCACGGCCCGGGAGCACATAAATTTCTCAACACTTGCATAAAATTCATAAAAACAATAATACAAAATAATATATGTAAGTGTGCACGTTGCAGTCGGGCGTATCCGACTACGGAATACTCAGATACGCGGAGCAATATACATAAATATTTATTGTTATGGTGTCTTTTTTTTTGTATTTATTTAGATGTCGATAGATAGCACAGATCCACACGGATTATTTGGACCAGCCCAAAAGACAAATTTTATATGATTCAAATTGTTAAGCAAAAACAGAAAAAAAAACTTCGTTTTCTTATAAATAATGTTATAAATAACACAAGAAAATAAGACGTTCTTAAAAAAGTTAAGATTTTTAACTAAATGAGATCTACAACCAATTTTTTCCTATTACGAACTGCTGCCATTGATTTTTTATTGGGTGAACCGAGTGATTGTAGCCCATGGTACTCTTGAGATTATTTTCATTGGAAATTGTTTACTATAACCCAATTCTTTATTATAATAAGATCAGGTGACTGTGCTGGGAAAATGGTGAGATGGACGGGCAGCCTCACAGACATTTCACAAAAGCAATATACTCTTATACCTTCGATACCAGAGTATAAAAAGAGACAGAGTAGCAATGCCAACGAGAGCAGCAGATGTGCCGTCGATCGATGTTACAGAGGGCAAAAGGCATCACAAAAGTGTTTAATGAAAACATGGAACACAACACTGAATGCTACATACTCACAATCCACACTTACATATGTACATACATATGTATACATATGATCGAATGAAATCAAATAATTCGTAAACTAAGTTGTGAATTGAAATAATCTACAACAAATATCGAATCAAAAATGTTGTGGATTTTTATTTCTAGATTATTCTTAGAGAGAAATGAATTATAACCTTACGAGTATCAAGCCAGTTTGACTTCTAGAACCTAATTATTAAATATTATCATACGGTTCTGTTATCATAATAATAAACAATTGATTTATAACAATTATTTAATCGATATCACAAAAGTCATGTGTACAATTGAGACAGGTTTCGTTATATGTGATCCAGCGGGACAAGTCGAATGAAACCAATGACCACAGGGCAGACGGCATGCTCCAGACAACCCTTGTTCCACAAGATTGTCTAAGCAAATTGTACACTCATTATTGGTTAGCAATCGGTTGATCTCCCGTGTCCTGAAATGGGCCCTCACATATTCAGACACAGTATTCGGTAGATAGATAACTCTTTGCTCTATTTGCTTGCTAGTTCTTCTTAATCTATATGATGTCATGCATTAATGTACAAATTTGTAGTTTCGTTCTATTTTCTACAAGTATATAAAATCACTAGTCATTTATTACTCTACACTATACATATACTCAACAAAATGTGTTACTTTTAAATCATCACAATGAGTAACTGTGTCTTCAATATGTGATTCATGTATGTGATATTGACGAAACCGGAAAGGCCATTTCACATTGATTAAAACTACATACATGTATTGATTGTTTTCCAAAAACTGTGCTGTGTAAAAACACTATGCAAACAAAATACAACCAATACAAATATGTAATGGTGGTAACATTTTTGGCACAACAATTTATTGAAACTGAAAAAGGCCCTAAAGCTAGCCATTCAAGTACTAAAAATATGTTTGTAAACTTCTGGCTAATCAACGGCAGCTCGTTATCACTGTTGATAAGACGTATCGTAGAGTGACGTAGCCGGGGCCCTGTTTCCAATGAGTTCAGCCCAACATAGACCAATTTATTGTAGAGAAAATGGGGACCTTGGATTACGATTACACTTCACAGCACCAGTCGATATGATGATGATAATGGGCTGGACAGACGCCAGGCACTTCAAAAGGGTCAGACGACAATCGAAGACCATTTGAAAAATGATTTCTGGATGCCACTGCAGAATGAATATCGACATTGAAAATTTGAATATTTATTGCAGGCAGCGCTGCGGTAGGTCCACAACTACACATAAGCCATGAGCGTGTGTCTGTGTGTGTGTGTCAATGTTGTAGGTGTGCGGTGTGTCGCCTGGTAGATCGACATATGTACATACGTATTCCGTTCAGTAATGTTCAAACTATCCATTCAATGGTGTCAAATGGCTGGAAGGTCTTCAAGTGGCATAGGTTCCAATGCAGCAGCAACAACAACAACAACAACAACAATAATGACGGCTGAGACTGTTATTCTTATCAACTTGCCCAGTGCCGAGAGGCTATTTTTGTTGTTGTTTTTGTTGTTGCTACATTTTCCGCACAAGTTCAAGGCGCGTCCATAGCTAATCGCTTTGAAAGTGAAACCGTGTTTATATTTTGCCTTATTTTTTCCGCTTTTTCATTGACACTTGAGCCTTTGTTTATGTGAGCATCGTGTGTTTGGTATTCCTAAGTTATTTTCCTTTCTCTGCGTATTTATAAATACCCTGTAACATATGTACTTAGGTAGCAGTGCCCAGTAACCCTCTATTGCATTCGGCAATGTTCATTAGAGTCCAGTTTCATCAACATTTAAATACACTAGATAAATAAATATTTTGTTTACTAAATACGATTAGATAATTATTGCATAAATTCAATTTGCTAACGGACAACAGGAGTAGTTATTACTGTAGCAAACGTGGACCATTGAAACATATCAAAAATATTTAATATGGGATATTTCTTCAATTGCTGCAAATATCCCCTTCATAACCTGTCAGGGTATTAAGTTTATAGATGCCTACTTGTTTAGCTGGCACGGTTTATTTCGAGATCTTGTCAGAATTGAAGTGCCACAATCCTTTGTGGCTACACGCCTTCGGGTCTGAAACTACCTTTTCCGGGCATTTGGGTGCACGCATGCGCGACTCTCGAGTGGATATTGACATATTGCTGACACGCCCACAAACAAATCTGTGCAGCATGCCCCCAGACAAGGATTCTGGCAGACCCCAGCCCCAATTCCTTTTGTATACAGCCATGCCAGACGCACGTGCCCACAACTGATGACAACGATCAACTGTAAAAAACTAAGAGAGAGAGAGAGAGAGAGAGAGAGAGAAAGAGAGAGAGAGAGATAGAGAGAAAGAGGAAGACTCAAGGAAAAAAAAAATTGTCGTGCAAAAGCTGACAGGCAACAAAGTAGCTTCGTTTATGAGCCGTGAAAATTATGAAATAAAAACTTGAGAAAATCATGAGTTGATGGCAAAATGTTTTGCGCAAATTTGTATTTACAAATTATATTTTGATGGTTGTCGGCGTCGGGCTAATTAATATTACACAATATTGCAAGAGACCATCAATTAACGTTCACGGCACGTTGATGCTGCACAGTTGCAGTTGCATCTGAAGGAGTCCGGAGATGGGTCTCTTGTTGATTCAACGGAAATTGAGCGAGTAATTCAAGAAAATGTTGCTCGGAAATGTCGCACCATAAAAATCGTTTGCCACTGCGTGTTGAAAAGCGCCTCTTCAACCGCCGCTTGCCGCTGTTGGTGCTCAGTGCGCACTTACCAAAATTAATGCCATCGATGACAACGCTGCCTGCAACAATAAAAGGCAAAGCCCAAAAATAGCCGACATATACCATTATGCTGCCGAAAAGGGACAAAGCAGCAACTAAAATTATGACGATGTTGCTGCTGCAGCACAATTATTGCCAACTGTTAACAGATTTGTTGGTACAGCCGAGAGAAGCTGCAACAGCGGCAACAGCAACGCCATCCACATCAGGCGGATGAGCTGCAACTGCCGCAGCAGCAGAGAGTATTTGTTTGATAATGATAATGGCATGTTGATGTCGATGGTGCTTCCACTGAAATTGAGTCGTTTTGATTGCAATTATTGTCATTTGTATTGTACAAAATGTATGAATATGAACAAAAATCGAACATCAAACAATCAGACATGAGTGAAACAGCGTCAAATTTTAGTCAATCAATTCCTCTATGCGATCGTTGTATGTTTGCAATGGACGCCGCGGAGTGGGCCAGCGTATTATGGGGACATTAAAACCTTCATTGTCGTTGTATCTGTACAGTAAATCGCGACAATTGGGACAGGTGTACTTATATGTGATCCAGCGGGATAGACAAATTGAATGAAACCAATGCCCGCACCGCAGACGGCATGCTCCAGACATCCCTTGTTCCACAAGATTCTCTAAGCAAATTGTACACTCAGTATTGGTTAGAAATCGGTTGATCTCCCGTTTCCTGAAATAGGCCCTCACATATTCAGACACAGTTTTCGGTAGATAAGTAACAGCACAGATGCATTTCTGCAGAAAGCCTGAGAATATACCCATTTCTTCTATGTATTTCGGAAGAAGAATTAAATTTGTAAATTATTATTAAATTACACAAGCTTCGAGTTCAAGCTTCGTAGCTGGATGACAATTGAAATGTGTGAGAGGCTGCTTAGATTTGAATAACTACTTTCACTGAGTGCTACCATACAGTATTGTGATTATTATTCTTATTAGTGTATAGGCCTTTCTTGTAATTCTTTGCTCCATTTGCTTGCTAGTTCTGCTCACTCGATTCCTATATATCCTGTTCACAAAATATTTGAAGATCAGAGAAAATGGAATCCAGCTTCATAGAGCTGTTATTGCCATGTTTGGGACAATCTTGTAAACTTGCAATGCTTTGATAGCCTGCCTGGCTGCCCGAAGAGATGGCTATATCTTTGTGATTCTACTTTCTTTAGGGATTGACAGAGACGCACCTATTTGTTGTATATTGCCTCATCGAAAATAATTGAAAATTTGCTTAGCGATGGTATCCAAGCTCAGTAGAGCTAGATTCCTCTCTTATCGAAAGCTCAATCTGCTTCTGTCACCCAGGTCAAGTACACTCCTAGGCATTTAACCTTTTAGGCAATTGTAGCATCGTGTTCCCAATCTGCATTCGTCTTAGTGAATTAGGCTTGCTTCGTCTTAATAAAAGTGGTTTTGGCTGGATAACCGTGTAGCCCTAAACTATTGCACTATTGACTCTATCATGCATGAAATTTCGCTTGCAGACAATGGTTACGCTCAAAGTCCACAAAGGCGCAGAGTGCTGCCTCTTTCGCCTTCACTTGACCCCTAATGCCAAAAGTCAAGATTCGTTACTGTGGCCATCTATCAACGGGTGCAGTTCAAAGGCAGCTTATCAATTTTGGGCGAACTCAAAATACATAGTTGTGTGTGTGTTTTATATAAGGAAATTGATATCAAGGTGTGCACGTGTGTATGTATGTACATTTGTACAATACATATATGTATTTGGGTGGTGCAAGTGTGGCGCTTTTTGTTTATACGCCAGAAAGAGCTGGCGAAGGAGGGTGTGTGCGAGCAGGCCGGCGTAAATAAAGAATGGCCATTTATCGCGCGCTGGCAACCATTTTGTTGGCCCGAGCATATTTAACCGTTAGCCAAGAAAATTGCAATTGTATTTTTTGTTAATTTATATTTGGCATTTATTGTTGAATCTGTTGCAGCATTTAAATGTGTATAGTAAGTAGTATGTACATAGAACAATGACAGATAGTACGAGTAAGCAAACTTTCACAATGTTACACTTTAATAACAAATAAAAGACAATGCGAAATGTGATAAACTTGTTAAAAAAAAAGAACATATTTTAGTTACAAACTACAATTTGTGTACAGAAAAGATGCAATTTTTTGTTTTGGCACACTTGTTAACTAGACACAAAACTGTCGCTTAAAAGTTACACAAAAAAAAAAAAAAAAATTTAATTCAATTGAATTTTGGTATAGTTCAAAATACTTGTAATACTTGAGTTCGGGCCGCTAGCTAGCTAACTACATGCGTATAATACTTTATGTGGCGACCAGCTGCCAATCAGCGCGGTCCCAGATCGATGTAGCTATTGGGTCGCATCATTTGATGTGCTGCCGCCGCTGTGCCATAAAAGCTCTGATAGCTGCCCATGCCGTAGGCGGCAGCTGCCGCCGCCTGTCGCATGTGACCCGTGGATACCTTGAGCTTGTCGTAGGGACTGCCATATCCATGGCCATGGTGATAGTGTGCCGCATTGTGATGATAGATCGCACCAAAGTTAGTCTGCTCCCCCGCATAGGGCTGACCAATGTTTGAGTAGATATTTGCCGCTGCCATTACCTGGGTGGCAGCAACAGCGGCAGCACCGCCAACACCACCACCACCCGCTGCTGGTGGTGACGCTGAGCTGGCAGAGAGTGGTGTCAGTGGCGTTGTTGTGTGCTGATGATGATGCTGATAAGAATGATGATAGCTGCCTCCATAGTTGTTGGTTATTTGATGAAGACTCTGCTGCTGCTGTTGCGGCTGCTGCTGCTGCTGCTGATGATGATGATGTTGCTGGTGCATTTGCTGAGCTGATGGCTGTTGCTGCTGCAATTGTTGCTGGTGCAGTTGCTGCTGTTGCTGTTGCTGCTGTTGTTGCTGTTGCAGTGGCGTCGTTTCTAGCTGAAAGGCCAACAAATCGGGCGAGTTGCCCGACGTTGAGCTGCTCGACGGCGTGGCTGGCAGCTGCATGGCCAATTGAGATGTTGCTGCCGCTGCTGCTGTTGTTGCCACTGCTGCCGCCGCCGCTGCTGCTGCTACCACTGTCTGCTGTTCCACAAGCTCTGTGCAGGTCAAGCTGAAGCTGTTGTTCAGCGTTCTGTCCTTTGATTTTAAATGCTGCTGTTGCAGTTGCTGCTGCTGTTGTTGTTGCTGCTGATGTTGCTGCTGTTGGTGCTGTTGCTGCTGCTGCTGCTGTTTCATGCGTGCTTGACTCTCATGGCTCATGCTGGACATGCCCAGGCTGCCACTGGTGCTGCAATTAAAATATTTCGAATCCGAATTGAAATTGAAAATGGGAAACGCTTTTGATAAACATTGCAGTCGCTGCTCTGCTGATTTGTTTACAATCGACCCTCGGCCGTAATGCCGAAAATATGAAAAGCCAAAGACCGAAAAAAAAAAAATTGTTTATGGCAGGCACATCTGTCAGCTGCCCCATCATTGCCAGCCGGAGCTGCTTATGCTTCACATTCTAAGTTGAAGTTCTTGCGCCCATTTTGAGTTATTGTTTCTTTATTTTTGTAAACGCGACGCGCCGGCAATTCCCGGAATGACTTTAACAGCAGCGGTCGACGGAGTGTCTAGTGGGCCACTTGGCTCTCTGTGGTGATCAACGATGGGATGGGTGCCGCTCCAAGTGGCTAATTTCCATTACAAATTATCTATCTATCCAAATTTCAATCATTTCTCATACAGTTTGCTCAAATCTAATCATTATCACAGCAGATGTAGCACAAGTTATTATTATTATTATAGTTGGGGAGAACCAGGTCTATTGTGCCCCTAGCATAAGTTAGCATAGTTATTCAATATTGAAAAAATCTTGGCATTCGTCGTTGTAACGAAGGTATTCATTCTTCGGCCAGCTAAAGATAACATTCGATTTCATAACTATGTCCATGGTCTTTTTCCCCATTCTGTCATATAGTAAGCCTACAAAAGATTTGTTGGCTGTTTATGTAATTTCATGGCTTAAAACAGACTTCAAAATTGAGTGAATATGTTGGCCTACTTACACATCGTTGGTGCCATCATCTCGAAATCCTTTGGCAAACGGATTGCTCGATATTTTTAGTTGTGTCACCTGCAAAACATAGACACATTTTACAAAATTCATTTGTTTTTTTTTTTCTTTTTTTGTTTAAATAAATGTGGAAAACAGATTTGGCCCAGTTTGAATTAATAATATTCCAGTGTGCTTGTTGATAGTTGAAATTGGCTGTTGTTGTTTTTATTTCATGAAATGCAACAAATAAGAAAATGTTTACAAATCATTAAAGAATAACAGCAACTACATAAGCAGCAACTACAACTAACACACGGGAACACACACACACACACACACATACGCAGAACACCTAAATTATTTGCAATAAATTGTGGAGTGAAAAGTGTTAACACCCACGTTGAGCACATAAATAATTTAAATACTTTCGAACAAAATGCCGCTAAAAATAAAATGCCAGCGATTTAAAATATTGTTTTCATTTCGCTGTCTGTGTTGTTGCTGTTTCTGTCTCTATCGTGGAAAATGATGAAAGATACCCTAGAACTCGCAGACATAGTGTGAAAAGTAGTTAAATTCAATAATTATTCTCACGATTTTATTTCCCTAATTTAATATACACTCTGCATATAAAATCTAGCTTGGTTATTTATTTATAAGATCATCAAATATAACACTTGTTTTATAACTATTAATAGCCATAAGTATTCGAGTATATATTTTATTTTGTTTATAAAATGATGAAATAAATGTGTTTAAATGGTTTGCTGATTCATGTTTCAGCATCTTAAGTATGTTCGATATTAAAGTGTATATTTCAGTCGGTTTTTTGTTTTAGGGAATCTTCTGCTTAACTCGCGTGTTACGCATTGTAAATGAATAAAAAGAATAACAAACACATAAAATGAAAACATAAACAATGGCATTAAATTGGCATTAAATGGCAGCAGAAGCTTGGTAAAATGATTTTAGACAGCGGGGACTTTGGGGCCTAACGTATTGTAGACCAAATGTGTTCAACATGTAAATTTGAAAACTGAAAATCATTGGCGCTTGTCGTTTACAAGTGGTTACGATGACAAGTGGGTCAAGTGCCCCATACGCTGTACGACGTACCCCGAATCCGATGGATTCGTGCTCATGCTACTCACTCGCTGGTTCTGGTATGCTGTTACGGCCGTAAAACTCGTCTCCGGGAATATGAACGTGCGAAAGTTACTCGAATGCTCGTTTTCATCCAGCGAGGCATTCTTTGGCGGCAAGTAGACCAAGTGGAAGCGCGGCTGGTAGCGATGCATGGAGTTCAGTATGATCTGTGAATGGCAATTGGTTTGGCAACACATTAGCGGGAAAAGGGACAGAGACAGACAGATAGATTGATGGAGAGAGAGAAAGAAAGAGAGAGAGAGAGAGAGAGATAGATTTATGAATATGAGCAGAGTGCTTTTGGATGACGGCTGCCGGCTTTTGTTTAGCGCTTTCAAAACAGAACAACAACAAATAACAGTTGTTTGGGGCGCGAGCGGCGACCAAATGTTTTATTCCCCGCATAAACAAAAATAAAAAGCCAAAGCATAAATTTATGGCCCATTTCAAATGGTGTTTATTTTGTTTTACTCACATGGCCATTCTCATCCAGCTGATTGTTGGTCAGCTTCAGCTTGTCGAAGGACACTATTTGCTTCATCCAATTGGCGCCGGCCGCTGGTGAATCCGGATGCACATGTATCCGCGGTGGTGATATGGCGTCCGCCTTGCCCGCCACCACCCAGCAGGAGCTGCATGGAAAAGACAGTTATCACAGTGGGTCACTTGTATGCGTAATTGGAACTGGTATATGTACTTGTGAAATGCGTAGCGATAGCGCTTATCATCCATTGGCACAAAGTCCATCATGCATATGTAGGTGGCATGCGGATCTAGGCCACCGATGCGCACCTGAAACGTGGGAAACATGCGACGACCGGTTTTCGTAATTATCATCTCGGTACCCTGCGCATGAAACTGATCCCATAGTGCTTTCGTTTCCAGTACGACAATGGCCTGCGCTAGCGTTGGATGCACTGGCTCCGGTTCCTGGCCATATTAAATATTCATTCTTATCAACAAAATATATACAGATTATAAATAATTCGACATATACAGAAGTTCTTTATTGCAGAAAATGGACCAATAATTTATGCATATACAGTCATGGCCATACAAATAGTACACATATTTGCCAGAAGTTTTCATAAATGTGTGTTTTTTGTTTGATATTGTCTTTCGCTGGCAACATTTTTTTATTTTCATTATTTGTAATGCTCTACGTGTAGCCGAAACCCGACGGAACTTGGAATATATTCTCTGTCTTATTCGATCAACTTGGATTTGAAGTGATCACAGCAAGAGATTTGAGATTGATTAAAATTGAGATTGATTTCGTATAATTACAGAAAGCTAGTCGAGAATGTATGTGCACACATATGTCTATGTATGTATATCAATATTTCTTTCAATTATTTATCATATATATTTCTTATTTATCATATATATTTGAATAGTTGTGTTTAACTTATTGTTATTATTTTGACACTTACACCTTTGTTGTTAATGTTGTTTTTGATGTTGTTGCTACTGTTTGACGAGCTGTTGGTTGTGCTGTTGCTGTTGCTATTGTCTTTTTTGTGGCTGTTTTTATATTTCTTTCTTTCTATTGCTGCTCCCGCTCCCGTTCCCGTTGCTGTTGTTATTGCTGATGTGCCCTTTAAAGCTTCGTTGTTGTTGCTGCTTCCGTTGTTGCTGTTGCTGCTGCTGCTGCTGCCAGGGTAATCAGGAACGACAGGCGTCGTCTGCTCCTGACAGTTGCCGGCTCTGCTGGATTGACTGCTGCTCGTGCTGCTCGCGTTGCTACCTGTGCTCTGTGCATCAATGTCCGCCAGCTTGGCATCGATCTGTTCAAGCGGCTTGTAAGAGGCGCGATCCTTCCCAGCCGTTTGTATGCAAGCTGTGAATGAGGCCCGAGCGGAGTTGGGTTTACTTATATGCTAATAACCAGCTCAATCAAACTTATCGTTAGACATATTAATCTGAAATAATCTACATCAAATTTAAAGTCTGCAGTTGCACTCTTTAAACGGATTCCTTCTTATGATGTTGCATTTGTATTTCATCAATTCACAACAATAGAAAAGGTTTTCCATTAACTAATTTAAATATCTCAATTAATTTCTGGTAACAAACAGAAAATGCTTTACGCCCTAAACTCATTTTTCAGGTTAAATAAGTTAAATTTTGAAAGTAACCGATGCTGCGAATGGGTGAATTGACACAGCTTTTACTGCTAAAGAATATAATTTTGATGTATTTATAAAGTTATCATCTGGAACACCCAAAACATTATCGAATAAAAGGAAAAGGGGTTGCATTCTATACGGTCAGCCAAGCTTGGCTCTCATTCCGCTGGAAAACCGCCGTAGCCTGACCTAATGTTGTCGGAGACAGCAGTTTAATATAAGAGGTTCCTTCTACTAGGTGTTTGAAACTCGTAGGTCAAGGGGGAAAAGTATATATGCTCTTGGTTAACACATTCAGCATTTTATTTTAGTAGTTTATGTGTCAACTATTAACCACATTCAAATGTGGAAATATTTGTATTTAATTCATGACAAATGATTCTCAAGAAACCACATTTGAAATTGCGAATAAAATAATTTTAACTATTACTAATAAATAAATTGTACAATAATTGTGACACATTTTGTGTATCTGAAAACTATATTTTCAAAATGTTCAAAACAAATGAGCGGAAATGCGTTGGGCATAAATCAAATGAAAATACGTTTGAACTAGTTGCGAGTGTTAGCCAACAGTTCTCAGAGGTATTTTGCGAAGCGGGATTCTCACAAGTGTATATTATGATTTATTTGATTTAAAATGCGACAGAGCAAGACATCAAATGGATGGCTGTGGAGAAGGTCGCGCAGGCGCAAGCCACAAGGATCGGGCAGGCGGTATGACTGAGCGGGAAGCGTGTTGAGGACACACGCACGACAAATTGGATGCGTCGCCTATAATGAGCGGCATATAAAACCGGCGACAACAACGCCAATCCAATTATAAAAGTCGTCACAGCAGCGACTGTTGATTGAGTTGCCAGCTAAATTTAGTGCCACAGCGGCAGCCCTTGAGCGGTGGCAAGAGTGCGGGTTGTGTAGGACGTGTGCGAGAGGCGCCACAGCCTGGGACTGGGCACGGCAACAATTTCGCAATTAATTGCCGCATGTAGCAAGTTGCTTGCCAGTTGCAGTTGCATTCCGTTTGCTTGCTTGCTTGCTTGCAACGTGCAGCTTGGAGTCACAGCCAATGACCCATGACAGGTCGCCGTCGACGTTGCTTGCGCTCCGCCATCAATTGTCGCTTAATGAGACAATTTTTTGTTCGCTTGTTCGCTTCAGCCCCGCAGTGATTTTGCCGGCAGCCACTTCACGAATGAATTCTAAAATCAATTAGCATTTGGCACAAATAATCGTTTTTCTGTCACGCCAACCCAACCATCAAAAAACAAATAAATAAATAAATAAAAGATAAAACTAAATAAAAAAAAAAAAGGTCAACCCAAATTTTATCGCATTGGGAAGACGAAGAAGTTTCGCGCTAATTGTCTGCCAGCTTTGTTTATACTCTTGTTTAACGCCATGCTCGAACAATTTTGAAAAACGACTCTTTTGGTTCGATTGTGCAGATGGATGCAGTGCAGCCACAAACTATACGCATATGCATATGTTTCGAGCTATCGATGCCATATAACTCAACTCTCTGTGCTGACGATTAGTTGATCTATTTCAAATTGTTCAATATGTTATTTACCTGTCATATCAACATACATATATTATTTTATTGATGTACGTTTTTTTTAGTTATATTCTTGTGAATTAACTGGGAACAAAACTAATATTATTATCAAACTCAAATTTCAATTGGGAGGTATTCGAATTGTTGCCCATCATTATTGTAAATTTGTGTTTCACATATAGTGTCAGTTTAGAATCAAAACTGCCACAGTTTTGAAGCTATCTTGCTGACACTTTTTTCCGTCTCTTTGTTTCGGTCACTTTGACGAGGGAGGCGACGAGCACGCTATTTGGTCAAAAGATTTGTTCTCGTATTCAAAATGTATATATACTGAGATATCAAGATCAAACTCACAAAATATGAGTCAAAACAAAGGAAAAACCTCATCATTATTGCCATAGGAACAATCTGAGTTAAGTTATAGATGTAGGTCCTCTCCGACAAACTATTTTAATATTTAGTTTACAAGAGGTCTTGAAACAGAAAACATATGAATAAAATTTAACTAAAACGTACAAAAAATGTAATGTCCGCAATGTTCAGTATATCTATGGGGTGTCTAAGATAGCTTTTTTTTCTTACATATTTAAAAAATGGCATAAAGAATATGAAAATTCAATATTCAATTTCAATAACAATATACTGACCATAAATTGCCATTACTAGATTCAAACTGATAATAATTACTTAACTTATCAGCATTCTTCATATATACGGACTATATTTTGAGGTCCGTCAGTCGACTCACCTTCAATTTGTTTCATGGGACTAAGCCCGCCGGTCGTATAGGGTGATGTCCAATAGTCATTTGCATAACAGCCATAATCCGCCAGATTTCCGTTGAGGCCATTGTCCAGGAATGGCATTGTGGACACCATGGCACTGGCGCATTCCGTGGGACCCATCATGTGTGTCATTTGTGCACCTTTACCTTATGCGAAATATCAAGTATGTGCTTGTTTCAGAGACCAATAAGCCAACAAATAATTGTGTTGTATTGAATATCCAACAGAAATTCAAAAAAAAAAAATGAAAATAAACACGTTATTTGAAAAATGACTGAATCATTTATACGGATTTTTGGTTTTTGGTATTCAGTTCTTGCTTTGTTTTGATCTCTAAAGTTTTTCGCGCAGTTGTCAAATTTGATTATTGCACTCACACATGCACGCAAACATATACACGGATACACTGGAAAAAATGAAGACAGCAACAACAATGCTGAGGCGGTTCGAGTCTACACATAAAATCAAATGAGGCCTGCGAATGTGTTGAAAAATCGAAGCTGCCGTTCAAGTTGTCAGTGTGTCAATCAGAACAACAAAAAAATACAAGAATTCGAAAAAAAAAACAAACACACACACACACACACAGAGAAAATTGCAATCGCTTCAACACCTCGACGCAATTTTCAAATATTTTTACCGATTTTTCTTTCTTTTATTTTTTCCGTAGTGTATTTTGTTTTTTAATTCGATTTGCCGCTCAATTTTTAGAGTTTGGCGTTTTATGGTCCGATCGCGTTGACTGCCAATTCTCTCGATTCTTGACACAAGGCAAATTGATTGAGCGAAAGATTGATGGAATGATACACTCTGCAGATCGCTTAATAGTTGTATATTTTCTAGGTGTTATTAATGTGTATCGCGAATTCGAAGCGTTGAGGTCTCTCAATTGCCACCTTCCGGTTAAGTGCGAACTGATGATGTCGATCCGTGATCCGTGATCCGTGTTCCGTGATTCGTATTGCCGCGATCCCGCGATACGCGACTTTACCACTTGACTCGAATTCAAATTAGAATTCCACTGGTTCCCGTTGCACACGCGCTCGCATCCGTATTGTCAAGAGTTTGGCTGCGGAATGAAAGCCACGCATCGTACAATGGATGCTTGCTTTGCCTGGGATCATGAAGCTGAAGGCGCTGACGGCGGTGCTCACCAATCGCTGTGCCACTTGAGATGGTCGGGAGACCAGCCGCCGCAACAGCATTAAAATGTTGTCTGTGTGTGCGTGTGTGTGTGCACCCATATGTGTGCGTCTATGTGTAGGTGCGCAACGAGTGGCCAATCGCAGCAGAGCCTCACAGTGATCATCGATGAGTAAGCTGCTTAACCATTGTTAGTCCCTGGATGCGCTACTCCACCAACTCTTTCTGTCTGGTCAAAATCATAGCTTGACTATGAGAAGTCCTATAACTAGTTGATGTTTTCGGAGGCATAAGTTTTATATTATATTTATATTATATTATATTTTTTTTTTTTATTCCAGATAATATTTTTCTAAAATATAGAAATTTCCAGGTTGCCATATTTGAATAGTTTTTTTTTTTAATATTACTATTAAGGGTTAGAATTTGACGATTTCACATATATGTACAAACATTTCAGGTTTTTTAGAGCTTCAAATAATTAATTGAAAAAAAAACCTGCCAATCTGGCGCTGATTGGAACCAGCTTCAAATTGTTTGAACCCTATTACTATTTTCTGAATTTCAGGAAGGTTTTCTTCCAAAAATAGTTTGCTTTTCCACTTTTTAAAGATATTTTCTATTTTCAAGAAATGTATTTGTGAAAATTACAAAATATGCTTTTCTAATTAGTCGAATTCTTTGGTATAAAGAAATTATTTCTGGAAAATAGAAAATTGTTCAAGTTTTTCTAGATTTTCATTTTAGACATTTATTTATGTTTATATATATACCCTTTATGTACATATGTGCAAATGCGATTCCATCTCAGGTTCTGGGTCTCTTACTTTCTACAAATGTGAAGATATGCCAAATTGGAAGTGAGCGATATGCTCAACATTCATATTGTAGGGTAAAAAGGCAGCAGAACTCGGAGCATCAGCAACAGTGAACTATTATGAATACTGTACAGGAGACTTGAGGTGTAATGTTTATCAGATTTCATCTATTTCTTCTACGTCCTGCTACTAAACTAATTAAATTCTATTATTGATTAGGCTAAAATGTTAAGTGATATATCTCAGAATTAACTTATTTGTTCAAATATGCATAAGCTACCAAGAAGCAAGGTTAAATAGCTTAGCTTAAGCCCCATGTTCTGTTAAATTGTATCCGGTAAGAATCAGCAGCTTGCTCTACCGTAAAGTAGTTTCAATTAATCTTTTCAAATTTTAAATGTAGACCAGTTTTTGTTGTTCAGTCCTTTACACTTGTCCAATGTAAGCAGTACGCTCTGTACTTCCTCTCTTTACAATTTTGCTTGTCGGAGCGTAGAGACCACGCCCCCATCGTTTCACAACTGGTCGATTTCTCTTCTCAATTGAGGATCTCGCGCTTGAGTGGGCGTACTGACTCATTGGATGTGATCGCTCTGCAGAAGCACTCGCTTCACATGGCCCTCATTTGGAAAATGCTTTTAATTGGACTGCTACCACATGGCGGTGGTAGTGGTGTTTGTGCTGGGCTATAGCCAGCAGGGCCATAAATACAAATTGCGCCATAACCTCGACGCTAAATAAACCATAAAAGCCTCCCAACATGATCAGATCTCCGAGCACCGGCGGCAACAGCGGGGCATTAACATTTCGCTGGCTGTTGCTCTTCGATCATAAGATAGAAGAAAATAAAAAAATGGCGGCTGTTAGCCATATAAGCATTAGCCTGCGAGTGCTGCTGCAGCGATCAAAGCAAATGCGAGCAGATACCCATTGTCGAAGATGGTCCGTTTAGATGGGATCTGTGGAGGCTGCTGCGGCAAAAGGTCTGAGTGTGTTGGGGATCTGTGTTGCCCGCTTTTTATTTTATTTTTTGTCGGCTTTGCTTATTTGGTGTCTGCTTTTCATCAGCCGCACTCATTTAATTAACGGTAAATGCAGCAGCGTCCGCCATTGCTGCTCCAAACTGTTTCAATTTTGAATTGATTCCTCCCCTCCGCCATCTGGGTAATACCTGTACCCCCGACTCAGTCTATTTATTTACCTCTGCATTTTTGTTGAATACATACATACATATATACATACGTATGTATACATATACGTACATATGAATATGAATGTATGTATGCACATAGAGATCTATAAATCTTGGCATTCAGTTACGCCCAGGATTCACATTGCCCGCTTGGGTGCTCTGTTGTTTCTCTGTAAGCTGTTTACAATTATTTTGAATTAAGTGGATTTTGAATTTGTTTGCCTCTTTTCCACTCATAAGTATCAGAAACAAAAACAGTAGCAGACCTCGAACCAGAGCCAGAATCCAATCCAATCGATCTAAACAGTCGAACTCAGCAGCAGAGTGCATAAATATTTAATGTGTTTTTTTAAGTTATGGCATATTGTTATTACTTTATAATTGCCTTAATTTATTCATCTTTTCGTTGCAGCACGCAAATTATAAACAATTTTAAAAGACACGTCTATCAAAGTAGCAATCTTAATCAAAAACATGAGATCTCTTTATGTTATAACTCCGTTTGTATCAAGGTTTCGCCGTCTTCAGTTGGCTCAACAGATGATAATGTTGCCTTCAGACTTTTCATTATAACTGGCTTTATTTAAGTTGTAGCTGGGGCAGTCCAAAGTATTTTATAGAAAATATTGTTAATATTTACAAGAAAGATGAGCTATCTTAGGTACGCCGGAGGGACTCCAAAATTCAAAAGAAAAAGAGACAAATTTATAAAAAAAAAAACGAAGGATCATGACTATGTATCGTAAGACTCACAATAAGGGACCTTATTATGTTGTACCTCTAACGAGACCACATCGTGAACCCTTCCTTTGTCTCGATTTATTTATCTTGTGTTTACTTTGTCATCCAATCCCTGCAAAAACTATTGATTTAACTTATTGTGACATTGGAGGTTTCGATCAGATTACCAATGCAGAACATAACACAAGTCCGATTCTCTGATAATGCGTATCGGGAATCTAACACCAAATATTTGATATTCTATCTTCGTACTTGAACAGAGTTTATTAATTCTGTTGTACACATTACCCCAAGACAAACGTGTATGCCCCCCATGTAGTATATATATTGTTGACCAACATCACTGGCCGAGTCGATCTAGCCACATCCGTCTATCTACCTCTTTGCGAACTAGTTCCTTAGTTTTACAGCTTTCTTGATGAAACTTTTCTTTTTGCTGCATAACATATGGCGGAGTCAACCGGATCAGATCACTATATCATATAGGAACTATCGGTTTAAGAATATGTTTTTGTGAAAATCATTCATTTCATCATGAAATTTGCTATGCTTCCTAAAGTTGTACAAAAAATCATCGATATCGGACCATCATTTCATTTGCCAAAGCTGTCATATAGCTGTCGGCAGATTAATTCCAGTTTCCTTAGGCAAATGGTCTTACATATAAATCCTGCGATTGAGGCTAATCCTAAGTTGGCTGTTCGAATTCCTGTTTATACTTTGATACCGAAGATTTTTGGCAATATCCGTCTTGCTGTCTGTCCGTCTATATGAACACAACTTTTTTCGACACCCTTAGAGATAGAGACTTGAAACTTGGAACATATGGTAATCAGTGCCCGCGCCAAAGTGTGAAAATTGGAGAACTACATCCACTAGGTGGCCAGGAAATCGTTAAAATCGTTAAAGCTACATATCTTCCAGAATTTTAAGGATTCAGTCACCAAATTTGGTTGGTAGTTTGTTGGCGATGTGTTTCAAAGATTGTGATATGCCAGGCCTACCGCAGTTTGAAAAGCAAACGTGGACGGTATATCTTGGCTACACCCACCCTGTTATTTACTATCTATTAACAGCTGGTACTACTTATGGTATCAAAGTATTTCGCAGTCGGTTACGCCCGACTGCAACGTTCTCTCTCTAGCTGGTAAATGACAAAAATAATTTTCAGAAAAACGAGAACTTCATTGAAATGAAATATAATTACTTTAATTACTTAATTTTGCAGTTTACAATATGCAATTTTGTGAATAGAATCGAAACCAAAAATTAACTCAAAAAATAGAACATTCATCAAATCAGGATTTTTGAGCAAGTTGCACTAATTGTCGGTGTCACAGATGCAACAATCATTCAGTTTTTGACCATCCATCGGCATTTGCATCGACGTCGACATCAGCATCGGCGTTGACGCACTGCAGCACATCAATGTCAAGGGTCTAGTCGCTTTTCGTGCCGGCACTCTTGCTGCAGCACCAATAGGTTGCCATGAAGTCCAGCTCATCTGAGGTTGATGAGCAGAGATCAACCGGTGCGCACTTCTCGTCTTTCTGTCTGTCCGACTGCTGATCCAAGATGCTGTTGGTCAGCTTGATATCAAGCAAGCTATGCGACGGCTTCACCCGCCCGTGGTCACGTTCGCAACGGACCCTACTGGATGTGCGCACGTTGCCATCCTTTTTGACTGCCTGTTCCAGCATGTCCAGCTCTAGCTCCTTCTCGCTATACTTCTGGGGCGTCAGAACCAACGGCTGCCAGGATAACTCCAGGGTGGACATGCTCTTGACCCCCTCATCTTCGAGGATGCAGTCGTTGGTGAGTAAATGGCCCTTATATGTCAGCTTACTGAATCCCATCGGCACGTTCATGTTGCGGCCAATGTGCTTTTTCAAATCAGCCACATTCTGCAAGCGATCCGTCTCATAGATGTTCTTTTGACCGTCGCGGGTCAGCACTTGAATCTGCAATTTGCGCATTTTGAAAATGCCAACTGCAACTGAGCATCTAAATATGTATATAAATATATATTTATGTTCAACTCGTCGGGATTTGTTTTGTATTGAGTGTAAGGCTATAACCTGATTGTTTCAAAAACGAATTGAGCCTCAAAGCACCAGTTGTTACAAATCCAATAAACATATTTTTGTCAAATTGAAAATATCAGACGATCTCCAATTTTCGAAAATGGAATTGAAGCTTATATCGCTAACAAAATTATATGCTAATTGGGGCCGCCAAAAACGAAAAGTTTTACCTTTTTTTTAAGGATTTATAGTATTGAAGTAATGCTGACGTACATCAGCTTTATACGAACTTTGTATGGTTACTTACAGTGAAATCTATTCAACCAAATATATATGAGAATGTATGTACTACAAAACTAAATAAGTCTTTTAAATATCCTTTTTAAGCTTCTGCTTCAGTACATTGCTTATTTATTTATTTAGTGTGGTCGCAAAGTCCACCATTTTTTATAAAGGGCTTAAAAGAAAATGTAATATAAACGTAAAATTAAAGTTACAAATTAAGTGATTTAAAATAAAGTTATTGAAGTGAAGTTTCCCCTGAATAAGATAATAAAATTTGCCCTTGGTCCAGTGCCACTACAATGAAACCAACAACTTTTAGATGACTTATCGTCAGTCCACGCTTCCATTGGAGTCATTCCGATCAGTGCCTTTGTGACTGCACGATTGCGTAAATGCACCGCTGTGTTTACTGCCTCTGCCCACAGTGACTGATCCAATCTTGACTGCTCCAATAAGCATCTCGCCATCTCCACAAGCGGACGTTCTGCCCCACCATTTTGTTGCGGAGTACACTCCGCCACCGTCAATTGCCGTGTAGTTCCATTGGTTCTCAAAAAACCGTTGAACGTTTTGTTTACATATTCGCGCCCGTTGTCGCTGCGCATACACTTGATCATCTTTCCTGTTTGACGCTCTACCAGATTTGTGTACTCTACGAACGTTGAAGACCTCGTCCTTTCCCTTCAGGAAATACACAAAAATCCGCCTTGATTTGTCATCAATAAACGTGAGGAAACACTTATAGCCTTAAATTTGAAAACATTTGTTTATCACAACACATATGACTTGTTGCTCCACTGTCCAAGCTCCAGCCGAATTTCCTACAACTGCTTGCATCCAATGCGTTCATGAAGCTGCAATTCTGCTGTCCGCTTCTTATTTAATCATTTGACCACATTTGTAACAGGCAGCATTTGTCAGTTTCTTCTTTGTGGTGACCTGCGCACTAGAGCTATGCCTTTGTCTAACTGTAAAGACCTGCGCGATATCGCTGTGCTTCTCTGCGCTTTCTTTAATCTCGCCTTCTTCCTTCAACTTTACACATATCATTTGTGGAAGACTGGAAGAATGTCACGCGTCTCGATGGCGATAACAAAATTCTCATAACTGGCTGGAAAGTCAAATAATGACCTTGAGCTCGTCAACTATTGCTATTCCAACTCCAGCAAGCTGATTCACGATTTCGTTAAATGTGATCAAATAGCTAGCCATGCTTCACCCCTCCGCCATGCGTGAATTGAGCAACTTTTTGTATAGAGCACCGATGGACTTTGCACAACTTATCCATGCCTCCTTCGACGTTGTGCAATTGTTGATGTATCCCAACTGCGATGCCTTAACACTTGGCATGATCGTTGCCAATGCGGGGAAACTTCGCGCCAAAATAAAAAATATTGTAACCCTTAAATAAATCGGTAGTTTTAGCATGTTTAACAGAGTGCTTGAATATTGGTTTTATATGCCAATGGGAATTGTTGTTTAATCCAATTTATTTGTAGGTATGTATGTAACGATGCATGCTGGTATGCATGCATCTATGCATCTGTGCATGTATGTATGTGTGTGATGGATTCTCTCCTTAGAATTGTTTCCGCATTTGTCTCATTCAGAGTGAATTGGAAGACTGCTGTTCGTTTGAAGGCGTTGATAAATTTATGCACCCCATTGGCGGAGCTTCCGGTTCCATTCGCCTCAACGTGTGGGTGTTCGTGTGTGTGTGTGTGTGTGTGTTTATGTGTTTGTGTGTGAAAGAGAGAGAGAGAGAGATAGAGAGGGAGAGCGAGAGAGGGAGGGAGGGAGACAGAAAGAGAGGATGTTTGCGCTTGGCAACAAATGTCAACTGTTAGAGTGGCAGTCAGTTCTGAGGCAGTGGCCAACTCAATGGCACCTCATAAAAACTACAGCAAAATGCCGAGGCTAGAAAAAGGAAATCTTTGTTATTGCAGATCAAAGGCACGATAATTTAATCATTCAAGTATGGTTTGTTTTGTTATTTTGTCGAGTTTTATTTTGTTTAAAATATACATATATATATAATTAAGACGTATGCAATCAAATTCAAATGCACAATGTTATTTGTAATACAAAATACAAAAAAAAAATCAAAAATTCCAAATGAAAATGTCGTTTCATGCTCAACAGCCAACGGCAGCTAGTAACTAGCAACTGGTCGCAGCTCCCGTGACCTACAGCGCCATATTGGCGAGACCACAAGCGAGCAGGAGAGCCAGCGATAGGAGCACTGTGGCGGCACCGTCGCGTGCATTCGGGATAAGCGTGTCATTAGCCAGCAGGGCGTTGCAACCGTGACCCTCGCAGGTGTAACAGTTGCCATCGGCAATGCACTGCTTGTTGGCCTGGGCGCTGGTTAGGCAACCGCGCTGGAAGGAGCCGTTGGCCACACGATTGCTGTTGCGGATGAAGCACTTGTCACCCAGACGATAAGTTGAGCACACTTTGCTGTACGCATGATTCTCGGTGGCGCACGTGGAGTTGACTGAGTTGCCGGAGCACTGCAGACACTTGAGGCGGTACTGTGGGAAAACCTGACGATTGCAGCCATCCATGAAAGTACAGGTCAGGCACTCGAGCTCATTGTTGCATGATCTCAAGGTGGAATTATCCAATTCGCTGGCACATCCACGAATCGTATACCCATCTATTGGAATATACAGAGTTTATGTCGTTCACATCTACCAACAGCATGCATACAATAAATGTATGTCAATCAACCAAACACTTACCCAATACGCGTGTGTAGCACACTGTGTTGTTGGAGCAGTCTTTGGACATTATGTTGAGCGGGTCTGTGGCGCAGCGCTCATCATTTTTGGAGTGGCACTGCACGCAAGACTCTGCAAACGTAATACAAGTAGGTAGAAATATATGAGCATACGCATTTATACATTTAACATAGATCAACTAAATTTCCGTTTATGTTTACGTAATAAACCTCTTAGAATGTGAGCCTGCTTAAATCAAAAACCACGATCAAAATAATTACTGGATATAAATAACAAAAAACATTAAACTAACCTAATTTTCACTTAACACAAATTTCGAATGGTTCACATTGACACATTGAGAAAGTAATTTTAAAATTATGCCAATATTTAGCGAGCTTATCTGTACCTATTTATATAGGTGTATATTTGCCAGAAACTTATAAGTGGTGAAATTTTAATGTTGTTCTTAAGGCGAGTGCATATAAGGTGCCATATGTGTCTTAGTATGCTTGACATCATTGTCATTATCTGAATCATTATCAAGTGTAGCGATAAGCCCAATATTATATATGTACTGGGTATGTATGTATGTGTGTACGTATGGCATTCTACAGCCATGTGCGTCTGCTTGTGTGTGTTTTATGCGAACGAGTCACTCATTTCGTAACTTTTTAATTATATTTGGTATTATATTATACTCGGCTTTAATGCATATTCCGAGGATCACATATGAGCTCATTACTCATGCAGCGCTGACAACTTGGGGGAAGCACAGAAATACAATATATTTCAAACGAGTCGATCAATGACTCATTAGCACTTCTAAAAATATATTTTACTAATATTGAATAAAAAAGCGACACACAACTTCATAATAAATCTAGATTTGTTGAGGTATGAAAACTATACATGCAACACTAATCGCATGACTCATCTTAAAAACGGGTGCTACGATAAGAGCGTTACAGAACTTGATTCCAGTGTCAAGTGCGCCTATAATATTTGATTACCCTTTAAAGCGTATTATCTGAACTATATACATATACATGTACATATATAATATGTGTTTGTAATTGAGTGAATTAGTCAGCCTAATTTTTTTTTGCCAGCCTATTGTCTTTTTCTTTCTTATATACATATATTTGGAACAGATGCACATCTGTATTTCATTTGGACACATTCGTAAAACAAGTGTTTCCCGGTTAAGTTTGAACTATTTTAATTGTATTTTACACTGACACACATGCAGGGCCCATGCTTATCGGTAGATAACCAAAAAGCCTCTACATATAAAGATAAGATACTTAACAACAAAAAATGTATGTATATATGAAATAAAGAACTTATGTGGCCTATTCTTATATAAGACACTTGCACTCATAAAAGCGTTGAAAAAAACAAAAACAAATAAAAAACACTTTACCACAACTGACATATGCCAAAAAGGCAAGTGCAGCAAACACCGACAAATAGAATTTCATGTTGAGTATCGAAAACTTTGGGACAATCAATTTGATATATGTTCGAGTCGTTATTCGCACCGCACTTGAAGTGCACTTTCTGAAGCTCAGCTATAAACTGAAATCAGTTGTTCCCGTCGAAGAACCGTGGACTACTATTATTTAGTATCGAACTTATCAGCAAAAATACATATGCCTGCTTATCTATCTTATATATATATGAGAATTTATAAACATTTAGAAAAGAGGGTAAACCATTACCCTTTTACAAAAAAAAAAAAAGAAGTAAAGTATATTTATATTTATATGTATATATGTACTGCTAATTTTAAATATTTGTGGCCACAGTTAATAAATTACTTCAAAGTTTTTTTCATAATTGTTGGGGAATCGCCCTAATTATTTCAGTTTAAATAAAAGCCTACGATATATCGAATTGAAATTTGCAAGCGTTGCCACATAGTCGGAAGATTGTGGTAAATCAGCTGGCACAACGAACATTGAACGTACATCGAGCTTAAAGAATACGCTTGTTGGAATTTCTGGGTATTTAATGTGTTCAGCTGAGACATTAATTCAAACTCCAACACGCACGCCATACACAACATGACACTAATTGTTTGCATGTGCGATTATTGGCAACGCCGCCACTTCTACGATCAAAGGCCGATCCAGCCGACAAGCAAAACCGGCACCGGCCAAAATGGTGCCGTTCGCCGACTGAGATTGCAGCTGGATGCCATCACTGCCAATTATTGGTTGCGCGAGCTACTGCACCAGGAGGTGCTGCGTCGCCGACTACAGTGTGATCATGGAGTCCAGTTATTGTGGCTGTCACTGCATCCACCCGAATGCGACACCATTGACTACAAGTGGGCCGATATGCTGGCGCATACAATATGGGAGCACATCGAGGTGGAACATTTAATGTCATGGCTCTCCACTCTGGGCGGAGGATTCTCAGCGCTGGGCGAACAGTTTGAACGATGCGTAAGTGTGCGTCCTATGAAGTGCAAAATACTAACTAATATGTCTATACTGGGAATTTACAACATTTCACAGGCTCAGACGGCGGGCAAAATCTCGCTGCAACAACTAAATATTGGCCTGCGTCTGGGTGATCCATTTCTGCAGGCGCGCTGCAAGCTTTACTACAGCATATCGCTAATTCAACGTGGACAGCTGCGACAGGCCAAGCAACTGATACGCGCCCAGTATCAGTTTGCAATGAAGCACAAGGAGCACGACCAGCGACTGGTGCGGATGTGTCTGGGCATTTGGCTGAGATTACGCTTCGAGTATGGCGAGCGCCGTGGGCGACAGTTAAATTGAGATATGGGCTCATCACTGCCAACGAGGGTTGGTCTTCAGGGCGGCTAGCATTATGTTAAGATCGAGATTATATTCCGATCGATAGGTGATGCGTTTTATAAGGTGGTTGGCCATCAGAACTTATAAACTGCAATTGATCGCTGTTGTCTAAGTTTAAGTTTAAGTATAAAATGAACGGTTCATGGTTAAACTGCTAGTTACGTAGATACAAAATATACAATTTGGATATTCTATATTTGTATTGAATGTATTTATTTATGTATATGTATATATATACATATATATGTATGTATATGTATGTGTGTGTGTGTGTGTATCGAATGAATTTGTTGAACTGCGCTTGGTCGGCACCAAATTACGCAAACCGTTTTCTTTGCCGCCTCCAAAACAATCAAACTTTTACTTAAACTACGCACTTTTGTTTCTATGCATGTTAGGATTATATATATATAGATTAATTAATATGCTACCAAAAGAATTGACGTAACATTTACGTATATATATATGCATATCTGTATATTTGTATATATGCATATTTGTATATATGCATATTTGTATGTATGCATATATGTACATACGCATATATGTATACATGCATATATGTATATATAAATTGCTTTTGCCTTTCCTTGTTCTGATGTGAGCCATTACAATGCATACTATTTGCTGAGCAGAAGTGAACATTTACTAATTATGCATACATACATATATACATATGCACATATAAATACAGCCAACCAAAAAAAAAAAACAAAAGATATATGTATATAGAAAATCTGGCTAAAATTTTAAATTATATAATCGCCGGAAGTGAACATATAATTTATAGTATTTGTGGATTATTGCTTGCAGTGCTAACTGGTTGTTATTGTTATTTTCGTTCTTCTAAAGCTTTTCAATTTGGATGATAACCATTTTATTGCGCCAGCGTGCCCATGGGATCCCAGGCGGGCAGGACAATGGGATCCATGTCGAAAACGCGCATCACATCTTCGGGTACATACTTCTTGTCGATGACAACCTCAAAGCCAAACTCCTTGAACCAATCAGCGTACATGACCAGGTAGCCTTTCTCGCCACGATCCTCGCCCCAGGAATTCTCCACACGCAGCTTATTCGCTACACCGTTTTTCTACACACCATCAATTGAAAAGGCAAATGTTTACATAATCATGGCAATTAGCAAATTTTGATAGACTCACATCCACAGAAACGGCTGTGAAAACCATGGCGTGCGTCATGGCCGATTCACCATAGATAAGACGATCCGCCTTCGAGAGTGTTGTTTGTATATCGATGTCGAACACCAGCTTGAAATTGTGACTAAACGTACACGCATGCGAAAGAGACAGATGTTATATTTAATGAGACGGATAGGGTAATTTTGTTTTCATATTGGCCAGGAAGGTATTAATCGAACTCACACATTCATATCCTCGATGCCTTGCTTGGAAGCAAAACGCTTGCTAACCTCACACCCAAACCAGACAGCTTCGCCAGCTTGCAGCGATTTCGTGACCATGGCCAGTAGCAGGTCTACGTTCTGATTGTTGTACAGGACCGGCCGACCGCCAACAACATTGCCCAAACAGTCGACGGTGTAGACCTGATCGTATCGGCTCGATGGACGCGGATCGGTGACGAGGCACACTTTGTCCTCGACATTGAAATGCGGCTTCACATTGCTCTCGTAGAACTCAAGCGAATTGATGGGCCCAACACTTTGAAAGTTCTTCGATTTATCATAGTAGTCCCAGGTGAAGGTCTCGGCGGGTATACCCAGGCAAATACCAACCACCTTGTAGATTTCGGCCATTTGCTCTTGTATTTTGCAGGTTATCTCCTTATCGCTGGCCTTCTTTTCCATCAGCTCTCGCAAATGTCGCGCGTATTCGCGCAGCTGCAAATGCAAACCGAAAAAGATGACAATTTAGTACAGTCTGATTGAGCGTGGAGTGATATGATATGCTTACCTTGCTCTTCAGTATGGCATTTAGGCGTATGCTGGACTCGCAGCTATAGCTCTCCGGGAAACATTTCTTTGGCATCAGACCGTGTTTGGTTATGAGGTTGACCAGCATGTGCCACTGGCCGCCATCCGAGGTGGGATCAAGCAATAGAAATGAGACAAGTCGCCCGTCGACCAACTCGCCACGCTTCGACGTCTTCACAATGTTATTGAGAAAGTAGTTGCATCGCTCAATTTTGTCCCAATAGAAGAGGAACGCTTGCGAGAACTCGAACTCGTCCAGATTGTAGTATTTCATGAATGGCAGGCGTATGCAATTCAGTGCCGCAAAGAGCCAACAGCGACCAGAGCTGCGCTGATTGGTGACCGGTTTGCCTTCCGTTTCCACCTTGTAGTTGAACACATGATTGGTCGTTTCCAGAGCGTTGCGCGACAGGCACACTTCAAACGGATCGCCGCGGGTGCACACGTTCAGTGCCAGCACATTCTTCGGGGCGCTGAAGAAGCTCTCGCGCCACTCCTTCAACAGGTCCGGCGTTATGGCATTCTCCGTCGCATCAAAATTGCTGCCATCGGTGGTGTTGTTGTTGCTGCCATTGCCGCCTCCTTGGATAATATCGTCAGCTGCAAGTATAGCGGTATTGGTAGTACGATTCGTGCAGCATCCAACATCTGTACCCATATTATTTTCTATTGCAGCTGCTGCTACCCCTGCCACCAGTTCGAGCATCATTTGGCGTGCTAGCACATATAGCCCAAATTTATTAAGGTCTGATATTAGGACACATACATATACATTTACTTTGCGGTGGTCGACGATTACATACGCTTGTACATCAATTTCAATCTCACAATTTTTTAAATTTTATTTAGATCTTATCCCAAAATGCTTCATATTTATTTTGTCATTTTTTGTATGTGCAAACAATTATGTTAGTAGCAGCTAACAGTAATTGAAAAACAAAAGTATACCATTTCGCTCAGTGTTCGCTAAAGTTATTGTTCCTCTGACTTGACTTGTATTGCACCCTTTCGCTTTCCTCCTCCTTGGGCCCTTTCCCCATTCGACAATTCTAATAAGAGAATATGTATTTCTATTAATATTCTGGTGAGACCGACAGATAAGCACCCTTTAATTTTTGGTTTTTAAATCACCTATCACCAATATAGATTTCATCGATAATTGATTGAGATGTAAATTATTTTCAAAGAATATTTCTACTTATGCAACACATACACACAAACACACGCATGTATGCGGATATGCAAACAGCTTTATTGCGGAACTGTTGCAATTGGAAGCTGATCGAGCGTAGTGCGTGCTAAGCACAAAGAGTTGCGTGCTGCGCATATGTCCAAATAGAATTATGCGCAGCGCCAGTCACCAGCTGTAACTCATCAACTGTTCGCGTGTGTGTGTGCGTTGCACTTTAAGCAATGATTGTACACTTTTTGCTGTTTGCCTTGTTAATAAAATCAGACACAGAGCCAGAAGAGAGAATGACGCCACCACTCCACCTCCGCAACCAACACAAATGAATTGTGCGATTTCTCGAGAACCGTTGCAATTGTATATGCAAATGCAAGTGTGTGTGTCTGTGTAGGTAATAAAAGAAAACAGTTGGTAACACTGGAAAAGTGAGACAAGCAAAAATTGCTAGAGCAAATAGCTATTGATAAGACATTTGCATGTATGTATGTATAAACACACATACACACCTGGGGGCAGTAAAATTTAAGTAAGATTGTTATCTTCGACTGCAGAGTTGGAAAACAACAACAAAAAAAAAACCACAGCGACGACTGAGGTGATGGATGGTGCAGCCTGCAAATTAACCAGTTTAACGGCACATATACACATATAATCAGTTGTTGGGTGATCAGGCGGTAACAAGGAGAAAGAGAGAGGGGGCACAATATACCGTTTAAAACTTTCGCGCAAGCCGGCGCTGTTTTTTTGCTTGTTCGAATCTAAACAAACCAACGCAAAGGGTTAAAGCAAAGAAAAGAAAGAAAAAAGAGCAGAAGCAACAACCAAAACTTGTTTGCTCAGCTTTTGACCGAGTGTAGGAGCAGGTGGCGGGGAGCAGGAGGTGGTCGAAGGCAAAGAGCAAACCAGCAAAAACAAACAGATTTGGGTGAAATTTTACTTTCGTTGCTGCCGTATTGGGGCGTCAGCAAACTGCTCGCTGTCGCATATGAAAACGAAACGTGAACGGAATTTTTAAGTGATGCCTGCACCACAACCAAACTAAAAGCAACTGCAACAACAGCAACACTTTTCTTGGTCCGTCGCTAATTCTTGGATGATTTTCTATGATGCTGCTACTGCTATTACAATTATGTTTTCAAGATATCTTCGCATTGTTGTTGGTTTTGTGGAGTTCGCTGTGCTTTTGGACTTACACATTTTGGGAGTTGCAACGTTAATAATTTGTAGAATGATAGAAATCTTTGATGCACTTTGAACTTAATTCGTATTTAAATCTGTGTATATATTTTGTACAACAATTATTTAATTGCTTTCGTGTGGTGTATGTGCACTAGAAGCAACTTTAGTTGATATTTAATTTTGTTCTATCTATTTGCTATTTTATTTATTAATGCGAAAAAATGAAAATGAAAATGTTTGGCTTTGGCCCGATACACTGAAAACTGAGTCCAAGACAAATGCCCGAGTATCGATATCGCGATAGCTGGTCACTCAAGGCTGCCAGACCGTATTTTGCAAAGCAAAAAATTATCGATTCATCGATATGAACATCAATAAAATTGGTATATTTTGCAGCTTCCTGCTGCCTGTTGTTGCTTTGTCGCCTTG